>JAGFMF010011443.1:10518212-10571980 GCA_019455555.1 Galemys pyrenaicus | reverse complement strand
CTCCCTGCTCTCTGTGGTGAATCCTCTCACCCCCCCATACACCTCTGGCCTGTACCCCAGTGCTTGTATGCATAAATAAATAAATCTTTAAAAAAAAAAAACAAAAAGAAAGATCATCAGAGACAGACTAGGTAAAAGAAAAATATATTTTTTTATTCTTAATTTATCTAACAATTGCCTGTTTGAAATAATAATAACTATATATTGGGTGGTTAAAGTACATGGAAAGTGGAATGAATGATACATATCATGGGATAGGAAGGCAAAATTGACAAGAGTCTATTATAAGTTACCTGCAATTCATGTGAAGATAAACATATCAATTAAAAATATAGGATTGAAACACTAGTAAACCATGAAAAATAATAAAAAGGATTATGTTTTATATGCTAAGAGAGAAAATATAATCTTATAAAATGTTCAAATAAACTGAGGGAACTCACAAAATGAGGAGGAAATAGAAATAAAGAGCAAATACAGTGAACAAAAAATAGTTATAAATATGACAGAACTTAAGCCAATGATATCACAATCACTTTACATGGAAAGATCTAAGTATACCAATTTAAATTCAGAGTATAAAACAGGTTAAAAATAAAGGAATGGAGGAAGACATAATATGATAACATTACTAAAAGAAATTTAGAATCATTATATTAAATTCAGACAAAGCAATGTTTAAAACTAGACAATTATCAGGAATCAAGAGAGGAATTATATAATAATAAAAGAGCAATTCTTCACAACATAACAGTCCTTAAGATGCATGTATTTAACACCAGATTATCAAATTAAGTGAGGAAAAAATGATAGAAATGAAGAGAAATAGAAAAACCTATTAATATAGATGGAGATTTTAGCACCCCTCTTTCAGTAATTGATAAATCAAACAGGTATATATATACATATATATACACACACACACAGATACATTAAGAATATAGTTCACCTAAACAACATTATCAATCGACCTGTTCTATCAATGATTGACACTTGTAGGATTTTCCAGATGATACTAGCTAACTGCAAATTCTTTCAAGTTTACACAGAACATTATATGAACCAGACAATATAAAATATACCTTATAAATTTTTAAGGTATAGAAATCATAAAAATATGCTTCTAGACCATAATGGAATTAATCTAGAAATCAATAACAGAAAGTTGAAAAACTGACATTTATAAATTAAATAATACATTGTAAATTATATGTGGGCCAAAATAAGTTTTTAAAAATATTTTGAACTAAATAAAAATAAAAACACAAATTGTTAAAATGTTACCTTGTAGTGAAAGCCGTATTTATAGGGAACTTCATGGTTTTAAATATATAGCAATAGATTAAAAAAAAAGAAACCCCAAATAAGCAACCCAAACTGCCAATTTATGAAACTACAGTAGGAAGAACAATTGAAGCAAACAGAAGGAAAGATATAACAATTAGAGTGAAAAACAATGGCATTAAAAACAGGAAATCAGGAGAGAAAATCAATAAACTAAAAGCGTGATTCTTGGAAAATAACAGTAGAGTTAATGAACCTCTATTCAAATACAAACTGCTAATATCTGAAATGAAAATTGAGACATCACTGTTAATCTCATATCCTTTAGAAGGGTAATAAATAATGTTATGAAAAACTATATGCACACAAATTTGATAACTTAGATGAAATGGACCAATTCCTTGAAATGCACAACTTATCAAAATTCACACAAAGAAATGGATAATAGGAATAGGTCCATAGACACTAAGGAAATCAAATATGTAACTGATAACTTTTCTAAGTAAAAATCAACAGAATTTATTGAGGAAAGAAAGCACTAGCAAATTCTACGAAATATTTAAGCAAGTAGTGATGACAATTCTCAAGTCTCTCTCAGAAAATTGGCATATACAGAAACTCCCTAATTTATTTTATGATATCAAAATGAATACTGAAATGCATGTGATAATATTACCCATTAATAAAATATACAAATCCTCAACAAAATACTGACAAATTAAATCTAACACTGTATTAAGAGAATTAAGACCATGACAAATTGAATTTTTTTCTCCAAGTTTACAAATCTGGTTCAGCATTTGAAAATTAATCAATGTAATCCACCTTACCAACAAACTACTAAGAATAAAAAAAAATTCACTACTAAAAAGAAAAAAATAATTATTACATCAATTTGGATACTTTCCCTCTAAGTCCAGGATTAAGGTGAGGATCAATGAAAGGATATCCACCTCACCATTTATATTAACCATCATTGTGAAATTTTAAGCTAATTCAATAAGAAAAGAAAAGGAAATATAAGATACTCAGATCAGAAAGGAAGATGGAAATGACATGATTGTGTATTAGAAAAAAACAAAAAAGCAACAAGAACAGTAACTCCTAGAACTAATAACATCTACCACGATGCAAGTAAAAACTATTAGAATAAATGTTTAACATATGAAAGTCAATTGATTTCCTATATATCTGTAGTTAACAATTAGAATTTGGGATAAAATAAAAGAAAACAATGATTAAAAATAAAACTGAGTTTATAAAATACTTAGGCATGAAGTTAATAAGGTATATACCATGTTTATAGGTAGGAAATTCTGATGAAAGAACCAAAGAAGTTCTAAATAAATGGGAGATTTCCATATTCATACATTGGGGAACTTGATACTATTGTCAACTCTTTCATATTTAGCAAAATTCCAGTAAAATTCAAAAAATCTTTCTTTTTTTAGATAATGACAGTTTGACTCTAGCATTTATGTAGAATTCATAATCTAGAATAGCCAACCACAGTATTAAAGACACAAATAAAAGATTCATGTTATCCATTTGTAAGATTTACTCTAAAGCTTGAGTAATTAAGATAGCATGGTATCAGAGAAAAAGTAGATGCACAGTTTAACAGGATAGAATAGGGAGTCCAGAAATAGAGCCAACTAACCTCTAAACAATTCATTAGGAAAATAGTCTTTCAGTAAATGGACATCTATATGAAGAAAAGAAAAAAAAGAACCTAGGTACAGATTTTACATACATCACAAAAAATGAACTCAACATAGATCTTAGCACTAAATGTAAAATGGAAACTAAAATTTCTAGAAAAATTTAACAGGAGGAAATTTAGGGGACCTTGGGATTGATAATGAATTTTTTTGATATAACACTAAAACCATGGTCCATGAAAGAATAAAATTAAGTTGAACTTTATGAAAATTAAAAATTTCTACTAAAGAACAACACATTTATGAGAATGGAAATAAAGTAGACTGGGAGAAAATATTTGCTAAGCATATATTTGATAAATCGTTCATATTTGAAATATCTAAAAATATTTAAAATTCAAAATGGAAATAGAAAATAAAGATATGAACAATGCTTGGCATCATCTGTCAGTGGAAAATAGCAAATTAAAATAATGAGATTATTATTTACCATAAAATAATATTTACCATTATTAAAATGGGTAAAATAAAAAAAAACAATAATATCATCTGGTGGAGAAGATGTAGAACAAGAGATCTCATTTATTGCTAAGAAGAATCCAAGTGGTATAACAATTTTGGACTATAGTATAGCAGTTTCTTACAGAGATAGTCTTACCATAAGACCCAGCAACACACTCCCAGCTATTAACACACTGCCTTACATTGATGGATACTGAGGATATTGAACTTAGTAAAAATAAGTCAGACCAAAAAAAATATAGTGTGATGTCACTTATATGTTGACTCTTAAAAAGTCAAAAACTGAAAACATATTAGAATTGTAGATTCTGGTTAGATCTGGTAGATACTGGTTACTGGGGACTGGGTATGGAGATATAAGGGGAGATGTTGGTTAAAGAGTAGAAAGTTCAGTTATAGAAATAAAATATTCTCAGGATCTAATGTACAGCATAGTAATTATAGTTACACTTACATGAATGTTCCTTACAGAATAAATCTTAAATACTTACCATACATAGATAATGAAAGGTAATTATGTGACCTGATGAAGGTGTTAACCTCATGATGGTAATGATTCTGTAATATATGTGTATCAGATCAATAGATTGTTACATGATGTTATATGTCAATGAGATTTCAATAAATTTGGAAACATAACTTATATGCACATAAAATTCTACACATGGCCATTTATAGCAGCTTTTTCATAAACTGCAAAAATTGAAACAATTATGTCTTTCAATAGAGAAATGGACAAACTATCTGCACAATGGGATATTACTATTCAGCAATAAAAAGAAATGAATGAGCAAGCAGTGAAAAGACATAGATGAGCCTAAAATGTATATTTTGAAATGAAAGAAGATAATCTGAAGAGTCAGATACCACACGATTTCAGTTATATGAAATTTTGGAAAAGGCAACACTAAGAGACATAAAATAATTAATGGGCTGTGGTTGGGAAGAGGTGGGTACAGTTTGAATGAATAAAGCACAGATATTTTTAGGGATATGAGACATCCTTAGAGGGTATGGCACTGTAATGGTAGTTCGGCGACATTATGAATCTGTCAAAATCCATAGAACTTTATATCACCAATGTTTTAAAATATTCATTTAAAAAGTTATAGGATCTCAGAACAAAATGCAACATGTAACAAAATAATCTAGCTGTATTATGTATGGAATACCCTACTGAAGGAAGTGAAGGGAAAAGATGTTAACCTATGTAGGTGGAAATGATGACTCCAAGACTCAGGAAAACAGAGACTGTGGTAAGTGCTGCATCCTAGTTGATAAAGATGTTTCCCAGGAGTCTAGAGGAACATTTCTGACACCTCCATACATTTGTATTTGGATTAAAAAAGTGATAAAAGAGGGTGGGAGTCCAGTTGTTTATTGCAATGAGAAGTTACATATAAATAAGCAAGTGTAAGGGACAAGAATGATACAGGTGCTAATGGATTACACACATCACTATGTCTCTAGCTCAGATCTAGCTCAGAATACCTACAGGTGGTTAAATATATGTATATACCCCCCCCCCACAGGGGTTAGTACCCCATACTTATTTCTTTGCTCTGTCAGCTGAGAAGGTCTAGAAACAATGGCACCTGATATTCCAATGTCAAAGAGGTGGAAACATAAAATCAGCTTTGAGTCCCATAACCTATTTGTAGCTATCACTTAATTATTTAATAAATAAGTGAAATCCCTGTTTTGTCATGAGATGGAGTTGTATAGTCATCTGCTGGAATCATAGTTTCATTGTTTTCATCATAATTTGTAATGATATACTATTAATAAGTTTGTAATGGGATTATTCTAGAGTTTCCTTAGAAATGACAGTGGGGTTATTACTCTATTTTGATGTAAACTGTTATGCTCTAGCAGGTTTTTATGTCATAAATAGGGTGCAAATAAATAGACACATGTAAAAATAATTTTATAACTTATAATAAAATTAGCAGTAAAACTATGTGCCAGCCATGGCTAAAAGCTTTATGTCCCTCATCTCACTATCTCATTGAACACTCACAACAACGTGTTAAGGTAATGACTGCTGCTATCACCATTTCACTGCTGGAGTAGCTGAGGAGAGGGGAGATTTAATAACCTACCCAAGGTTAAACAACAAGTAAATGAAGGAGCTATAATATAACCTACATAATTTGAGTTCTGAGCACATACTCTTAACTGGGAGGGAAATTGCTTTACAAAGGTAAGGCCCTATTAAACCATCCTTGCTCATTGTGGGAAGGACACTATATCACTGACAGCACCATCTGCTATGAAGCACCACGTTTAGAAAGATTGGAGACTTTTTAACGATCAACCTAGTCTTTGAGGCATGAGATTTGATTGCCCATCATTTAGAACATAAGTGCTTTAATGGCAGGAAATAATTTGGATCATGTGGATTTTTCTCCCCTCACAATTCAGAATATAAAGTGCATGTCTGAGAAGATAGCGTTGTTAGAAGGCTAGAAGAAATGTTAGCTCTGGGTAATGGAAATGAATCAACTGACCACGGATGTCTCTTGATAGACACAATGGGAATAGTAAGAGTTTCAATTTAATGACACCTACTGTATGTTAGTCACTGCTCTAAGCTTTTTATGTACATTATCTCATTATGGCTTTATCTCATAATGACTTTTTCTTTATGCTTATAGTGATACTCTAAGGCAGGTATTATTTACAGGAGTGGAAACCGGTACACAGATGGAATAATTTACACTCCTAAATCACAAAGCTAGCAAACAGTATATTCAAAATATCTGATTGCAAAATGTATGCTGTTAATGACAGTGTAATCTATAATCTCCCAATTTGTAACACACATCAAATGAGGATTACAGAGTGACGCTTCAAGATTTGGATTTCACAGAGATTTCAAAATTCTATGTTGACTTGAAGAGAACTATTTTTTTTCCCCTGAAATAACAAAACAAACTTTTGCAGTATATGTTATGTTAGTGCAGTTTAGAAAAGTTAATTAGATATTCAGATAGAATTCAATCTTTGCATATCCCATAGAAATTGAACATATTACATATTTTCTTCTGAAATGCCTGTCTTAATTCAGTTAGCTTTAAAATTGTGGTAGTGATTCCAGGGTTCAAGATATGATCCTTTGTGAGGCTGTGTGTGTGTGTGTGTGTGTGTGTGTGAGAGAGAGAGAGAGAGAGAGAGAGAGAGATGCCTCAGAAAGCATCCTTGTCTCAATCACCAGCCAGAAAATGGCCTATTTCATAAGAATCAGTGGATCAAAACTATGACAGACTGCGCAGAGCTCCTGTAGTAGATCATGGGTTAGTGCTGATCTTTTTACTTACAAAAGACTGCTTATCATTCTAGCAAGAGACTTCATGTCCTTGTGCAGGAACAAACAGATTTGTCCAGGCAAACTAGTGACTTAGAGTGTGTCCATCTGGCCTGGGGCAACGAGAGGGGACACATGGTGACTGACCTCTGTGTAGCACTTGCCCATGATAATAAACTCTTAGATCTCTGTGGACCCTCTTGCTCATTGGGAAGCTTGAAAACACATCTGATGGGGATAAAACTGAGACTCTCAGGTGTTAGCAAGTTTATATGCCTGATATTGGCCAAATTCTTGAATTAGTCTTGAATTAGTGTCAACTTGAAATTCAGTCCTTACTAAGAATAATTACTTGCTCATTTGCTAAAGGTACAGAATACATTACTCATTCATATCTTCCATGTGGGGTTGCTGATTATTATGATTTTTTCTACTGTAGGAGAGATGGGATTTCGGGAAAATTCTTTGCTGATCAGGGCAAAACTTCTAACTATAGCACTTTGTATTGAATCCACCTTTCATGGCGAAATGTTTTGACAAATATTGTTCTATGTGTCAATTGTTGTGAAAACTATAAAGTTATATAAATATAAATTATTTATATTAATCAAATGTCAAAAAGATACCTAATATTACTATCTGTCTTATATACAACATAGAGACTATAAGTTAATCTTTGCAAATTGCCTGAGACTGAGAGAGGAAGCCTCAAAAAAATTAAACATGAAATAAAAATCAGTGAGAAAATTACCTATCACACTAGGAAAATAACATGTATTAAGACAGAGAAGTCCAAAGGATGAGGAAGATGGGTAGAGTGATTTTAAATGAAGATTAGAAGAATAAGATTCCCACCCCCATAACAGATTCAGCAGGTTAAATGACCTTGTATAACCTTGATGCTATCATTTCAAGTGCTTATCTGACTCCAGCTGGGAAGAGCAGAAAAAGCAAGTAACCCCCAAGTGAGGAACTCTACAGATCTTGGAATTCCATGAGAAGTCCCTCTAAGTTCACCCATAGGTACAGGAGACCCAGAGAGCTGCTCTGAATTGTACCATCTGTGGGGGCGGGGGGGAGCTACTAATCCTCTCACCTCAGGTTCAAGAGGCTGTGTTTTCTCTTTCCTGTGTCTCCTCATAATAAACGGTTTCTCTGGTTTGCCTTCATGTAACTAGAAGTGTGTAAGTATGAGCTAATTTTTTTTTTTTCAGAAGACTGATTTCAGCATAGAGTGTAGGGGGGGAGGGAAAAAAAAAAAACCCAGAAAGGTGATTGAAGGAGTTTCTGGGTACAGTGATGTCTTGTTTCTTGATCTGGTTGCTAAAAACACATGTATTCAGTTTTTTTTTTTTCTCCACCAAACTGTACATTTGTAGTAAGAACACTTTCCTGAATGTATTTCAATAAAATAAAAGACAAAAACAGGGCTTGGTTAGATTTTGTCAGTTATGGCATATGAGTATAGTCTTAGGATAGAAATATATAGTACAAAATCCTTGAATAAGGACTTCTGAATTTCAAACCCAATGTGCTCAGCTATTTAAAATGCCTAGAGCAGTGTATTTAAGATCATGTCCTGGCAACATGAGTCTTGTGAACAATGTAGTCTAGCTCTTATCTCCTTCCTGTAAGATTGTTTTGTTTCTGAAAAGGATGAGAAATTTACCTAAGTATGACTTAAGCCTTATTGGTCAACCTATAGCTATATCTAACCAGCCTCCTCTGCTCTCCATAGATCTTGCGACTTATGATGAGGGAATATAATCACCTAGGCAACATTAACACCAACTTTCTGAGTTATAGATAAGTCAGAAAAGCTGAGTTTTTTTAATAACAGTACATTTTCCTATAAAATGGGGTGTGTGTGTGTAAGTGTGGGGAAAAGTGTGCTGACTTTTATTTTTTCCTATAGAATGTTAGTATTGACTTTCAGATTAGACCAGCATAATAGCCTTGCTGGTGGTTCTGATCTAGAAAATAATAAAATAATAATGTTTTCATTAACGTTTTATTAATTAAGCTACATATTTTCAATGTTCAGATCCACAGACACACACACACACACAGGCACAACACGTGCACACACAGTTTTAATCATTCACATTCCCCTAAAGCTTTTTGAAATTGATGAAAGCTCAATAGATAAAGCAGAAGTTAACTTAAAGTCTTATTCCCTAAACTGCACTTATATAATCAATGATCCTTCTATAGTAAAGTGCAGTCAAATGAAGTCTGGCTGCCTGGTACTTTGTTGAAAAGAAAAGGAAAATACACAATTGGAAGTAGAAGGAAGAGAGGAAATTAAGCCAAACAAAGGTCATCTTCAAAGTTGCACACTTGGGATATACTAAATCAGGAATTAAAATGTATTAGAATTGACATGATGTCTTATTCTATTTGAATTCTATAACAGATACCATTGACTAAGTGACTTAAACAACAGATATACTTGTAGTTCTATAGCAAAGAAGTCTAAGATAAAGGTGCTGGAAGATTTGGTGCCTGATGAGGGCCTAATTCATACTTTATGGATGGATAGCTTTGTCTGTGTCCTTACATGGTGGAACCTCACTGGAATTTCTTTTTGAGGCCCCTAATCTTACTGAGAATTATCTAACCTCACAATCTAAACATTGCTCGAAGATCCCACCTCCAAACACCATTACATGAGGGCTAGGTTTCTAGATATTAATTTGTTTTGGGGAAGACTCATTTAGGCTATGACAGGTTAAAAAAAATGCAAGGAAAACAATGGGTGTCTTTCTTCTAAGATAGCAGGTCATATGTGTTCTTCTTGTGTGTGTGCATGTGTGTGTATGTCACACAGGTCTAAATTCCACAAAAAGAGCAAAGTGGTAGACTTGGCAGCAGGCCTCAGTTTTTCAGTCTCTGAGATGCTTCCAGAGCACCATGCTTGCCAGTTGGGCAGTGCATGTTGACTCAGTCTAGTTGTGTAGCCTCATCATACAGCTTGGTGAGGGTAAACCAGGAAAAGGAAAGGCATTGGTTCTGAGGGAAACAGCAGATCAAAGATTGAGACTTAGAGTTCAAATAAACGCTGGCTCCATCATTTTTTTTTTTTTTTTTTTTTTGAGAAGAGAACAAGTCAGTCTACTCTGTGTTGGTGTACTTGAAACTTTTTTAGCACCTACTGACTTCATGAGCTCAAGGTATCTAAATCTCCTGCGACTCTAAGAATGCATACACTGTGACTCTTGACTCTCAATTCACATAAGCTTTTTTCACCTTTTTAAAATCTTTTTTCTTTGTTTTTGGACCTCATAATTTCAAATGAGCTGTCTTTAACCTCATAAATTTTCTTCTGACTGATCACGTTTTGTTGATACTCTCTACTGCATATCTAATTTCATTCATTGTGTTTTCAGCTCCAGCTTGCTAATTTTTTTAATGATTTCTGTCTCTGTTAAACTTCTTGTTTTGTTTAAGTATTGTTTTCGTGGGGTGCCGTTCTGTGGATTTTATAGCTTATTCAACTTCTTAGAGAAAAGCCGTTTTAAGTTCTGAATTCTTTATCAGACAAATCACAGATCTTTTTTCTTTGAGATCAGTTACTGGGAAATTATTGTGTTCCCTTGGAAGTGTCAAGCTTCTTTGATTTTTCATGTTCTCTGAAAGATAACTTGTGCTACTTTTTTCTCTTTTTGCTTTTAATGTTTATCAATTTTATGAGATGAGGATCTCTGCATTTTTATACTTGGAGATTTATTTTAGATTTTTTAATGTGTAAATGAATGTTTTCAATCAAATTTGAGATTATTTTCATCATTAGTTCCTTAAGTACTTTTTTAGACTCTCTCTTCTCTTTCTGAGACTTTTATTGTGTCTGTGTCTCAAGTCTCTCTGGGTCTGTGTCCTTTTCATTCTTTTGTTTCCCTTTTGTTACTCAGATTGGATAGTCTATTGATCTGTCTTCACCTTTGCTGATTCTTTATTCTGTAAATTTAATCTGATGTTATGTCCTCCGAATGCTTATTTTCATCTTATTTTTTATAATTTTCATTCTATAATTTATTTAACTATTGATTATAATTTCTACTTCCATATTTATATTCTTTATGTGTGATACATCATAGACATTCTTTAATTCTTCAGATGTGGCTTATTATACTTTTTGAACATATTCATTGTAGCTGATTCAAAGTTTTTGTCTTCTAAGTGCAAAATCTGACTTCCCTTGGAGGGACATCTTGTATTGATTTCAATTTTTACATTTTTATTTTTATGTAGCATACTTTCCTGGTTTTCTGCACATGTCGTAACTTTTATTAAATACTTGTGGTGTTAGAAATATATGGAAACATCTCTGGGTTTAAAATTCTTCACTTTCAAAGTGTATTATCATTGATAAGCAAGTCTTCTCTTGCTATTGCTGTGGTTTCTTAATTATTTAGCAATTTTTGGACTAATTCTGTAGATTTCGTGTCTTCAGCTTCAGCTTGCTTATTTTTATTTTATTTATTTTTTAGAAAGATTTTATTTATTTATGCATACAAGAGCTGGTGTATAGCCCAGAGGTGTGGTGGGGTAGGGGTTAGAGGAGTCACCAAAGACAGAGGGGGAGCAGAACAGGCAGAGCAACTGAAACACACTGCTGAGGGGAGCAGTGGGCGAGGCAGGAGAGGTCTGCTGCACCATGTGGGTCCCCTCCCTGGCCGGGGATCCAATTCAAGCTGCAGTGGCTGCAGAAGCACCACAGTGTAGCGCTCAACCCCTTTTTCAAAATGATCTAGGTCTTTGTTAAACTTCTTATTTTGTTTAAGTATTATTTTCCTGATTTTATTGGGTTCCCAAAAAGTCCCTTTAATTGATTCTATTTTTAAGTTCCCTTAATTGTTTGTCCACTGAGTTATCTTCCAGGATTTTCCCTTTTTAACTTCCTCTCTATATTTTTGTGTCTAGCTCTCTATATTTTGATTTTTACTATAAATTAATGACCAAACAATGAGTGGTCCTAAGATTTTCTTTCTTAAAAGCTCTGTCTGTATGTCTGCAGCCTTTCTTCTAAGAAGATCTGTGAAAATGCTCAACTTCAAACTTCAGACAGAAGTTTGCTTTCACTTAAGCCTTAGCTTTTACTTTTTTCTTACACAGAGTTTCAAGGTAAGCTAGGGGTGAGTGACTGTTGTTTTCTCTTTTCCAAATCTATCCTGAGCATGCATACAGCTTTGGGAAGACTTTATATCCCTAGGAATTTGTTAGAGCTTTTTAAAACTCTTTATATTTGTCTAGTTCTCCACAATTCCTTTTAAATTCCCAATCTGGCTCTTATATGTCTCAACTGAATCACAACTTTTCAGAGTTGAGCTATTGCCAGTAGTTTGCCATAGTTTCAGTGATGTCCAGGGGGTAAGCTTCTTCCAAGCACTCAAACTATGTTCTGAGTCAAATTAAATAGCCAACACATTCTGATTTCCATGGGAGTTCTGAGTTTGGACAACATATTGACTGCGCTCTGGGGATTGTGCTTTTAACAGAGCTCCAAAAGCAATCAGATCTCTTAATTATCTACAATACTGCTGGATTTTACTTTCTGCACCATTGAGCTTGCAAGGGAGGGGGAATGGGAATGGCTCCAAATTGAAACATCACAGATCCCATTGTCTTATCTCAAGTTTTAGTTGTTTCCTTTGGATAGATGATTTCCAGTTCTTCTAGTGGCTTATGTTGTTCTGAAATGACTAATTTTAGTTGTTTGCCTGATTTTTATTGTTTTAGGGCAACTTCTCTAAGTTCTTCACCTTTCCAGAAGGTGAGCTCTTTTTTTGTAACCTCTCTGTAGTAAAGTGAATAACTCAATACCTCAACGATTAGAAATGTAGTCCATCCTGAGAAAACAATAAGAAGAATAAAAGTCTTCATGAATTGTGAAAATGCCAGCAAAGTTGTCTGGTTGAGCAGCTACTCATCCTCAGTATTGTGGCTGTCATTTTCTTAGAATTGAAGGTATCCCCATGGAGCTTTTAGAATTTAATTGGCCTAATTAGGTTTTCAAATTGTGAAACATTTTCTGAGGCTTGAAGAACTGTTATTTCAATCAAGTGCACTCCCATCAATTTGCCTGCCCAAGTACAAAACATTCACAGATAGTCTGTCAGAAAACAACACTTTAAGCAGCTGTTTAAATTTTTAATTTAAAAATTTTTACTAGTTACGCTTTATGTAAAAGGATACAATAGTTTTTTCAGAAAATAGTATCTGAAAACCTTTATCTAAGAGAGAATTCATAAATAGAGAAAATTACAAGTTTTTTCCAGAATGTTGTTCAGAAAAATACGGCATTTAAGTTATAATTTGTTTCTCAGTTTCAATTTTCTCATCTGCAAGATGAGTTTAATAATACTGATAAACTTTATAGGACTGATCATTTTATTAAATGTTACCATGTACATCAATTATCTCCCGGTTTTTTTTACTGCAGCTCTTACTGTCATACATCCTTGGCATTACCCACTGGGTAAATGCATAGGTAACTCTAACTATTTTTCTAAGAGTTACTGTGCAAAAGGAACAGAATTTTATAACAAGCCACTATTAAATTTTATCAAAGAAAAATTTCCTCATGGTTAATACAAGGTAGGTATTTTGAAGTATGTCCAAGGTATTCTCAATAAGAAACACTGTTCTTTAAGTGAAACTGTTGACCAGATTCTTATGTGAACTAGAGGAAGTATAAGTGGGCAACTCCAGACTCCATTGTTGTTTCACTTTTATGAAGGAGAGAAGAAAAGTCCAAGAAATGCTTTAGAAGGTCAGAGCCCACAGAAACAGATACCATGAAAAACTGAAGTGTAATCAAAATGGCATGGGATATTTCCTCACTCCAAACAATTACCAACATATAAATAGGGCTCTATTATAACAAGAATAGATTATAACCAAGAGAGCCACAAGACTCAGACCTATTTAAGAAGGAGTTATTAGGGAATCTCAAAGGCAACAGAGTAAAATCAACAGGAAATAAAGAAACGGACACCTCTAGCAATTCAAGTTACAGGAAACATAAACACACATCAATTCCTAGCCAAATTAATGTACAAAATCACACTAAAACTAATTACATTAGTTTCTTTTACTTGATAGATCATCTTCAGTCTGTAGCAAATATTAAGAGATATGGTAAAAAAAAAAAAAGAGGAAAATGGTCTCAATAGGGAAAGCAAATTAGGACCACAGTTAGTAATGGCAAAGAGATTGTCATTATTAGAGTGAGAGTTTAAAATAACTGTGAGTAACTGACATTTCATATTCAAATTATAATAATCCTCTTTGAAGAGAAAATTCTTCAAAGACAGGGTTAGGGGACACTTTACCTTTAGAACGATAAGGATAAAAAATTACAAGATTTTGCAGAAATCACGATACCAAGAGATGTATAGAATGAACTATTTAAAGTGTTGAAAGAAAAATAAAACACCTGTTAACCTACAACTCTTTGTAGAGTAACATTTTACTTCAAAGGTGAGTAAGAAGAAGAAATGAGGGTGGAGAATGGGATTATTGTTTTATAAGATTTTTGCACTACATGTGAAATGATACAGTGTTTTTAGGAAGTGGACTTAAATTAATAACAAATATATGTTGCAAACTTTAGGGCTATCTGGGTTTATTTTTTTAAAAGCAATAAGTAAGTGAATAGAAGTGGGGCTATTGTGTCACATAAGTGACTTAAATGAAAAGAAGTCAAAGAGAAGTCAAAAATAGAAACAAGGGGCAAGCGTAATAGAAATAGAAATATGATAGATCAAACTGTATCATTAACTCTATCATTTTAAATATGACTGAATTAAATACACAACTACAAAGAGACGATTAGTGTGAATAAAAGAAATAAGACTGAGTAAACATTATTTAGAAGAAACTCACTTTAAATATGAAAACATGCCATTTGCTGCCAAGTGTTGGTTGGGGGGCAAGATAAGTAGATAAAGCACAGGGGAGTTTTATTATAGTTAGTTTTCTTTTCTTTTCAGCTTGCTAAATAATTTTTACTGAGCATTTCAAGTCTGGGGAGTTAAAGAAAATAAAAAAGTCCATCATCAATGTTTAATTCTATTGAAAAGATTTCAAGTGCTTTCAATTCAATCAGATGGTAACTGACTTATTTTTCGAGGTTTCAATTCAATATGGGGAATATTCTGCATGATATTATAATAGTGAATGCATGGCATTATGCAGCTTTCAAAAGCTATAGCACTTCACAAACAGCAAACAATACTATAAAATATAGTTTTTAATTAATAATATATCAGTATTGATGTGTTATTTATAACATAAATGAAATGGGACAGAGGAGGCTTCTGACTGAAACAGGGGGTGGAGAGGCTCTAGGCCAGAGAGCCCTCAGAAAGCCCCAAAAGGCCAAAAGGCCACAAAGCAGAATCAAGGGCTATAGCAACAGGGGCTATAGATTCACTGAGGACAGTGCCTGATACAGGTCACTGTCTATGGGTTTTCACCCACGTGCACAATTGCAAGAGACCTCAGGCCCCAGGAACAACAACTATGGGGTTTATTTACAAACAGGGGGAAACAAAATGCTTATACATCCACAAGAGGCTGGATGCTTCATCCAGACAGCATCAGTGATGGTAGTCACTGGTCACCAGGTGTGCTGGACAGCACTTGATGACCACTACATGGCCTGCAGAGGTGGTGTTCAGGAACACCCAGTGTTACAGCTCTTGTGAGTTGCTGGTTTATAACAACAACTAACAGTTCTTTGAGATACCAGGCCCAGGGTCCAGTCAGTGTCAGAGACAGGACCAAGACCCAGTCTCCAGAGTCCTTTAGCCTCTCTCCCCTCCTCACAGGGCAACTACTGGAGGTTTCCCTCCTTTGTTCAGAGCCTTTCCTCTTCCTCTGCAGTGGCTCTTCCTCGGGCTGCTTCTCAGGACCCTTTCTTTCTCTGGGCTGCTGCCTTTCCATCTGCTCCTCCAATGTCTGATGAGTCACTCCAAATGAGTGCCTGCTCCAGGCTCCCTTCTTACTTGCCTCATATTCACTTTCAGGGTACCCCCCCACACACTCTGATTGGACCATTTTTCAATTGTCTGATTGGTCCACTTTTCAATCCTGAACCTGACTGGTCTGTTCTAGAATTCAGGAAGTGTAATTTACAAAAGTGCTCTGCCACCACTGACTTGTGGTAAGAGGAGGAGTCCTGGCATCAATCAACCCACAGCTCACACCTGATTGATCCATTCCATGATCCAGGCAGCACACTGCTACATAAAAGTTTTCTGAGGAGCAACTGCCACAACTAACTTGCAGGGGAGCAAGAGACCACTCCTCCTGTGCCACCCAGTAACATAAGTAACAACCTATACAAGATTTAAATTACAGGAAAACTGTGTATATATGTGTCGGGGAGGGGGATAGGAACTCTGTAGTATGTATTCAATTCTGATGTCAATCTAAAACTTTTCTTAAAAATGTTTATTGTGGACTATGGTGGAAGACCATGAGTGCCCTGGTGGTGGTGTGGTGTGGTAACATACATCTGAAGAGGTCTGACTCTGTACATCTGATTCATGTACAGTGTTGTAAACCAGTCACCTCAATATTAAAAAATACAAAAATATCTATATAAAATAATCCATTAATTAAACAAATTGTTCCTAATCAACTATTCATTCAGAAGACAAATAAAAAAATTCTTTGCAAATTTCCATAATATGGTAAATTTTATCTAGGGAAAAACCTGTAGGGAAACATTATTCTTAGTGGTAAACCATTTAAATTTCTCCCAGTTTTGAATTTGAGAAACAAATATCATTACCGGTCAGATTGTACCAGAGTTCTAGTCAGTGGACTAAGGAAAAATGATAAAGCATAAAATAAAAAGATATATACATTAGAAAGGATGCAAAACCTTCTATTTTCATTGGTAATATATTTGTCTATGTAGAAAGTCTCAAAAAATCTATTAATTTTTTTTAAATGATGAAAAATCATAGAAAAGCTATTGGAATTATATCAAACTACAAAATCTATGCTTAAAACTTTACAAAATTTTTTAAAGGGCAGAAAATCATATTTCACCAAAGAGATACATATATGGATAATTTGGAAGGGGGGCTTAGGAAGACATCAGAGTATCTCAAAAACCAAATTTAGGCAAATGTATTTAGGAATGGGAATGGTTCCATATTGCTGATGGTAGACGTATAAGTAGGAAATTTTAGAATATATTTTGTACTTTCTATTAAAAGTGAATATAAGTTAAAATCTAGCATCCAGCAATTCTGCTCCTAAATACACATCAAAGATGAATGCAAATATATCTTCACTGAAAAGCATAGACAGATTTGTTATAATGAGGTTATTTTAAAGAGTCCAAACTAGAAATACCACCATGTATGTTGACTAGAGAATGAACAACTACTCATGGTATATTCTTTCAGTAAAATAATACACAACAATAAAACTTGTGAAGTTCTACTATACAAAAAGATGACTATCAAAAACATGACTTTTGGATATAAAAGTTCATATCCTGGCACCACTAATTCATGGATACAGAAGTCAGGCCAATGTTTGACTTTGACAGGGAGTCATGATGACAAGAGATGGAAAGAGAGGTATAAAGGCACCTGTATTTCTATATTTTTATAGAAAAGTGTTTTTTTCTTTATAGTAGTTTCATAAATATATTCAGTTTCAGAGAATTCATGAGCCTACACACATAAAAGTTAGGTATTTTCTTTGAAACATATAGTGCAGTAAAAATTTACCTCCAAAAATTCAGATCTTTAGAATTGTGAGGATTCAATGTAACATCTGTAAAGCATCTATGATATACCAGACACTTCACCAGAGTAACTGTGATTACCATGCATCATTTCAGGCAAGAGACATTCAGGCATTTATAAGCCTTGGCTTCTTTAGCTGAGGAATGAAACTCTCTTAACTCCTTGGGCAGTTTTAATAAGTAAATGTTGAAAAATACAGAAACTGTTACTTATTGTTACATTTAACTTAATCCATGTGTAGAAAGAGGACAATAAACAAAACAAAGCCAAGCACAGAATAAAATCAAACTAAAAAATTGAAAGGAAGCATATGTTGGCTTTCTTTCAGAGAAGAGTAGACAACTGTCACCTTTTAATTAAGTAAAATGCTTTAAAAAATGAAATGTTTTAACTTAAAGCTGTACTCCCCCCCTTCATTTGTGAACAAAAATGATTTTTGAGAACAGACTGCTTAAAAAGGAAAAATTAGATATTCCCTCTGATTGAATGTTGGCAGACTTATTCTAATAACTTACTGGTCTTCTCATCTAACAGCCATCCAAAGAGGAGTTGATCAATATGTGATTCCAGAGGACAACCTAGGTCAATAAATAAATAAAAGATTGTATTTCAATATGTCTTTTTTATATTGGCTTGAAATTTACCTTCCAATATTATCTATGTATCAACCGTTTGGAGCAATACAACAAAGGAACTTTTATATTTGTAAGACATTCTCTCATATATTTGAAAATAACAAGTTATAGTATCCCTTGATCTTCTTTTTTTCTTACATAAATTCAATATTACTTAAATATATAATTAGGTTATTCATTTTCTAATTTATTCAACTATAAAGTAAGCCTTATTGAAACCTAACTATTGTTTGGGATAGGAAGTAAAAATCAGTCCTTATAATAAAGGAAATCATTAACTCAGGGAGAATTTAAATGGTAATGAAGATTATAATATTCTGTTATTTCCTATAATTTGACAAATAATTCTCATACAATTCAAAAAAATAAAAGAAAACAGCCCAATTAAAAAAAAATGGGTAGAAGAGCTAAATAGATACTTCTCCAAAGAAGATACACAGATGACTAACAGGCACATTAGAAAATATTCATCATGGTTTAACATCAGGGAAATGCAAATCAAAAGTGTAATGATCCATTTTGGGTTATTTTTTTTTGTGCATGGTGTTAGGTAGTAGTCTAGCTTCATTCTTTTGCATATAGCAGTCCAGTGTTCCCAGCACCATTTATTGAACAAACTGTCTTTGGTCCATTTCATATGTTTTGCACCTTGTCAAAGATTAGCTGTCCATACATCTGTGGGTTTATTTCTGGGTTTTCTATGTGATTCCATTGGTCTGTGTGCCTGTTTTTGTTTCAGTACCATGCAGTTTTAATTATTATGGCCTTGTAGTATAGTTTGACGCCCAGGATTGTGATACACCCATTTCCCCTCTTTTTAGTCATTCATCAATCAAAAAGATAAACTAATGTCATTTGCAGAAACATGAATGGAGCTTGAAGGGATTATGCTCAGTGAAATAAGTCAAAAGGAAAAAGAAAAATACTGGATGGTTTCACTTATAGAAGGAATATAGGAGATCAAGGGGGAAAATAACAACAAAACAAAACAAAAATAGACAACTATAAATCAGAGACATCTGTGGGGGGAGAGGTTGGGATCAAGACAGGGGTGAAAAGAGTACAAGGGACCATGGTGAGGGCACATAGGTAAATTGTTGGTGGAAATTCTATGGGGACTACACCTGAGAAAAAGAAAGTAAACATTGTAAGAAAAAATAATTTTTTTTTAAAAAAAAGCACAACTGTGAGGATGGCCCCATCTATAAAAGACCAGAAACAACAAATGATGATGGCATATAGAAAAAAGAGAACCCTTATTTACTTAGTGTGAATGTAGACATGTCAGTTCCTATGGAACCAATATGAAGTTTTCTCAAATATTAAAAATGGACCTACCATATAACCCAACAATTCTGTTCTTAGGTATCTACTCAAAATATAAAAACACTAAATGGAAGAGACATATGCACTCCTATGTTGCAGTCCTATTTATGATAGCTAAGTTATGCAAACAACCTGAGTGCATAATTGCAGCTCTGTGGATCTGAAAAAAAATCAGCATATATAGAGAATAGAATACTACTCAGCTATTAAAAACGAATGAAATCTTGTCATTTGTGATAGGATGGATGAAGCTAGAGAAGATAATGCTAAGCAAAGTAAGTCAGAAGTGGAAAGACAAATACCAGATGGTCTTACCTATTTGTAGAATATAGAGAAATATAACAAAGGGTCAGTAAAAACCAAATCAATAATAAACCCATAACATCTGACTGCAAAATGGAAGCCACCAGAGGGGGAGAATGGGGGAATGGAAGTGGGGAGAGGGGATGAGTCCCGTGGAACATTTTGGAGGATTACTGAGGCACTATAGATGGGCAGGGGGTGAAAATGTATACTTGGTAGAGTTTTAAATTTATAACTCCCAAAGCAGACATAATAATGTAAACCTACTTTAACTCAATAAACATAATGTGAAAAGAAATAATATGAAAACAGTAATTCAAAGGGATATATGTGCACCTATGTTTACTGCCTCATTTTTTGCAAAGTCAAGTTATAGAAACAATATAAATGCCC
Organism: Galemys pyrenaicus; assembly: GCA_019455555.1. Classification (NCBI taxonomy): domain Eukaryota; kingdom Metazoa; phylum Chordata; class Mammalia; order Eulipotyphla; family Talpidae; genus Galemys; species Galemys pyrenaicus. Next base: position 10,551,774 of record JAGFMF010011443.1, on the reverse strand, counting down.
AGTGACAGATGAGCAGATGAGATATGATATACATACACAAGGATATAGTACTCAGTTGCAAAAAAGATGTTTTTTAAATGAATAATTGGCATAAATAATTATTACTATGGAATGGAATAAATACCTACATTTATCTTCAGTATTTACCTCACTTTTATTTGCTTTTATTGTTATCTTTTCCCAAATAATACTATATTTCTTCCTATCTTCCCCCAAGAAATATTTAATTTCTACTCATTTCTTAGAAATCAATGGAAGATAAAAAGTCCAGCTTGCTTATTAATTTCTTCTGTATTTTTCTTAGAAAATAAATCACCATTATCACATATGATAAATTGAGTTCCATTTCATCTATTTTTTTTAGAAATGCAAATATAATCTAATGTGAAATATTTTAATCATCATTGAGGACTTCATAACCCATTCAATAGATTGTGGATTTTAAAACATTTTGTCAGCATATTCGTTTTAAAAATTTTACTTTACTATGAAGACACCCTGAGAAGGCATAAGGCTATTTTATAATATAGAGACATTTTAATGTCTTATATTAAGGTAAGATTATAACTTAAATTTACATTTTGTTTTGTGAAATCAGCATTGAGAGTCACATAATATCTACTAAGAATCTGCAAATGATACTTTTTTTTCTTAATAGCTCTCCCTGCCACGTCAGAATGCCCCTTAATAAAATTTATCCAAAGTCTAAAACAGAAATACTGTAAACTGTGCTTGAGATTAGAATTACTAGCTCTCCCTAATGAATTCTGGAATTATTTAGGGGAATATTAATGAACGGATTATGTGAGTACTTAAAAGAACTATTGTTAGGTAAGATGTATTTGATATCTTTCAAACCTGTAAGCCATTAAATTTAATTTTTCACAGAAACAATAAGAACTTAGGTATCCTGGTTATCTATATTCACTCAAAACTGAAAATATTTCAGGTTATTTCAGTTGTTTGTGAAATACAAATTGAATGTGTTTTTTTCCCAGAAAACCTTTTTATAGATATAAACATTAAAAAAAAAGACCTTAACTTTATAGAAGGTTAAAAAAATAAATAACAAAAATTTATAATAGATAATAATTTTAAATACTAAAGTATCATAAAACAATATATCTAAAATACGGATAGCTAGCAGATGTGGGAATTATTTAGCATTTAAAGAAGTGTAAAGCCATACTTACATAATTTTACCTTAGTAGACATTTGAAGCCTAATTAAATACATCATTGTAGTGTCAATCTTTCCTAATCAATTACACATTAATAAAAACTTGATTTTTTGAACTAAGATAGAAGACAAGTTTTATTTCAAGTTCTACATCACACCAACTATTTATGACAGGATAAATTTATGAATTAATAAATCCCAGTGTCTAAAAATTAGAACATTTGAGTTTATTAGCTTTATTCTACTTTTAAAAATATTTTAAATACAAAAATAAAACAAAAGTTTAATTGAATGCTTGAAAAAACATTTAGAGGGGGCCTCTCTGGTGGCTCAGGGGGTTAAGTCGTAGCACTGTGAAGTTATCCCCAGCCACTGCAGCACAGATTTGATCCCCCACCAGGGAGGTGACCCACATGGCACAGCAGACCTCTCCTGTCTCACCCACTGCTCCCCTCAGCATTATATTTCAGTCGATCCACCCGTTCTGTTCCTCACTCTGTCTCTGGTGAATCTTCTCATCTCACATACCTCTGATCTGTACCCCAGTTCTTGTATACATAAGTAATTAAATCTTTAAAAGACAAGAAAAAAAATTAGAGAAGAAATATTTGCAAACTGCTAAACTATTATGCTCTATCATAAATTCTGTAAAAAAAGAACTGTCATACATTCTGTAAACTTCTGTTAATTGGCAATATTTTTCATACAATTTAGGCACGTGATTTGTCAGTCTAAGTGAATAAAGGGCCTCTATCTCATGGGGGAAGTTACTTAACTTCTTCCCCAATGCTATTTGCATTTGATACTTAGAACTAAGCAGAATCTAATCCTTCTAAATATTACATTGCATTGATTTAAATATAAGTCTGAGAATTCTGAGGGGAAGGAGAGTTGAACACTATTCTTTCCCAAATAAAAATATAAAATATAACAAGTGTGAAGAATCCAGCTGACATGTGACTGACTACAGGAAGGAATGATAGTAAATAAGTAGAAATGTACCTAGATAGAGATCAGAATGAATCTGGCATCCAAAGAGATATGGTTCTGCTGTCTCATCCTGGTGGTTGTGCCTTGAATAAAAGAACTGTCTAAAAATTATCAAAAGTCATAAAACTGGGGCCCTGATAGTTACCTCTAAGACCTTCTATTTTCTAGCTTTCACTGTCATGAAAAATGAATAGAAGGTAAAATGAATTCAGAAAAGTGGTAACAGTGGATTAGAGATGCTGGAGAAGAAAGCATTACGATAGCAGTAGGCTAGTATTTCTTTTCCATAGGAAAGAAGGACTGAGGGTTTCAGTATGGTATTCCCCTGACTGGCATTAGAACACCCTTATTTCCAGCTGTTCATGGGCCTGTCTGATTTCTTGATACCTGCAAGTTAATAATGTTTCAGTGATGACAGGATCTTACTAATATTCAAAAGTTCTCCAGGTCTAAATTTACTCATATACAGGTAGGTTGCAGTTTGAGAAGCCACCAGGTACATTTGAATTCAGCTCCATTAATACAGTTGATTCATTCTCTTAAGAATTTACAATATTTGTGGGTAGAAAAATTTTTTTAAAAATTTAAAAAAAAGAAAAAAGAAATGTCATCCTAAGCAAGATACCTATAGATACCTTTCAAACACTTAAAACACTTACAAAGGTGCAGCCAAAGAAACCTGTCAATACAGGCTAATGATGGTAACAATATATAAGAAGAAAACAAACAAAATCCAAAAAACTATTGACTCCTCCCTTTCGCTTACATTATGTTGATTTGACATTTTTAAAAATTTGCCGACCATGATAAAAACAATTAAAACTTTTTTTTGAAAAACTGCAAAAAGCAAAGGTCCATATTTAATCTGCTGCCTTCAAAAGTTTCTTGGAAAGCTTAATTAAATAGCAATTCATCTGTGCATTCTGTTCAGCCTTCTAAAACCTGATAATGCTATAGTCTTAATTAGAGGGAAAAAAACCAACTGCAGCTTTTAGTTTTTATTCTGTTAGATCAAGAGGAAAAACCACTCAGCACCTTTGTCAACATCACTCAGAGTTGTTCAATCACAGGTTGACTTCATTAGTTAAATATCCATCAGGCCATGAAATCATATTGGAATTACAGTCTAAACTTACTCATATTTTTGCTTTAAGGTTAAATATAAATTTTGAAATTTTTGATGGTAGATATAAGATAAGAAACAGTTAAATTCTCAGCCTGCTACAGTAGTCTAAAGTTCAACAGTAGAATTAAGATATTCTGCATCAACATTTTCTAAATGTAAGGCCGTCTTTGAATGTCTGTTTGCCCATTATTCCCCTTTAAAAAGCTGGGTCTAGGCCAATGTCTGCATCTCCTCTCTAAAATTGAGCTGTCATAAGAGTCGAGGAGGCTACCTCCTTTGAAGTCCTTATCAGGCTGAATTGTGCATTCATCAATAAGGAGCATACCCCTTTAACCCTGTTCTCATTAAGAGAACTACTGTGCCTTTCTTGAAGTTAGGGAATGCCAGAGATCCAAAAGCTCTAGAGCTATAAGGTATCTCAAGAGATCATCCCAGATAGTCTTCAAGTACATACAATTCTAAAAAAAAGATCTTCAATGTGATAATTCAAAAAGACTCAGTTTCTGATAATTCAAGTTGTGAAACAATCAGTTCTATCAAGGATATGCTTTTTTTTTTTAAACGAGCAGGTTGAGATTTGCAATAAAACCTCAAACCTCAATCCACAATGTACACTCAACATAAGCCTGCACTATGTTCAGTATTGTGTTTTATTTTTACTTTTTGCTTCATTACTCTCTGTATGTAAATCAAGATAAAGAGAGATCATGATCACTTTTTGATTTAATCAGGGAGATTTCTTGAGCAATATAGAGGACTTGGGTAGTATTGTTGGGAAAGGGCAGAAGTGATGACTGGATTTGGGTTAGAAGCACAGACAGAGTGAACTGAAGAGAGCACAGAATTTATAAAAAAACTAATAAAGAAGACCAAAACAGAAATTTACCAGGAGTAATTAGGTGGAGTGAGTAAATATATAATTATCTAATTGTAAAGTTTTGTTTTTTATTTTTTGTTTTTGCTTGCAGGGAATAAGATTCTTAATCTTTTCTTGGAAATCCGTAACTGCAACTTTACATGAAGTAAACTTTGAATCTCACTTTCAGGGAGAGGGAGGAAGTTAAGAAATATTTATTGAAAGCTTAATAAGTTCTTGGCATTTATATTCTCTGGCTAACTCTTTCGCAATAACCTTGTGAGGTAGAGTTTGTTGCTTCATTTCACCAAAGAGAAAACTAGATAAGAAGATAGCATGCGCAAAACTAGAGTGGGATACAGAACTGTAATCCTTTAAAATGCATCCCACTGGCAGTTTCTTCTTTCTCCATTGTCTTTAGAGAAGAACATACAAATCATTTTCCCTATAAGTTGTGCTTTGCACCCAACCCTGACTTAGGAAAGGCTAAAGCAACTATTTCCAGGAAGAAGCCTCTCTCCTCTGTCTTTTTAGTGTCAGAAAGGTGATAGAAATTTTTGCTCTTTTGGCATTTAAAATCATCATTCTCTTTCTAGGAATAAGCAGTGAATTTAAGACCTGCTTAATTCTAATTAATTTAATTACAAAATAAATGAATGTCTATGAGAAGAAAGTTGTTAATTATACCCTAATAATAAGGTAGGCTCTCCCAACCTCAAATGTTACCAGCAGCCAGCCCTGTTCCTTTTTCCTTCTAAATCCCCTTAGCTCACATTACTACTTAGCTGAGGATTTTTTTAATTTAGATTGGCTGGGAAAGACATACAAGGTAGGGTTCTGAGAATTCAAAATCTATTTTCTTAGACTTGGGTCTTTTATGATGAAAAACATTCTCTTTCTCAGATTAAGATTTATTCATTTGTTTCTTAATTGAACTTGTAACTCAGGCTTTCTATGGCCTCATTTGTTCAGTGCAGAGTTTAGAATGGCAAATCAATACTCAAGACAACCCTACAATGTTGACAATGTAGAAGTTCAAGTCCAAGGAAGGAGAAACCCACACAAAGTAGGTAGAGCGTGTGGCTTGGGGAAGGGTACTGGAATGTTTTCACCTTGATGATGAAAAGTCACTAGGCAGGTAGGAGCCAGAGGGAAATGGATGTGGTGGCAATGATTCCAGGGTAAGGGGAAAGGGAAGACAAAGGACAGCAACAGCATGCCTATTTTACCTATGGGCTGTTCTCTGTGTTGACCTCAATCAAAGAACAGTAAGAGATTAAGCTACAGAGAGATGAATGAACAATCATTAAAAGTGGCAGCAGACAGTTATCTGCCTTTCCAGAAACCACAACCGACTTTTTGTAGCCATCTACCATCCAAGTGTGTAGGCCCTCTTCCGTGCAAATGGAAAAACATGATGAGTACAAGTCAGTTAGGGTTCTGTTTATACTTTGATAAAATCTCTGTTTGGAAGATAAATAATTGAGTTACCTTAGCTATGATACTTCTGGAAAATGCTTTCCTTTTTCTTAAAAAAATATGTTAAAGAAGAAAATGTGCATCTTTTTCTCTAGACTACAAAGTAACTTATGTTCCTTGGGGTTGCTGTAAAAATCTTGTGATCAACCTGTCAAGGATGAAAGTGGAATAAGGAGCCTTGAAAATAACATAGAATCCCTATGATAAATCACCTCTAAAATCAACCTCTGCTCAGTCCTCTTGTTAAGTGAGATAATATGCTACCTCATTGTTTATATCAAGTTGGAGTTCACTGACCCTAATGATGGTTACATATACTAGTTGTAGAGATTTGAAACTTTTGTTTTGAAGAATTACATACACAAAAGATATTTTTATACATAGAACATATTACATATATAGGAGATCTAGAAGTAGTTTTGTTCAAGCACTTTTTTTTTCTCAGTGAGTGAACTTAAAACCCATGATGGCAAAGAGAAATTACCTAAGACCTTATATCTTGTTAGCTGGAGAGTGAACACTAGTTCTTGTCCCCTGGCAGCATCTAACAGTTCTTTTCTGTAGGAATGTGTGCTGTAATAGGACATCTGGGCTCAGATATACTGTAACCTATGTCCCTTGAATGTTCATCCAAGCATCTGAGAGTCTGACTTATAAAAAAATGAACACAAGAATACCTTGTGTGCCAGGTATTAATCTAGGATAGTATAAGTACTTCGCCAGGTAATTTAATTTTTGCAACTCTTTGAGGCTGATAATCTTATGATCTTCATACTGATGAAATAGCTGAGATTCATATCTATTAATGTGACTTGCACAAAGTCACAAAGCCAATGATGGATGGAAAGTGATCATGTACTCCTGGAAATAAAAGCATTGCTAGAGTTAACAACAACCAAGCAGAAAGAGTTCGAAGGTTTTTAAGAATCCAGAAAAACATCAAATTGCAACTTGAATTCTTAGTAAACTTATTAAGGACACTTCTAAATGTCATGAGGAAAATATTTTCAAAGAAACAGATACAATTTTGCACCTTTTGAAATGTAAGTAACACTTTCATGGTTTGAGATTGTCAATGGGAAACTTTTCTTTGGAGAAGTAGCTTTATCTCCAGTGACACCAGAACACTGCATTATTTTAACAATCTGGTTAAGGCGAATAATTAAAAAAATGTTTCTTGTAGCATTGTTGATGGATGTTTCATTATTTTTAGGAAAAATGCATGAAAATGAAGTCAATCTATAAGCAAACAAAGTCAAAAGATAGGAAGAAGCAGATTACCATCTGGGCCCATCTATTCCTGAAATCCATCTACCTTACACCTTTTAGTTGAATGGACAAATATGTTTCCTTTTTATTTATTTCTTAAAGATTTATTTATTTATGCATACAAGAGCTGGGGTACAGGCCAGAGTCCAGGGCGGTGAGAGGATTCACCAGAAACAGAGTGGGGAGCAGAACAGGCAGATTGACTGAAATATAATGCTGAGGGGAGCAGAGTGTGAGGCAGGAAAGGTCTGCTGCGACATGGGGGTTCCCTCCTTGGGGATCGAACTCGTTGCTGTGCTGCGGATGCCTCACAGTGCAGAGCTCAACTGCTGTACCACCATGGAGGCCCTATGTTTCCTTTTTACATAAAACAGTTTGCATTGGGTTACTTTCCCTTGTAATTGAAAAGAGACCTACGATATCCACTGATTTGATGACTTAGTTACTATTTTCATTTTTATTTTTGCTTCAAGCACCTGAATTTTTCTACTTCACAGTAGAATTCACATTCAGATAATTCAGGAGTTACAATTTGATGGGATAGCCATTTACCTTCCACCAGCTCATTAAATGCTGAGATGCTCCTGGGTAGAGTTCTCCTGTCAGTCTTCGAAAACACCTATTCTATGGGTCAAGTGTAATGCTCCATCCAGTAACAGTGATCACTGCAGGGTGGTTTCATAATACTAATGTTGACATTTTATATACAAAAATGCATGCATTTTTGCTTTGATTTAAAGGTGGCCTGTGGAAATTGTTCCTATTCAGAGGCGTAGAACAAACTTTGGACCTCTAAGTCATGCTTAGAGTCATTTCTTCATTAGGCAATTATTGCCTAATCCTTCAATATTTTTAAACCAAAAAATTTTGATGCAGTGTTAAGAGGCTTTTAACATATAAAACTATTAATTTAGGATAAAATTCTTTGAGGAATATGATTGAAAATATGATGGCAACTGGAGTGGACTAAATTGACTAACAAGTTGACCTTGTTTGGTACAACAGAGGAGCTTCCAAAAAGTTGCTTGTAAATTGAATTCTATTTTAAATATGCCTGAGAGTTTTCTAGTGACTTATGTCCTACTGTGAATCCTTTAAAAAGTGAATAATTAGTTTCTAAATTTAGCCTTTATAGAAAACCAGTTTTTTAAACATTGGGATTGCCTAAAGTAAGATCTTCTGTAGAAGGAGCACATCTTCTTTCATTTGTGTTCTTCAGAACTTTGAAAATTGCTGAATGTCCTTTCTCAGACCTATGCCAGCTTATTCCAATTCTCTATTTAATGAGTAATCAGATATTTCTTGTCCACATCACAAGAGTGATTTCAGTTTTTAGAAAGAAAAGATTTGGATTCTACTCTCATGGTGTCTGTTGATTGAGAAATATATGACAGACACCCTTTTCCTCACCTCCTTGCCAAATACACAAACTAACATGAATGTTGGAGCTCTTGCAAATTGTTTTTTTTTTTTTCATTACACTGCATCTTTATACACTTTGAAAAACAGCAGTGTGTTATGTGTAAAATATTTTTTTCCTTTTTAAAGCATTGATACCGATTTTCATATGTCTTAGAAACTCTGTACTTCCCAGGCATTTGCCAAACTCAGGTTGTATGCTCCCAGGTTAAATTACTGAAGAGTAGCTGATCATGTAACCCTGTTTTTAAAATTCTGGATAGGAGCCACTGCTCTGCAAATAATGCCCAAAATGAGTTCGACCTAGATCCTTTTGCAACCTGCCCTAGCCTCCTCATCTTTTGTCATTAATTTTGCATTTGTGTGCTGTGATTGTATACATCTTGTTTCTTTGCCATCTTTCAGGGATTACTATACCCCCTGGGAGTTTCATTTTCCTTTTAAAGCAGTTAATTACTCATTTATCTGTGTTGTATAGCACATAGTGGGTATTTCATGACCATGAATGTGGACTGCAATTAATTCTGTGTTAAACTTTTTCACCAGTGTGTAAGATCTCTAACTGGAGAGCTGTAATTAGCACAGACTTTATAAAGGGTACATGGGCATCCATAATGTTTTGGAAATCAAGTTTTATATTCTCAATTCCATATTTGTATGAGTGCCTTTCTAAAACTGATTTTCCACTGAACTCAATTATAATCATGGTGTGTCTTTTTCTGTCAGTCTCTTTTGTCATTGCTCTTCTCACACTTGACAAAATAAAGGCAAAACTTTCTTGGCTAACCAAGGTGCAATTGTTGCCTGGTCCTTCCTTCTCGCAATGTTTCATATATTTCCTTCTCTTTCATTATCAAGAATGTTGTAAAAAAGAGTTTTAACAATTACTTATCAAATATTTTAATAGATTAATTCTACTAGCTCATTTGCAACTCGATCCATAAGATATTTATGACAACTGGATATGTGTGGAAATACTTTTAAACCAAATAATTTTGATACAGTGATAAGAAGTTATTAAAATATAAAACCACTAATTTAGGATAAAATTCTTTGAGGAATATGATTGAAAATATGATTTTAGGAATAACAAAGTATGTAAATATTGACTCTTGAGGACAATTAAAAAGAAAATATAAAGAAGGATGTATGTATAATTAGAAATGAATACTTATGGTTATCAAATCACTATCATATTGAATTCTGATATCAGGTACAAAAGCTTTAAAGTAACAATATCTAAAATATGATGATTATATACTTTGAAATACTTGCAATTTATAATGTAAAATATTTACATCAATTTTTTAAATTGTGAGGGTCTACATCTTAAGACTCTTCAGGAAATAAAAATGCATTTAAAAGGAATGCTATAATATTGTTTCTGAACTTAATGTGTATGCATTATTTGAGAGATTTTCTTAAAATTCATAAACTTAATTCAAATATCTGCAGACAGAGGTAGGATGAAATTCTGCCCTATTATAACAAGTTCCTAAAATATGACCATACTGGTTGTTGTTCTTGCACTATACCTGGAGTAGGATGTTTCTAGAGTAATACTTTTCATTGGTAATTAAAGTCCATAGTGGCTGCTGAGAAGCATCTTTTTAAAAGAGAATAGAAATAGAGACATGAAGGACAACAAAGCAGAGAAAGGGAAGATAAAGTGAAAGAAGGGCTATTACAAAATTATTTCATGGATTTTTTTTCACACTTCATGGGTATTTGCATTTAATCTTTTTTAAAAATATTTTTAATTTATGCATACAAGAGCAGGGGTACAGGCCAGAGGCACAGGAGGTGAGAGGATTCACCAGAGAGTGGGGAGCAGAACAGGCAGATCGACTGAAATACACTGCTGAGGGGAGCAGTGGGCGAGGCAGGAGAGGTCTGCTGCGCCATGTGGGTCCCCTCCCAAGCTGGGGATCGAACTAGCTCTGCTGTGAGGCGGACGCTTCACAGTGCTTCACAGTGTGGTGCTCAACTCGCTGCACCACCAGGGAGGCCCTTTGTATCTAGTCTTAATATAAAATGTATTTATTACTGTAGAGCATGATAAAAAGTTTAAAAGCCCCAATTAAAGAGGGATGATTTTGCCTTAGATATTTTTTCTGTCTACTATAGTAATTGGTAGATGACAGACAATGAACAGTTCTGTGGAAGGAACAAGTAGGTTAGCAAACAAATAGACCCATACAAATAAAATCACATAAATTTATTTTATCGTATCAAAACAACAGAGAGGGAACTGTTTCTCTATGTATGCTCCATTTCGGTGAAGATACTTAAGGAAAACATCGTAATGACATAGGAGAGAAAGTGGACTTCTTGTTTGTTTCCAGTAGGTTATAATATCATTGCATATGAAACTGATATAAATTGCAACCCTGATATTTAAGTGAACTTTGATGATTGCCCAGCTTCTTCCCTTCCTTATTGAATGAGATAATGATCTAAATCCCTGGTGGTTTGTGGGTGGTTAAGAGCAGGTAGATAATTATTTATTTACTTTTAAGGTGAGATTTCTCTTCTTTATGCTTTTTTTCCATTAAAGCAATCTGTTTGTCATAGTTACCAATCATTTTTGTTAGGCGCTATGTACTAGACAGATAATAAACAACTTCTCTAAGAAAGGTTGGAGATAATTCTGCCTGCAGGTAGGAGGCAAGAGTATATGACCTCTGGAGCTCCTTTCCCAAAGTATGTTTCCATTTAATCCATTTTTCAGAATTTTAAAATTACACTCTCTGCAAAACGCCTCAAGGTGTGAAAACATTAAATAGAGACACAATAAATTCAAATATTTTTAAAGAGGTTGTGGCAGCGTTAAATAAAGAGAAATAAAAGCAGTGGAAAAAACAGGATTTCTGCATTATCTATGCCCACCTACAGCATAAAAGCAAAATAGTTGTATTTTTACATTAGGATTTTTAGGGTGTAAGATCTCTAGAAAATATCAGAGACCATGCCTCTTGGGTAACAGATTCCAAAATGAGATCTGGAGAAGAAAATGTAGGTAGAAACAAAAATGTTGGGGCTGCATTGTTAGATAAGGCCCACCAAGAACTGAAGAGGTATATTTCTTCCCTTCGATTCTTTCAGTGACTTTGCCTTGGTACGTCACCTCCTGTAGCTTAGTCTAATGAGAGCGATGATGTTTATCTGAACTTATCTCACGGAACTACCTGGTAACTATTTTAGATCTGCCATGTGTGGGTTTTGTAAAACCACACTACCGGGTGGTGTGAAAAGCAAAACATTGGCCCCATCCCCTCACCTTACATGTCCCTATACTAATTCCTGTATCCTTTGAGTGTGTTAACTTACAGAGCTGAAGTGACTTTGCAAATGTCATTGAGATAAGGATCTTGAGATGGGAATATTACTCTTAATTATCTGAGTGCAAGTCCTCACATCATCACAAGGGTGCTTATAAATGAAGGAGGAAGACAGGAGTCGAGAGTGATTTCACATTCTTCGTCCTGCATTGTTGCCTTGGAAGATGGGAAATGAACCACAATTCAAGAACTTCTCAAAACTGGAAAATGGAAAGTGTAAGGAATGGATTCTCCCCTCTAGTTTCCATAAGAAAGACTGCCTTGGTTACACCTACATTTTAGCTCAGTGAGATTACAGCTCCAACTGTAAAATAGCAGGTGTGCACTATGTAAACCACTAAGTTTGTGCTGATATTCTACAGCAGCAACAGGAAACTAATTCAGGTGGCAAAATTAATCAGTTGACCAACCAAACAAACATTCAACCTCTCCTCTTTATGAGAAAGCTTCCAGAATGGGTAAAATATAAACAAGATCTAAATGAATACAAAACTCTTAAAAAACAGGTATATCCCTAACACTGGCCTAAAATGTCAAAAATGCATTCTAAGACTTATATGATAAACAAAAACAAGAGCAGATGTTTTAACAATGAATTTTTAACAATTTTTATGATTATGTTTATAAATAAGAGCTACCTTATATGATTAAGACTCTCCAAAGGTAAGTACACATAGAAATAGAGCTTCAAGGATTAAAGAAATATACTTTTACATAATTAACACCATTCAACTAGCACATTTTGACAGGTACTTGTGGGTCTGCTATTCCTAAGAGGCATGCATGTTCAGCCACCATTTTTGTTACCTACAGTTCTGTATTCCTATCCAAGGTCAGAATTGCCTAGTCAATCAGTTATAGAAGCCGTACAAGGTGTCTTTCAAATCAATCAAGAGCAGAAAGCTTGATCACCCTGGATGGCTATGCATCAGGAGATATGACTGGGAACACCCAGGGGGCTGATGACCGATGCATAAACTTACTGTAGACTTATATATCAGGAGGTATGAATATCTGGGGGCTATTGACTGATATATGACAAGGGAGCTCAGAAGCTGATCAGTGGAAAGCCTTATTGCTAAGATTGAAACCTTGGTTGGGGATCTAGGGCTTGATCTCAATTACAATACCAAGTCATCAAGCAGATGAAAAGTGCCTGGAGGTCAGACTCACAACCCCTGATACTATAGATGACAGAGCACATTTTCTTGTTTGACCCCTCCATTTTCTTCTTGTCCTCCTCCCCCTTACATTGGATGCTGTATAATTATTCTATCAATAAAGAGGCCAGGATCTTACTCTTTGGCAGCATCCTGCATCCTACAACTAGCTCCATGAGTCCCATTTCCCAATGCGGTGTTGTCAATGCCACAGGTACTGTTACACATATTTTACAAAGGGGAAAACTGAGGCTTAGAGAATTGAAGGAAAATGGTAAAAATCACAAAATTTATTAGCGGGAGAACCTGGATTCCATCACCTCTGTATTTTGACTCTAAATTCTACCTTGCAGTTCTACATTCCTTTTAGAGCATGGTCTTTATTGCAAAGGACCCAAAATGCAGGTCAATATGCCAACTGCAAACAGGTTTCTTAGCCTTATCAAACATGGGGAGGTATATTTAGTCACCTTTGAAACACTGGGATTATTTGATATGACTCCAAAATTAATAAAGCTGTTAGTAGTTTGTTGGTTGTCTTTTCTTTTCAAATCATAAACATTATATTCTAAAGTCAGAGCAGTTGTCTGTGATGGGCACCATTGTTGTGTTAACTATGCTTTTTACAAAAGCAGATTGACTGATTCTATGTTTAAATTGTCAAATGTCATTCTGAAGCATATATTGACATGTCAGTGAGTTTAGAAAAGGAAGATATTTGTGTGCATGAAAGTTTGTGTGTGTTATTATGTCTGCTTGTCAGTGTGTGAGAATGTACGTATCTGTGTTTATGGAATTTGGACCAGATGGTTAGATTAAACTACATATCTGAGAATTTTCTGGTCTTATTTATGATCTGATAAATAACTAAGATTTTTTTGGCTACTTGGATCAGCTACTTGATTATTAAGTGTGCTACATTATGACACTATTCCTTATATTAGAAGATTGCCTCCACTTTACCTGCTTTTCTTTGTTTATATTTTGAAATGATTTTTAATTTTACATGTGCTACAAAAATAATTCAAAGTTCTAGTACAACTCCTTTCACTCAGACTTTCCAGATGTGAACATTTTACCACTCTTTCTTATGGTTTATTCTCTCTATTCACACACATCTGTGTATGCGTGTATATATCCGTGTGTATACATAGCTATATAAATTAATGTATATTTATATAGAACATATAAAAGTATATATTTAGTATGTACATATATATTTTATGAATACTAGGTATTTATACATATCTTTACAAGTATCTGTAATTTGAAATAGAGTAAGTTGCAGATATAGTGAGCATTTTCCTCTATATACTTGTATTTCCTAAAATACAGTGATCAAAACCAGAGAATTAATGTTGATAAGATACTATTAATTTATATACCTTTTATAGGTATCTTTGCACTAACTAGCGCACCTTTTTAGTTCAATTAACCCAGGGTTGTAAGAGGGTGGTCCACAGGAAAAGGGGAGGTACCAGCTTCCCTGCCCCACTGATGGGAGGGTAGAACTGAGCAGGGAGGAGAAGAAGCTGGAGAGCAGACTGGAAAAGAAAAGGAGAAGGATGACCCAGGGACCTGGAGGAGGCACATGGAGCAGAGAGACATGTAAAGAAGCTGCGTTTGCTTCTTGGTCCAGGACTGGTTGAAACAGATGAGGGTGAGAGAGCTGAGGGGAGGTTAAAAATGGCAGCTTTTATATCTTGATTTTGCTTTTGCTTTTTCCTCTCAGACTTGTCTAGCTATTTCTGACCCTTTTCAATGGGTCCATGCCAGGAGGTGCTTTAACTTGTTGCAGGCTTTCGGGCCTTGCTTTGTGCTAACCCTGTTTGGCTGGACATTTACTGATGAGGGGATGGGTAACTTTGAGTGCTTGCTTTGGAAATTATATTCTTTGTATTTTCTGTATTGCACATTAGTTGTATTAAAGTTCCTTTCCATGAAAGGTCTTACATGTTTTGTCTTGATGCAGCAGATGGCAGAACCTACTTAGACCAGGCAGATTTGGCGGTTCTGGGATGCCCTCTCCCTGTTTGGTAACAGGACCACACATTCTATTTAATTTTTATGTCATTTCGTCTTCTTTAATCTAAGACATATATTATATACAGCTCATACCACTCAACAATGAAAACACATAGCCCAGTTAAAAATGGGCAAAGGATCTTAATAGGCATTTCACCAAACAAGACATACAGATGGCCAACAGACACATAAAAAGATGTTTTATGTCATTTATCATTAGATAAATACAAATCAAAGCCACGATGGTATTCAGCTATACCAGTTAGAATGGCTACTACAAAAAGTCAAGAAACAGTAAGTGTTGGTGAGGACATGAAGCAAAAGGAACCTTTGTAGATTGTTGGTGCAAGCAGTAATAATATGGAGGTTCCTCAAAAGTTAACAATAGAAGCATCATATGATTTCATAAATCTACTTCTTGGTATTTACATTAAGAAAATGTAAAAACTAATTTAGAAAGGTATACTGCAACCCTATATTCATTGCAGTACTATTCATAATAGCCAATATGTGGAAACAACCCAAGTGCTTGATGATGAATGAATGAATGAATGAATGAATGAAAAAGATCTGGTGCAAGGGACTATGGTAATGGTGTGTGTATATATATATTTATATACTTTATATACATATTTTATATTTCATATATTTATAATATATATTTATAATACATTTTATATATTTATAATATATAAATATATATTTATAATATATAAATATATGATATAATATAAATTATAATATAAATTTTATAATTTATAAACTATATTTTATATATTTATAATATATATCATATATATAAAGATGTGGCAAAGATACAGAATGGAATAATAGTCATAAAAAGATGAAGTCTTACTGTTTGCCATAATATGATGGACATCTGCTAAATGGTTTCTATCACATTTCCTGTTATTTTGCCTCCCCCGCCCCAAATGGGAGTATCCAACAGGAAGATTTTGGCCAGGTTCACTGTATATTGAATGTATACGTAGAAAAATGGATACATCTACCCTTTTATTTATAGGTTGATAGTTTAGGAGGCGACACATGCACATCTGATAGAGAAGCCCATGCATCATTTGACTTCTGTGATGAAAATAGAAAATGGATGACATTTTTGGTTGTCTTGTGAACAGATGGCGAGTGTGTTGCATACATGGGTAGAATGACAGGGATTTTCACAGACCAGATCAAAAACCATCAGTGTCCACCAATCTCCATGTATTCTATATTTCCCAGACTTCCTCATATTTAGATTTTCCATTTGATTTGTTATGTCAAATAGAAAATGAATGGAAATGATGCTACTTTAAGTGCTTGAAATCTGTACCCTATTCTCTTCCTTCCATATGTTGAACAGATGATTTAGGGGCATACTTGGAAGCTACAAGATAGAGGACACACAATATTGAAATAGTCTACATTTTTAAATTACAGCTTGTAGGAGAATTGCTTGACTGACATACAGCTATTAAGTGTACCAGAAATCAGATTCCATTAGTTAAAACCTCTAAAATATCACATCATATTAGTACTGTGCTAGAGTACTACCTGACTGTTAAAAATTCTGAATGCAATTTCAAGTCAAGTAATGAGTGCCATTTGACCTAAATCACAATCACATTCCATTTCCATGACTGTAGCCTTTTGTTCAAAGTTGTCTTATATTCTTGTTTAGAGTGCCAAACAGAGGTTCTGTCTTTCTTCTAGATGATAACTTATGGATACATGAGTGCTGAGATAACTGCAGCCACTTTGCCATCAGGAAAGATGACAAACTTGAAATTAAGTCCACAGTGGGGGACAACTGAGAGAAGAAGTGGAAGTGGTTGTTGACAACAATATCGTGCCATATAATCAAACAAACCCAGATAACTATCCTACCTTGGCTTTCCAAGAGTCACAAACCAATATAATGCTGTTATTGTTTAAGCCAACTGCTGTTTAAGTAGATTTTTTCTGTTGCTTGCAACCAAATGAAAAATAAATAAATATATACTAAAATAATCCCTAATTTCATGATGGAAAAAATGAGGATCAGATTGCTTGAAGTGGATGGTCTAATATCACATATTGATAAGTAGCTGGACCAAGAGTAGAACCCATAACTTTCCAGTTCTAGATACCACTATTTTAATCACCATATGTTGTCATATGATATTGTTTTTCATTCTGCTAGGGTCACAATCTACCACTGTGAGTATTAGAGGGAAACCAGAGAACTAGACTTCTGTCCCCCAAGATAGTATTCTTTCTGGAACTCTTACATCTATTTTCAGCAAGACAAATTAGAAAATTGATTCTTCTTTTTAAGCCCTGATCATCATAGAGGGGCCTCTATTATCTTTGAAGGAGTGCAGCCATAATAACAAGGCTCAGTGATTATTGGATTTGAGTTCACCGCCCTTGCTCAAGAGGAACTATAGAAAAGGGAACAGGCTTTGGAATCAGTAAATGCAATAGCTAAAAACAGGCATCAGCTGTGTCTGATGAACATCTGGGCAATGTTTTTGCTGGATAGGGGGAGGGTACATGGCTACATTAGTTACTGCATTTCATAAAAATTAACAGCTTGAATCTTCAGGTCAGCAAGTTTAACAAAAACAAATCGTTTATTTCTAGTGAGTGGAGCAGATGTGAATGTGTTTGAAAAATGTGTGTCTGTGAGTGTCTGTGGGTGTTTGGTATGAAAATGATAAAGAAATATGTTTCCCATAGGCATGTGGTGGTAAGATTAGATGTTATTTTGCTGATGGTGGGAATCACAGAAACTGGGGGTGGGCACTGAGAGGGAGAGCCTGGAGGTACTGAAAAGATGAAAAGAAATAAGCGAACACCTTGTCCCGACACTGAGTCTTAGAAGACCAGGGTTTATAAGATTTGTATGTGAAAGGAATCCAAAGTGCAACAACTATTTTGCTGTTGAAAACCACAGGTTTCCTTTTCTTTCTATAATTTTAACTGAAAGCCCACCCCTCTATTGAAAGCATACTCTTTTGCCATTGCAACTGCAATTTTGGTAAAATCTCCCCTTTAATTTTGATATCACTATTCTTTCAAATGCCATAGAAAGACTAGAGAGGAACACGTTTTGGGTGCTGCATATTTCTGAAATAATGCATAAGCAGATTACAAGAATTATAAAAAGCTGAGCTGCAGGGACCTCCAAGTCCATATTGCACAATGAAGCGGTTTGAAATCATTCAGCGTTTTGTCACACGAAACACAACTGAGTCACAGCAAAAACAAACCAAACCAAACCAAAAACCAAACGAAACAGAGTGTCTGTGTCAAAAGTCACAGCAGCAGATCTGCTTCCATATTCAAAATCAGGTGTGCACGCGCAAACACACACGCACGCACATGCACACACGCTCCATCACACAACATTCCTATCCCTCTTTCTTTCAGCCAGGGATAGTTTGCTGGGCATTACATTAGCTGCCAGGTCCCTTTTATGTTACTGTTGTTCTCTGATAACACTCCCCAGAGGACTGCTCACAGGAGCAGGATCACCGTGTCAGCTCTGAGGCTGAAGGGGCTAGGGTTTTGTCCTATTAACCTGTGATAACAGAGTTGTACATATATGTTTCTCTCTGTCACTAAAAGTTCTCAGGAGAATTAGGAGTCTATCTATGGCCCAAACAAGTGTTTGTAAACACAAGCTTGATAGGAAAGAAGACCAGAGCAGAGAGAGGACAGAAGTTTGAACCCTCAGGGCACAAGTGTGCAAATACCTCTGCTTTGCTGAGGTACCACCATTACAGGGACTGGAGGTCAGTTTGCCTGGGCAATGTGGGCCATAGCACTTCCACAGAGAATTGCAGCATTTAGAAGTCATCTGCAGTGCCCTCAAGTAGGCTTTTACAGTGACCCTAAAAGTGTCAGAATCTGGGTACTAATCTGGAAGGAAACTTCATACCTGTAACAGGATAGGCCCACTGCCCTGGGCTAAGACCCATAGGCTCCTGCCCTAGGCCAAACCCAAGAGGTCACCTGTTTTTGTATTAGGAATCCTTATTATGTCTTAAAATGCTTGAAAAAAATCAAAAGAATAATATTTTATGACATATGAAAATTAAAATGCCAGCATTCATATTTTGGAATGCAGTCACACCAATCAATTTACTTGCAATTGTGAACCACAAAGCCTACAATGTTCACTCTTTATCCTTTTACAGGAAAAGTTTGCTGGCCCCTTTGCATGGGCCATACAAGGTAATCTCCTAGAAGCAGATTAAATAGTAAGGGAGACACCATACCTATCGGAACGCCAAAGGAAAGTTTCCAGAGACGAAAATCATTTGATATCAAATGATAGTGAGTTGAGATACCATCCTCAAATATTTATTTAGGCATCCACTCAGCCAGTATGCTTCCTTATGCATCTACTACATGTGGACGATAAGATCTTAGGTGACAAAATGTAGAGTGGGGACTTAGAGAATTTCTCTGTTTCTGCTTTTGGGGTTCTCTTTTTTTATTTTTAGTACTTGTTTATTTTTAAGTTTTTGTGTAAAATAGGAAATATAACCCAAGAATATGGAAATTACTACTCTTATATTTCACTAGGAAAATTAGTCAAATTCATCAACATGTAAGTTCTCTTATATTTTAATTTTTATTTTTTGGTGTCTCAAATACACTTTTTCCCATAATAGCTACTTTTTTAAACCTCAAGTTCTACATGAATACCTCTCTGATCCAAGTGTACACACTCTTCCTCTTTCAGTTTTAAAAGAAAGGATAACATTTGCCATATAAGCACTTTTGTCATATATATAAAAATTCCCTTACCAGTTTCCCATAAAGTAAATTTTGGCTTTTCTGCTTTGCCTGATGTAAGAATGTTAAATTAATTCTGCATAGTCTTCTTTTGTGTAGAAAGAGCTCTTTCATGCAAAACGATCCATCTATCCTTTAAATTAACAATTATTAATTCTTGCAATTTATAGATCAATAAGTCAAGGTCTGTGGGATTAATAAATGACAGAAATAGGAATGTAACTCAGGTCCTCAATTTCTAAGCCCAATAGCTCTTCCTCTTGGCAAATGAAAATTTTTGTATTTCTCATTAGGAATGGAAGAAACAAGAGGGGAAAATCCAAAAGAAATCCTAAAAATGTATTCTCGAGGACTGGTAACTACTGCTGCTGAATGGAAAAAAGTATAATTTCTTTGAGCTCCAGGTTCCAACCTAAACAAATGTATTATGCATTTTCAGGCTTTGCACACTCTACATTCTTGTTTTTAAATTCTACTTTTCAAAAATTAATGGAGAGATAAAGTGGTAAAATACAAAGGGAATTCAATTTCTGAAGATCACCTGAGTTCCAGCTGTTCTCTGCCACTAAGTTGTCCAGCTGTGCGTCCCTCTTCCTCCAAGAAGTGGTCTCAAAGGATTTGAGTCTACCATGGTTTTACCTGCCTCTACCACAGTTCCAGAATCTGCAGGTCTGACTTGGACTTAAGCATATTTTCCCTCATGACATTTATTTTTCATTGCATCCCCTTATTCTGTTATTTAACTTTTAGTCATTTCCCCAAATAGGCCCTGAGTCCCTTGTGAGGTTAGGAGGTTCAGGTCTTGTTCTTACACCCCCCAGAGAACTGTGCTCAGTTCTCTGTATGTGCTCGGTCTGTGCAGGGTTCATAGTCTGCTTCCAGAGATGCTAGTCCGACACCTCCATCGAATGGGATGAATAGACATTAGTGAATGCCAGTGTGGACATCTTAGGAATGCAAATATTCAGTTTACCTTCGACGCTAACATATTGCTGATAGTTATAATATAAATTTTACTTTACCTCTTGATATGTGTCTATCTTTGTCAGAGCACTCAGAGATAAAGAGTATTGACTCAATTATTTTTTCTTAGAACATTTTGTTGTTGACCAAAACACATCTTTTCAGAAATTATATATATATATATTTATTTTTTTGCTTTCCCTGAACAAGGTAACTGAAACACCACTCTTAAAGAGAGGATCCACCTTATTGTTCTCTAAATTTGTTCCTTTATTCTTGGCTCCCATTTTAGTTTGTATTTCAATTCATTCATGTCTTGTCTTAGCTCCAGGATTTTGGACAGCATTTTGACACAAAGATACCTGACGGCAGTTCTTGTAAGCAAAGAATAATTTGGTTTGGAAATTGCTGACTTTTAAATTATTAACAGAAGAGCACACCAGGAGAAAGAAGGGTTTCCTTAGCAAAATGATAGAATCACAGCCTTTTCTCTTGAAGTTGTCACCATTCTGTGTGAAAGATTGTTTGATGTTGCTGAGGTTGAAAAACACCCGTTCATTTTTTTTTCCTAAAGAAAAGCCTTTGTTTCTCAGTTTGATATTTTTCATGAATAATTGGAGACTGGGGAAATTGAAAAGGATTTTTGTCTCTGGCTGAACTGAAGTGGTAAACATTCTTGGAAATCAAAACCTGCAAAACAGCAAGTATTTTTTTTTCTTTTCTCCCAACTGTTTAAACATAACCTGGATTTTGGGAGACGAAACAAAACAGAAACAAAACCCACAATAGCAACGTGGTACCTGCTCCACATTTTATAAAGCCACCAGAACCATGTTTACCCAGGTCGCGACAATCTATTTACAATGCACTAGCTATTATCCCAGAAAGTGTCCCCTGCCTAGGCCAAGGACAGTCTCTGCAGCTCACCTAACAAACACAGGCATTGTGTCTTGTCATTAATAACAACTCACTGTTTGCCATATGGACTGATTCATGCTATCTGCCTACTCTCAGGAAGTCAATGTGCTAACTAATTATAATAATAGTATGGTAATACTATATTATTATCATCTATATAATATATAATATGTAGATGGTAATAATAATAGCAGCTACCAGTAAAGAAAACCAATTTGTCAGGCATAGTAAGTACTATGTGATATATGGCTCAGTTAATGTTTAACACCTTTCCACAGTAGATACCATTAGGCCCATGATATAAGTGAAGACCTTGAAATAAAGTAATTCCTTGTGTCTTGGTCTTAGCACCATCTTGTCAGAAACCTTCATGCCACGAGAGTCAAGTAAAGGAAGAAGCAAATGCACAAGCTAACACTCTAAAGAAAGATGAGGCAGAGATTCAAGCAAACCAATAACTTGTGCAGTGGTGGTAACTGCAGAAACAGAAATAAAGACAGCTGGAAGCCCAGAATACTGGAAAAAATTGTTGGACTGCATACTACTGTCTAGAACTTGCCTCAATAGATCTAGAACATTCATCACCTGCTGATAGCAGAGAC
Organism: Galemys pyrenaicus; assembly: GCA_019455555.1. NCBI lineage: Eukaryota > Metazoa > Chordata > Mammalia > Eulipotyphla > Talpidae > Galemys > Galemys pyrenaicus. The sequence goes on along the minus strand of JAGFMF010011443.1, from coordinate 10,529,662 downwards.
CACCTTTAAGAGACCCATCTTGCTTATGCCAAAACGTCCCAATTTTGTCTTTTGTCCTGGACTTGTGACACTTGGGACTTATTCTACTTTGCGGCATCCAGTTGTGGCTTAAAGTAACACAATCAATCATCCCTTCTGATATCTTAGCTGAAGGAAATAAAGAGTAAAGAACATTCTCCTAGGATAGAACTAAGGAATTGAGATAGGATTGAACTTAGATCAGTTTGACTCCTAAGAAGTTACTAAACCCCACTATTAGGCTGCTTTAACGTATATGTAGGGTCAGAGAACAATCAGGTCTTTCCACCCTCCTACCACTGTGATGATGGACACCTGCGGTGCTGCGAGCATTCCAGGGTGGGCATGCGCAAGTGGGCACACCTGAGTTGGACGTGGGCTTAAATGGGCGGCATCATGAGGATGCCAGAACCAACAGGACCGACAGTACTGATGAGCGGCAGCAGTAGAAAGTAGCCTAGAGGGTGAGATACGCCGGGGGCTGGGAGGCCTGCTAGCCTCCCGGCTCCCTGGCACCCATGCCTGCCATTTACCTGGCCACTGCTGATAATAAAAGCATGAAAAGCCATCGAGGGCTCCAAAACTCCTTCCTTGACCCGTCTGCCCAGAACCATCCCAAATCTTGCCCCTGTGCCTCCTTTCCTGCCACTACAGTATAGATGAGATAGTGGGACACACCTAGAATATGGGAAATGAGAAAGTAAACAATCAAGAAGGAGTTATTCATTTAGGGTAGTGGGGGTGCTCAGTGGAGGTGTTTGTGGGAATGGGAAATGGAATTAACAAATTTCCTAGTGGTTCAGCAGAAAGTTTAACATTTTTAAGTGGGAGAAGAGGTATAGATGAATGCAGATAAGAAGGTTCCTATTGATTTCACCTGTTCCCTTGATTGAAGGACACAGATGCTTTCTCAGTTACACCTGCCCTTTCAACTAACTCACAACCCGGAAAAAAGATCAAGGTAAAACTATCCCTTTTAACAAAGGTTCATTCTATAGTTCTTTCTGTATGATGCCTTAGCCTGAAGATAATAGGTGAAGTGAACAAGAACAAAATTAATGACTGGTTATTACAACCATCCCTCCATTGAAGATATGATGGCCAAAGAAGAGGGAAACAGGATAGGAAAACTACAAAAGGGAGACAAAGGCTCTCTGAGTAGTGTAGAGATACACCATACATGCTAATTACCTTGGGGCCTGAATAGGGAGGCTGTGGGTGACAAGATTTAGAGGAAACTGGAGCAAGCTGAGGATGAATGAGGGCAGTAGTGCTCTTGACCTGAGGTTTAATGACAAATCTGGAAGTGTAGCCCAAGATCAAGGTAATGTGTTGTGTTCATGGCTTCAGATGTTCTGAGCAGACATAACAAGTACATCTGATACAGAACAAAATTTCATTTCAGAAATTTTGCATCTGAAAACAAGGTGAGAATTAGAAAAATCTTCACTCAAAGGAAATAGCTTCTAGAAGGGAATCAGGTAGGAGGCTTCCCAGAGCTACTTGGGGTACAGTCCTCCTGTATCTTAGCCCAGTCACAGAAGACAAGGCAGAGGGATGAGTAAAGATGTGCTGGCTCCTTAGAGACACAAGCTGATGGGGGCAGGGTCAGCAGCCTGACCTCACAGCAGGAAACAGAAGGTGGAAGCATGGAGAAGGTGGTAGGTTTGACAGTGCATTGGGCGGACTGCTTTGGTGGTTGGTTGGCTCTGGTGTGGGATAGTTTAAACATCTTAAAAAATTATGAAATCTTGAAAGGCAGGATTCATACTTTTTATTGGTTGTTGTTATTTGTTTGTTCTTGAGTATCCTCAGACTCTAATATGGATACTTATACAGAGTAATGCTTCATCAATGATTTTTAATTGGTTGACTTAGTGAAAATATGGATAAAAGATCATATAGGCAGGCAAAAGTGGTAAGTAGAAATAATGTGTCCTTGAAGGGAGAGAAAGAAGGAAGTCTGTTCTCATAACTTTTGCTCCCTGCAGCCTCACCCAGGCTTTTTGAAATGCAAATGACATGAGCTAGATGGAGGAATTTGCGTATTGGTGAGAAACTTTCCATCTATCTGCATGACAACAAAGGGGAGATAGCCTACAGCAGTGACAGCACAGATTCATCAGACAAATGGGTACAGCTGCCACAATACTCTGATTGCTCAGCTGTCACTGGAAGAGGTGCTGGCAGTCCTGGAAATCTGCACACCATTGCTGGGGGCAAGGGAACTGGTCCTGTGTAAGCACAAAGCTAAACATGCCCTTGCCCTTTTTTGAAGGAAGAAGACAAGCAGAGGAGAATAACCTCAAAATGCAAAGCAAAAGTAAAAGGTCCTGGGAGAAACAGAATTAGTTTCAAAGAGACTGAAGGATTCTGATTTTTACTAATATGTTAAAAGCCTGAAAATGAGGACCTGTGTCTCAGGTGAGTCTGTCTCCTCGTTGCTCTGCCAAAGTGGTCTCTCGTGTTTTCCACAAAATCTATTCATGGGGACTACAACTGAGAGGAGAAAATATTCACTGTACAAAAAATGAAAAATAATATAAAATATATATAAAATAAATAAATAAAATAACTGACCAAAAAAAAAAAAAAACAAAACTATGACACTTGCAAGAAATCTATGAGAACTTGCAAGAAAATCAAATTCTCAGATGTATACCTAATCAGAAATTCTGAGTTGGGACCCAGAGAACTTTAACAAGTCCTGTAGGTGATCAGATGCAATCTGAACTACTTTTGTTCTAAAAGTTAGACTGACTCTTACAAAGAGTTTATTCAACCCATTAATTGATGAAGAAACTAATAAGATGGTACAACTGAAGAGCTGGATACTTACAGCAATGAAATTTAAAAAGGAAGGCTAGGATAAGTTTAGAATATTACTGCTTAGTGCACTATGGGGCAATACCATAATTTTGGAGGGCTATTTTTTTTTTAGGAAACATAAATCATTTGCATCTAGATGAAATAAGAGTTTGCATTTTTAACTCAAATTTCAGAGTCTGGAACTTAGAGCAGTAGTAAAGTCTAACAGTGCTACATTCTTCTAGAAAACTAAATGGGGTGTGTGGGTTTGTTAAGTATTTCAGAATAACATTGAAAAGACAGACAGCATCCTCATGATTTTATAATTTTTGTGACTCCTTCTTAACACTACACTAAAATTAGGTCCTAATTCTTGGTCAGGTTAGTTTGGGCTCCAAACTCATCATTAATCTGTGAGTCTGCATGCTAATCATGGTGGCTTGCTCCCACTGTGCCCTCATTCAAGGCTAAGTGTACATGGCAGCAGCTGCACCCCCACATCACAGTCATCCATGGCCTGGTGCCGTCTCCCTGCTTTCTCTGTCACCAGCCTTCACCACTTCTGTATATAGTCTCTGTGTTCTCCCAAAGGCATCTTCTGCAGAGAATGTCAACAAGTTCTAGGTCAAGTTCAGAAGAAGCAGTTCAGGATAAACTTCTGTGTTCTTAAAGGCCCCTGAATGGGACCTTGATCATTGCTAGGGAGTTTTTCAAGATGCTGATCATGTCTCAGGTAAGCCAGAGGACATTTTTTTTTATATCTAAGGAGTGAGTTTTAAACGTCAGGACTATAGAGACATACAGGATGATGATGTGACTGGAATCCTGATGGGGAAGCAGCTGGGTAGCAGCAGTCAAAGAAAAGCAGGACCTCAACGCATGAAGTAAGACACCCGCTTAACACTTAATTCCATTTAATTCCTCCCAGAAGAAATGCTGAAAAATACCCAGCCCTGGCTGTCATCGTCAATCTTCAAACTGCCTGTTGTGATTCTGTGGTAAGAGTTCCTTAGTAAGAGTCCATGGACTCCCCTAAAAGATCTTGTTAGAGTCAGAGTTTATGTCTAAACTTAGCTGACTGAAACTTGAAAAACGACCTACAGGCCTTATCTAGTAGGTCAGCTGGTCCCATACCTTAGGCTCTCCTGAGCAGTTAAGGGCAGGCCTATGAAACAAGAATGTTAGTATCTAGCAGGTCAGTTGATCCCATACCTTAGGCTCTCCTGGGCAGTTAAGGGCAGGGCGTATGAATCAAGAATGTTATCTTAGAATGTGCACCCAGGTATGGGGCAGAAGCCTGAGCCCACCCAAAAATGGATCTCCTGTTTAAATTTTTGAAACATGTCTCTCTTTAAAGCTATTTGCTGTGCTCATTGCGCGGGCTTTGATCTCTCAGCCTATTGGCTAAATTGGCTATAAAAGTTCACCTCTACTTCCTATCTGGGTTGATTGTCTCAGCCAGTCCTGCGTGTCACGGTTGAACGGTCGGCCCCAGCATGCTGGCGTAACTAAAGTTCTACATGACCATTGCAGCCTTGTGTCCGCTCTTTGTTCTTTTGGGGTGCCCACGGAAACTCGGTACTTTACAATCTGAAGATAGAACCGGGGGGTCCAAAAATGTGGATGGGGAAAATCAAATCTATTTTCACTAAATTCTAACCAGAATTAAACATTATTCCTTCTATTATTAATGAAGGCAACAAACTATAATATTATTATTATTAGCTCTTATGATGTTGTCATGGATATTTTCACATCCCTAATTTGTCTCTTATTTAAACTGATAAGAAGCACATACATAACTATAGAACTTACTTAAATATGTTTGGGTAACAGTATTTCAATATACATAGTTTATCTTGTAATCTTATGAATCTTATTGTGAGCATTGTAAAACACTCTAAGAAGAGATTCAGATACTATGTCTAATTTCTGAAGGAGTTCATGACACAAAGATACTTAATAACCCTTGATATTATAACTTCAGATGAATGAAAACTAAACAAAAATCCTTTTTATTTTTCTACAAATTTGTGCTTTGTAGGTTTTGTGGTAGCCTTTATTTTTTTATTTATTTTGCTTGAACTAAAGTTGGAAAACAATGCCCTTTGTTATTATGTTCTACATTCTTTTTCTTCTGATCTGCAGATTTTATACATATACACACACATATATACATATACATATTCGTGTGTATGTATAATCTTTTTTGAAAGGATTCTTGGTGTTTAAAGTTATAAAATTTATTTATGATTAGGACTCAAGGGGATTGTTGTTCTGAATATTTCAAGAAAATCTAACACAGAGTCAATATTCACACACACACAATAACACAACTCATATTCATCCATTATTGCAGAATCCAGGCAACTGATCTTTTTGACCTCACTAAATCCTTTCTAGAATAAGAAGAATTAATTCTTCTTTAAGCCTCAGGTGGCAGATAAGGGGCAAAATAGCCCTTTATTCCAATTATATGCTTCTCCAGTTATTATCTTTAAGGGGAAATAGCAGATAATGAAAGAGATGTGATTTTACCTCATGATCAAACTGGACTCTTTTTCCATTTTTGATTTATGTTCAGTGTTAGGCAGTCTACAGAAACTCCTTTTGGGAACAAAGGGACAAGGGCAAGTATTTACCCTCCTTCTTTTCAAATTTGGCTAAGAGATGCAAAGCTAGGCAACAAAGGCTTTTTCTCAGGACTTTAAAATGTAGGGTCAGACTGAGAAAGAAAGTGTTCAAAGGAAAAGGAGTTATACTCAAATGCCTGCCTTGCTACTTACTAATTGTATGATCAAAGACACATTTTTTAATCACTGATGTTCTTACAGGATGTGAATGTGCTTACTGCAGCTACCTTTAAGGGCTGTGGCAGATGAAGTATATGTATGTCCCTATAGACCCCAGGGTTGCATTTGCCCACTTTAATTTGCAAGGTAGGAAAGAGTGCTAGAAGTTTGTGTTTAAACACCTAAGCAGAGGTAAAAACGGTGGGAGTGCAATGGAGATGACCCCTGAATCTTATCTCTATGTCTGCTCCCCTCCATGAACACCATCTGCGGTCTCCTGGAGAGAGCTGCTGCAGGCATTGCTAAGAAGAAGATTTGTGAGATGCAGGGCAGTCATTCTAGTGTCCAGGAAAGAGAATGAGATGATGAGCCATGACTCTTGTTTCACCAAGGAAAACAACTTATGACTCTAGAACAATCAAAATGGAAGAATGAAAGGAGATTCTGAGATATCAATTAGGTTTCTCTGTAAAGAAAAAATTAGGCACAGTGTTTTGGTCATTAGCATCTTGGGAGCAGGATGCCGGGATCAGTGGGTGGGTGACTCACCACTGTCCACTGACTTTATGAGCATTGGAGACCAGTGGAAAATGGGGTGGTTATATAATGCCAATATTTTTACCATTAAATATGTGACACCTTTGAGTAGTCCCAGAAATGATTAGCATAGAGAGTGAGGGGGTGGGTCTTGATGTACTTGATAGCAAAGGTGGAGGCAGTGAACCAGCAGAGTTTGAGTTATTTCTGCTAATGTTTCTACCCATAGATTGGAAGAGACCTGGGAAAGTTTGGACTGTAGGAAGATAAATGAGAAGTAGTGATCTGTGAGATGTTGTTGTAAGCTATTAAGCCCAATAAAAATGTAGAATTAGAGGAGGTGGTTTTTTTCCAGCAAATTTCCTAGTGCCTCTGGACAGTAAGTGAATGCCTGTTGGTTGAATGAAGGTGTAAACACAAAAGAACTAATTTTAGGGTCCAAAATACTGACCAAAGTAATTGTACACAATATCCACATTTCAACTAACAACTCTAAAAATGAGATTTTTTTTTTTTTTTTGCATTGGAAAGTCAACAGGAAAATTATACAGGTACTTCTTAGAAACCCCGGAAAGAAACAAGCAAAGGCAAACAAGGAAGAGAAAGAACTGCCTGGTCAGTCTACTCAATTTCTTCACTCGTTCTTGGGGGAAAAATACACACAGTCCTGTCTTCACTGCTTTTCATGTTCTATTTTCAGTTATTTAGTATTTGTAGTCCCTGAATTAATACCCATCTATTTTCCAGTTCTCTCCATATTTGCAAGCCAGAAAGAGCAAAATCATGTATTCTTATGACATTTTAGATCTTAAAAAATGATCTAAAAATGATTTTTTAAAAAAGAATCTGGAAGAGATTCTTCTTTAAAAGGGATGTTCAAATTTCAATAATTATTTTGTGACTTAATGGTCAAGTGTGGAAAACATCTGTGAAAAAAATATCAAATGGATTACAAGCTTCCCCAAGTCAATTTGATTACGTGTAACGCTGATTCTTTCTGTAAATGATAGTAATTTGAAGTGGGTGAGGGTTAGCTACTCATCTACAATCTCACTACCAATTTGTAATAAAATAAGACTCCCAATGAAATTCTATCACTCACACAGACATTTATTGAGCAAATACCCATTAGTAAAGAAGGCGCAGGACGGTTCATGCATCCTGTTATGAAAGCTCAGTGAATTTTTGACTCTGATAGTTTTGTGTGATCCAACTGTACTGCCATAAAAGATTTATTCAAGGCTGGCTCAATAATGTTCCAAAAGCAATATTCTGTTATGCTTAGAGTCATTATCAGCCAAATAGAAATCCCCAGCCCAGACAGGCCGCAGGGCCGCTTGAGAACAAGTCTCACGTGCCTCCTAAGGGTGCAGGTGATGGAGCACTCTGTATTCTACCATCCCATTGATGCAGGGATGGGGCATGTCTAAAATATTGTAGCTGATTCACTTATCTCCTGACACCACAGTGTGGAAATACTCAAGATCGTATGTGCAGACATTATAATAACATTGGCTATGGCAGGGGTCAGCAAACATTTTTTGAAAGGGCTGCATAGTAAATACCTTAGGCTTTCAGTCTCTACTGTCATGTCTATGTAGCAATGTCTATGTCACAGCTCAGTCCTGCCACTATGAGGGAAAGCAGCTATAGACAGTGTGTAAGGTAATAACCATGAGTGTATTCTGATACTTTATTCATGGACCATACAATTGGAATGGTCAAGTGTGGAAAATTTTTTAATTTTACAAATTTTTATAAAATTTTTGCATAGCATGATTTATTTTTTTTAATTTTTAAAAATTAAAAAGTATATATCCTGGGCCTCTCTAGTGGCTCAAGGAGTAGAGAGCCACACTGTGGATCTTTCACAGCCATTGCAGCGTGAGTTTGATATCCGGCCAGGAAGGGGACCCACATGGTGCAGCAGACTTCTTCTGCCTCACCTACTGCTCCCCTTAGCAGTGGATTTCAGTTGATCTGCCTGTACCCCAGCTCTTGTATGCATAAATAAATAAAATCTTTAAAACACATATCTATCCTCAGCTCACAGTGTGGGCCATCCCTAAGTAGGCATTGGACAGACAGTATTTGGTCTATAAGTTATAATTTGTAGACCTCTCACCTAAGCTATGTAACTTTAAAGTCGATTTCTGATATTATAACATGTGCAGGGACTGGAAAAGATGAAAAATGAAAAGACAATCATTAGAGAACATGTAGTTTGTAGATGTTATCGGGATTACTCATTATAAAAATCTATTCGAATTATGTATTATTTTCACCATTTTATATATGTGGACAGGAGAGTTCAGTGACATAAAATCAGAGTGTTAATAACAGGCCTATCTGATCTCAAAGTTCTTGTGCTTTCTTTTTCAAAGTCGTACTTGTGAGTTTTCCCTTAGAAAGGAACCATAGATCTTTAAAGTAGAGAGAGTCCAGTTTATTTTTGTAAGTTGCTCTGACACCAATTCCAAAGGCAACTTTCCCAGTATGTTTTGTGTTACCCTTTGAGCTCCCAGAAGACAATGTGGTATACACATTGCACATTGTACAGGGAACCTGCCCATTTTTTTTTTTTTTTTTTGCCCATGTAGTTTTTGGAAGCTGTGACAAACCACTGAGGGCTTTAAACACTGAACTGACATGATCAAATTTGTGTTTTAGAAATGTAGTGTTGGGTTTCAGGCTGCATTTTAGAATAGTAACCCAGCAACTAAATGCTGAGTTGACATGACATGAACAACTTATATAACAAAAGTAAAGATACAACTATAAAAGGCTATACTCATTTGAAAGAGTAGAAATACAGTCTAAGTTTAAAAAATGGGTTATATATTTTATGCATAAAGGGAGCTGACAAAATAGACATAAAGTATGTACAAAATAGAACTGTTTTATATTTAACCTACATGTTAAATAAAATAGATGTTAATTATAGAGCTAACATTTATTCTGTTTACTTCTTGGAATTTTTGAAATAGAATGAGTCAAATGTTCTTCTTAAGTACGATCTTTTAAATTAGTTATTAAACGTTCACATAATCTTAACTACAGAAATATCACCTATAGGTGCAACTTTTATTATATGAAATGATGTATGTACTCATATATAAATTGAAGAATTATATATAAAAGGAAATTACTGGAAAAAATCTAAAAACCATTGATACAAAATTAGCTGATAAATTATTGCATAATCATACAGTGAAATAGTACAGTTTTTAAGATAAGATGGTTCTGCATAAATTGTTATTGAAACTGTGCCAAGGTAAATTGTTCCATTTCTTGAAGTTACATGTTAGCATATATCACTATGTAGAACATATCTCTCCCTATCAATATCAGTCTATGTTTGTGTTCATATGTGTTTTCCCTACGTGAGTTAAAAGATACATGAGTTCCTAGGGACGGGGAATTCCACTAGACAAAAACAGAGCAAAATGGAAACTATTTACCTCTAACTAGTGAAAGATGCTTCCAGTAGTTAAGGAAATGAGAAACTTTATATTATAAATTTTATCAGCTTTCATATTTTCTAAATTTTGTACCAGAACCCATATATATATAGATAGATAGATATAGATATTTATATATAATTACACGTTTAAGCTTAAATACAGTTATCAAAAGAAATCTACAATAGCCAATTTATTTTGTTTTGGTACTCATGTAGCTAGTCTTTACAGATAAAATTCCTCCATTAAGAGGCCTCCCAGGTGGCGCAGTGGGTTAAGCAACGCACTATGAAGCAGACCGCAGCCACTGCAGCACGAGTTCGATCCCTGCTGCCGGCCAGAGGGGCGACCCACATGGTGCAGCAGACCTCTCCTGCTGTGCCCACTGCTCCCCTCAGCAGTGTGTTTCCTGTTGATCAGCCTGTTCTGCTCCCCACTAGTCTCTGGTGAATCCTATCACCTTCCACACCTCTGGCCTGTACCCCAGCTCTTGCAAGTATAAATAAATAAATCTTTAAAAAAAAATCCTACATCAAACAGTCCTTTGCCTAATGTAGCACGTGTTCCATAGATGCTTAGATGCTCCTGCTTCTCTTACGGATATTTCTTCATTTTGAAAGGACAGAGTTGATCTTTTCTTAGTTTTTGCTAAGGTTCCCAGCTTATACAAAGGGATCCCATAGTCTCTATTCATGGCTGTAATGCATTAATAGCGCACATTGTTTATTACTACAATATAATCCAAACCCTATTCTAAGAGCTATACAAGTATGAACTTGTCCACTCCTCTAAACACCCCATGTCAAAGTGCTACTTGCAAATGCTACTTTGTGAAACTGAGTCATAGAAAACCTGTCCATGTTTCTAGAACTGCTAAACACGGGCCTGGAATTTAACTAGGTAGTCTGGCTCCACCATGCTCCACAGCACACCCTATATCACTGGTGTCAAATAATCAGTCACGATCAAGATTCTGCTTCTGCTTTGACCCTACCATTTCCAATAGTCCTTGCTTCCTTGTATTAGACTACCAAGTAAGGTCCAAATCCCTTAGAATGTCATAATAAACCTCTCAAGAAGATCTTTTGTCCTCTACCAGTGCCTGCTCACCTACCATATCAGTCTTTTATCTAACCATGTCTTTCTCAGCTGACACTGCATAGAGTTTCTCCAAGGATCCATGCTGATTCTTTTTTTCTTTTCTTTTTTCCTTTCTTTTTTTTTAAATCAGGGGAGAGCGCGAATGCAGTCCCCCACTACTACAAATTATGCAGTCGAGTTTCCCACATTTGGGGAAATTGCAGGGGTCAGCCCATCCAGAGTGCAATGGATAAGCCTCGCCCTGGGAAAACCACCTTTGTGATCATGGTATCTCCCCTGCCAGGTAAGTATCCATCCATGCTGATTCTAACCTCCTTAAATTCACGTGGTTTCCCTGTGTGGCATGCCCCCCTTTCTTCCTCTATGCCTAACTTGTTCCTACTCACCTATATAGACCTTACAGCCACAACGATGTTTCCTTTTCTTGAAATGTCCCCCAGTTTATACCATCCAACACACATATTCAGACCACACCTTCATACACACACTCAGCAGTCTGAATTGTTAGTCTATGTGCTCTATTAGAACAATTGTCCACTGAGCTGTCATTATCTGGTAGCATCTACCTTTCCTCAATGCTGGGCATTCACTATTGGCAGCATTATTATCCTGCAAATCTTTTCTTAGCATGTTGGTACTGTAACAGGGTGGTCCCAGGAAAAGGGGAAGTTCCCAAAATCCTGGTTCCGCCCTAAGTGGGTGGAGCTGAGGATAAGAAAATTTCTGCAGAGAA
>JAGFMF010011443.1:10487110-10518053 GCA_019455555.1 Galemys pyrenaicus | reverse complement strand
TTAAAGTTCCTTTCCATTAAAGGTTTTGTATGTTTGTCTTAATGCGGCAGATGGCAAAACCCATTCAGAGAGGGCAGGCTTGGGGGTTCTGGGTGCTCCCCTCCCTGCCCTGTAACAGTACTAGTAGAAGTTCAAAAAAACTATTATGAGTAAGACCAAAAAAACCCCAAAAAGCCACACATTCTAAAGAAACTCTCAAAAATAACAAAATTACAATGAACACTTATGTCTCAGTAACCACCTTAAATGTAAATGGCCTGAATTCACCCATATAAAGGTGTAGAGTAGCTGAATGGAGTTCACATCATGAAATCCATTTTGCCATTAAAGACAAGCACAGATTAGTGCTTCTAGAGTTAAGAACTAGAAGACTGTCATACCAGCTAATAGAACCAAAAATCAACCAATCAATCAATCAGGAATATCTATACCTAAATGAAATAGAATTCCAATTACAAATTTTCATGACAGATAAAGATGGAAAATATATTATTAAGGGCCTATCATGATAACGAGTAACACTCGTAAGTATATATACACTTAATGACAGAGTTCTGAGACACATATGACATTTCATAACAGAACCAAAGAGATACTGGCAACAGAATAATCATACTAGGGGATATTAATCCCCTTACAATAATGGAAAGATCAACAGGACAAAGAATTGATAAGCAAACAATAGCCTTAAATGACGATATATCAAATATGTCTAATAGACATCTACAGAACACTGTACCCAAAAAACCATTATTTACACATATTTTTTCAAGTGCACATGAAATATTGTCATGAATAGACCATATTTTGGAAAACAACTCAGTTTTCAATACAAATACAAAGATCAAAATTAAATTTAGCACTCCCTCTGACTCTAATATGATGAAGTTTAAAAATAAATTATAAGATAATAAAAAAAGGAAAAATGAATATATGGAGATCAAACAATATACTGCTTAATAGTTATTGGGTAAAAGAGAAAATTAAAACAGAAATCAAAAAATACCTTGAGAAGTGAAAAAAATGATGATACAAGCTTCCAGAATATATTAGTTGCAGCTAAAGTGATCTTAAGAGAGAAGATAATTGCAATATAGAACCACATAAAGAAGCAAGAAAAATCCCAAATAAACAACCTAATGCTATAACTAAACCAACTTGAAAGAGAGGAACAAAAAAGACTTAAAGTTAATCAAAGGGAGGAAACAAAAATAACAGTGGAAATAAATGAGGTGGGGATAAAAGGCTATATAAAAGACAATGAAATTAAGAATTAATTCTTCAAAAAAATAAACAAAATCAAAAAACCTAGAAAAAACCTACTAACTAGGCTAACAAATTAAAAATAGAGAAAATATTATATATATTATATATATCATATACATAATTATATGACATATATAATTATATGTATATTTAGGAACCCAAGTTCCTAAAAACAAAAGCCAAGGCTAAGCTTTTGGATTTCATCAAATCTTTAAAGAGATAATGCCCATTTGGCTCATATTGTTTTAATTTTTAAAAATTTTTCCTTTCATTTATATATATATATTTGACATCAATTCTAATCCCCATGTATTCCCCATCACCATATCACCAGTGCATCATCACCTCAGTCCCCTGTGCTCCCGTCTGCCCTCAACCCTCCTCCACCCTCCTCCCCATCAAGTGTCCCCAATTTGTCTTTGTCTTTTCATTTTTGGTTCCTGTGTCTTTATTGTTATTATTATTATTGTTCTTATTCCTCTCCTTGATCCTTATTTGGTTCCCTTATATTTCTCCTAGGGGAGGAATCATCTGGAATTTTTCTTTTGCCTTCTGACTTACTTCACTGTGCGTAATCCCTTCCAGTTCCATCCATGTTCCTATGAATGCGTTTTTAAAAATACAAAGAGGGAACTATTCCTAATATATTTTATGATGCCCACATTACCCTAACACAAGAAAAGTAGGGACCAATATTCCTGATGACTATCAATGCAAAAATTTTCAACAAGATACCACCCTATCAACAATATATCATAAAGAATATACATTGATATTGTATATTCTTGATGCAAGGATAGTTTAACACATGTAAATCAATCAATGTAATACATCATTTAACCAAAAGTAAAGATAAAGTTCTTATGGTAATATGAATACAAGCAGAGAAAGCATTGGTATGGTTAAGCACCCTTGTATTATAAAAACTCTAAGCAAGATGAAAACAGAAAGAACCTATATCATTGTAACAAAAACCACATATTACAAAGCAATCTAATATTTAATGATAAAAAACTGAAAATTTCTTGTTACAATCAGGAAGAAAACAAGATGCCAATGCCCACTTGTCACCACTTTTGTTTAATTTAGTAGTAGAGGTTTTGGTTAGAGCAATCAGACAACAACAGGAAATTAACTTTCTATCTCCTCTGTAAGATATTTTTGGAAATATTTTAGACAATGATAGTAACTCTCACTGACATCTTAGAAGTCTATTCCATTCTTTTGGCATATTGTTAATTAAAATCAACAGGGGATCACATACAGCTTTGATTTGTTTTGAACTTTTTTTAACTGTTATTCTTGATTCCTAACTGGCAGTAACCTTTAAAGTGTATGCCTGCTAGGTTCTACCAAGCTGTGTCCTTCCAAATAACTCAGACTTTATTTCCCCCTTTTTTCACTGCAATGAGTTGAACTTTTACAGTTTTCTAATTGCTTCTGGGGTAATTTGGGGGTCAAAAATGATTCAATCTTCTGGTATGTGTGATTTACTCATATAAATGTTTATCTAAGAGATTTGTTGATAAGAATATATTTTAGCCTTACTAAAGCCCGGTGATGTAGTCCATTATATCCAAGGAAATTGAGGAACAGGGAGGGTGAAGGACTTTGCAAAGCCACACAGCTTATAAGAGGCAAAAGTTATATTCAAACCCAGGTTCAGTCACCAGAAATCATGCTCATAAACACAGCACTACTTTGCTACTCATACATGGATGCATTTTAAAGGGTTATAAAACTGCACAAATGCAATTAAGATGATTCATTCACTAAAAATCACTCCCTTTCTCAGGTCCTCTGACCTTCAACATTCCATTGTGTTCTCTTGAACTTTCTTGAGTGGTTTTGAGTCCTAACATTTCCCTATTCAGTGACTACAACTGTTTCTTCAGGGCATACCTACCTAGGAATGAAAAAACGCTTCGCTTCCCTGACTTACACACCGTGTTCTATTGGAGCAAGCCCTGTAACCATGTCTGGGAATCACAGGTGACACCTGTCCCCTCTTTTTCCCTGAGACACCTGCCCCCATCACTTTCCCCTGTTTTCTGTGGTAGGGACTGTGCTGCAAGGGCTTTCTGGGGGTGTCCCATCACCCACACAGCTTGACAGTGAAAATTCCATCAAGGAGGCTCCTGCCACATGGTCCCAGAGCTGTTTCCACCCCCATGATTCTCACATGCGTACTTGTTGCTCTGCTGTTTCTGCCTCCGGAGTCAAGATCACTAATGCTCTGGGGGTGAAGGGATGCTCAGAACTAGCCTTTTTAGATGCCTGGAAGCTAAGCTCCTTAACAGAAGGAAACGATACCCTCCTTCTGTTAAACAAGCATCAAAGCCATCCTATCCTGTCTAATTATCATGTAGAGTTGAGTTAATTAGTCCTCACAGTTTCTTACTTGTGGCTGTTTTTTTTTTTATTCTAAGTTTATGAAAGTTAAATCAGTGAGTAAATATGAGTAACAGATTTTATATTTTACTAAGCATTTCTGGCTCCTCTCCAACAGTACAGGCAATGCCATTGGACCTAGTGAAGTGCCTGACATTTATTTCTTCCTGATGAATTCTTCCTTAGTCAGACCACTGACCAACTTCAGAATCCTTGTCAATGCAACTTTCCATTGAGTCCTCCCTTGCTCTAAACTATGTTATGGAAAAATCTCCATTTTCAGATAATGTAGCACTCCCCTACCTTGCTGATAGGAATCAAACTGTGTGTGTGTGTTTAGAAAGAATGGGAGGGATAGGTAATAGTTACTAATGTAGGATATCATAATGAACACAAGCCAGAACGTTAACATCGATCTGTTACCAAGAATGTTTTTTTTTTTAAGATTTATTTATTTATGCACACAAGAGCTGGAGTACAGGCCAGAGCTGCGCCAGGTGAGATGATTCACCAGAGACAGAGTGTGGGAGCAGAACAGGCAGATGAACTAAAGGCACTGCTGAGGGGAGTAGCTGGTGCGGCAGGAGAGGTCTGCTGTGCCATGTGGGTCCCCTCCCTGGCCAGGGATTGAACTCGCACTGCTGTGCCGTGGATGCTTCACAGTGCGGCGCTCAACCCGCTGTGCCACCAGGGAGGCCCTATTACCAAGAATGTTAACCAAAAATTGTTACCATTGAAAGAATTTCTGTATTTTGGCATGCTAAAACTTCCTGAAATTTGACTTGAGAAAATGTCCTCCCTTAAAGAAGACTGAAACTGAAGAGAGATTCAAACTTGAACCAGCTGGCTATTGAGTGTCCCAGTCACTGTGCAGACCACAAAGGTGAGTGCGGGTAACTCAGCATTGAAGATACATTCCAAGCACACAAGATCTATCGGAAAGTAGCATCTGGCCCACGTCCAGACAGTTTCCTGGTGGCATGTACTGTGGCCACGAAGCTGGCCTCACACCTGGATGGAGCAGATGAGCTCCCCTGTGCTCAGACGGTGCACCAGGCGCATTCGCCACGGTCCCAGGAGGAGTCTGGCTCTGCTGGAGCACATAGTGTCTCCTTTCACACCAGAGGAAAAGCTGCAACATAATTTATTCAGGACAGCCCCAGAGTTTTAATTGGACAGGTGTGTGAGAAAACGCTGGCTGTGAGCACAGCGTGTTCAACTCTCGAACTTTTCTGTCGACATCCTTTCAGCACTTCCTGTCAGGTTAACCTTAATTCGCTGAGGTCAGGTACTGGCAGGTGGTGGCGCTGGTCAGGAATGAGAGGAACATGGTGAAGAATCAAACAGTAACCTCCAGGAGTGATTCACATCCTCCCAACCCCCTTTTGCAAGTTTCCAAGGGCCAGAGAAAAAGGGAAGCTCTTATCTCTTCTTTCTCTGGGATCTGCTACACTAAATCACCATCTGTTGACTTTAATTGGTTAAGTGTTTCCCAGATAGGACCTGGGTCATTGTGAATGAGTGTGGGAGATGGAGTTAGATTAGAGAAGGGAGGGAGGAAGGAATGGGGGGAGAAAAGAGGATTTTGTTTAATTCTTGAAAATAGAATCATCATCAGATGAAATGGACTTGTTTTTTGCAGAGATGAAAATTCAAAGGATAAAGGTAAGGAAGAGGATGTAAAGGATGGACAAAGAAGTGAACATTTATTCACTAAACATTTTGTGCAAGGCTGTGCTAGGTTTTTAAAAATACCCAATATCATTCTTCGCTCCCATTTCAGGGGAAAAAACAAAACAGAACAAAACTCTTCCAATCTAATACCCTACACCATTCTTTCTCATGTAATCTAGGATACTAAGGGACTGGTCACCTGGGTCTTATTTTTGCCTCTAGCATCTATATCCATTGTATGCCTTTGAGCATTTGCCATTGCTTTCATATATCTAATTTTCCCTAATGGGAAAAATAGATTAGGAATACTATACTAGCCCTCCCCTGAGAATATACATAAGAAATACTGCCTCTAAGAAATATCAACGAAATGAGGTCTAGCTATCTACAGAATGTTATTATTGATGCTATTTTGGAAGGCGCTTATGGTTATCAAGCCTGGGAACCAGGCCAAATTGAAACTACACCACCTTTTCTCCAAACCATTAAGTAGTTGCCATTTATCACACCCTAGAAATAATGTCTCCAACACTGTAAGTCAGGTTTGCAGATTAGTCAGATGGTTCCCAGGTAATTACTACAATCAAATGCTCTTGAGCTTAACACACCCTGAGTACCTCATGAATTCCCACCACCCAGCCAGGGCAACAGGGGGCGAAAAGCCCAGATGCTACTCTATGAGTCTGCCATGCTGGTTCACCCCATTTACCTCATGTGACAGCTATTCGAGGAATACTGAGATATTCCTTAGCTACAAAAAAGTCTGAACCCTCCAGCTTCCTGTCAGATCTCCCAGCTGCATAAAGGTACGGCTCATTTTCCTCTGAGGGCCACTAGTGGAAAAGGAAGTTGGAAGCAACTAGGTGGCCTCCTATGGAGTCAGGTTTCCCAGGTGACTTGCCACTTTGAAGCTGGGCTATGTGACAAGACTCACTAAGTCCCATCTGGTCTCTGTGCACACAAAAGGCTACAAGAGTTAATAATGCATCTAATGCAAAAGTTTCCCCAGAAGTTGATCTGTTTTATGCATTTTAATTGCAGTTAGTGAGCAAATTGGGGAGTATTTTCTTTTCACCTTACTCCTGCATTTTCCTAAAATGAGGCAACCCAAATAAAAACTTTTCTAGCTATACAAATAATTCCCAAAATAGACATTTGAAGTCGTGTTACGACTTAAATTTATTAGAAGTAAAAAAAAAGAAGGAAGAAGAAAGTAAAAAGAAAAAAGGAAGCAGGAAGAATCTAGAGGAGAAACAGGAAAGAACATGATTAGGGGGAATAAGGAAATATTTTTTTCACAGATAACTTTCTAAGGTCATGATAGGAAAAAAATGGTTGCATAACAATAATGATACTAATAATAGTTATAATAATAGCTAACATTCGGGTGCTTATTCTGCTAACCACTTTACATGCACTATTTCATGTAATCCTCAAACAATCTTGTACAATAGCTTATTATCTCCATTTTAGAACTACTGCTAATGGCTGGAGAGTTAGAATCAGGAAAAAAAAAAATTCTCCCCTACGCAGAAATTGCCATTTCCTGTTTCATCATTTTTAATGATATATTCTCTAGACTGTAGCTTTTAAACAAGTACTCTGGGATGGGATAGAGTTAAAAATAATGGAAGAAATTAATTCTGGAAGAGGAGGCATTGTTTGGAGACAGAGGATACGGGGAAGCAGATGCCTATTTTCAGATGCTGGAAGGAACTCTGGTGTTCTTGACCTCAGTACAAGAAGTTGCTTCTAGAAGGATTCTGGTCTCACGCAGTTCAGAAAAAAATGGGAATTTTTTTTTAAAAAAGATTTTATTTGTTTATGCATACAAGATCTGGGGTACAGGCCAAGGTCCAGGGTGGTTGGAGGATCCACCAGAGACAGAGTGTGGAGCGGAATAGGCAGACTGACTGAAACACATTACTGAGGGGAGTAGTGGGCCAGGCAGGAGAGGTCTGCTGTGCCATGTGAGTCCCTTCCCTGGCTGGTAGCAGGGATCGAACTTGTGCTGCAGTGGCTGTGGATCGCTTCATAGTGTGTTGCTTAACCCGCTGTGCCACCAGGGAGGCCCGGGAAATACTTTTTTAACATTAAAAAATAAAACAACATACAAAAATGTGGTGTTATGGCCAACATGGCCCTCACCCAAATTTTCACACTTCCTCATTCTTTTATATTTGCCCATGATGTGTGTGTGTGTGTGAGGGAGAAGTGTGTGGAGAGGGAGATGAAGAGGGGAAAGGAGGGTGGGGTGGTTCTACATGATCTAGGGTTAAAATTGACAGCCTGTTTTACAAAATGATTTTTAGCATTTCTCAGCTAAATAAAAATTTTTGAAGGAAATGTAGGCATCTTTTACTTATTCAGAGGAAATTTATACCAGACTCTATACATTTAAAATGTGAAAAATAAGAGTCATCAGCATTTGTCCCAACATTCTCTCCTTCCCACTTCTTACATACCTCAGCAAAACTTTCCTAATTTTCACAGTTGATGTTTTTACCTTTTTAGTCCTCTAAAAGCATTAAGGATTCATAGTATATTTCATGGCCGTTATTTTTTATTGAGGTAGCTTTGGTTTATAACACTGTACCAGTTTATACAGTGTATAGCTTCACACTTTGACACTTGTATATGCTACACCAAGGCCATAACCATATGTGTAGTTATTACCCAACATTGATGCCCATTAAACAATATTTATATAATTGTTTAGTATATGTTTTTCCTGATAAGATGAAAGCCATGAGAGCAGGAGCTGCATAATTGCATCTGTCTTATTCACTGCTTATTATGTATATGGCCCACTATAGGCACCTAATAAGTATCTCCACAATGATTATCTTTGCAATACATACCTCCTTTGGTTAACAGATCTATTTTAATGTAATCATACTTAATATATGCCACTCCTCCCTCAATATTCCTGAACATACAATCAATCACCAAGACTATGGATTCCATTTCTCCTCATGCTATCAGTATTTGTTATATGTAATATTTTTGCCCTGAAAGTGTTATTAAAAACTAACTCATTTCGAGTCTGTTTTCACATATTTAACTAAATTCTGAAAAATTACAATATATGATAGTCATCTGCTTAAACTCCTTAACACAGCACCCACTAAATTTAATCAAGATTTTGCAGCTGCTTTTGAGTACCGCATATTAATAAAGGAAGACCATAAGGTGACTTAGAAATTTCTTTACTTGAACCAAACTAATTGACTAAGATGATCTTCTTCTAAATAACAGATCCTAGCTCTTTTTCACATCTGAATAACTTGTGTTCTTTTGCTTAGATGCTATTTCATCAAATATTCTCTAAGAATTTCAAGGATCTCATTTTTAAAATCTCATTCATTTGTGTTGAATTATTTCTACTGGGAGGTACGAAGGATATTGCTTGCTGAATCTTAGACTATTTATGATTTATAAAGTAAATTTTTAATTTTACAATAGGTTTAGAGAAAAATTGAGAAGATTGTAGAGTTTCCAACGTTGCCCAGCCAAACTCTGCCCAACTTCTTTAACAAGAAAATCATGAGATAAGCTACATATATCTTTGACAACTAATCTTTGACAAAGGAGCAAAGAAGATAAAATAGCACAAGGACAGTCAATATATGGTGCTGGGAAAACTGGATTTTATATGCAAAAAAAAATTAAACTAGACTACTACCACACACCATGCACAAAAACAAACTCAAAGTGGATTAAGGATTAGACATAAGACCCGAAACCATAAAACATAGAAGAAAATATAGGCAACACACTAGATGACATACATCTCAGGAACTTTAAAGACACACCACATAAAGCAAAGATAGTGAAGGAAAAGATAAACAGCGGGGACTACCTCAAACAAACAATGCAGTCGAAAAATGGGCACAAGAGCTAAAAAGACATTTCTCCAAAGAGGAAATGAAAATGGCCAACAGACATATGAAAAAATGCTCAACATTTCTCATAATTAGGGAAATGCAAATCAAAACCACAATAACACCTCACCCCCGTGAGAATGGCATACAGTAAAATAAATGAATGAATGAACAAACAAATGAATGAATGGATAAATAAATGAATAATTAAATAAATAAAAACTAGCATCAACAAATACTGGCAAGGATGTGGAGAAAAAGGAACGCTCCTACACTGCTGGTGGGAATGCAAACCGGTCCAACTGCTTTGGAAAGCTGTGTGGAGTTTCCTCAAACTACTAAAAAGGGAGCTTCCAGATGATCCAGCAATTCCACTCCTAGGAATCTATCCAAACAAAAACATTAATTCAAAAGGACACCTGCACCTTTATGCTTATTGCAACACTTTTTGCAATAGGCAAGCTATGGAAATGATACAAATGCTCCAGACTAGATGACCATATCAAGAACATGTGGTATATATACACAATGGAATATTATGTGCAATCAAAAAAGATAAACTCATGCCATTCACAACAACATGGATGGAGCTGGAAGGGATCATGCTCAGTGAAATAAGCCAGAAAGAAAAATAAATATATCAGATGGTTTTACTCATAGGAGGAATGTAGAGAAAACAAATAAGAGATCAGGGGAAAAATCAATTATAATAAATTAAAAATAAAAATCAACAATTATAAATCAGAGACATTCTTCAGGTGTGGAGGAGGGGAAAGGAACAAAATTGGCTTGAGAACATCTGTAGCTTTTTTTTCTTTGTATCATATTTATCCTCCTTTCTCCCTTTTGACGCTGACAATCTATGAAATTCTTTGCCTCAAATGCCTCATCTATTAATATTAAATAAGCAAAATATATGAAATTCTTAGAAAAATTGTTGAACATAGCAGAACTTTACATATGTTAGGAATGATATGTTACAATGATTGATATAGTGGTCATATTGATCAAGATGGAATAGTGAGATAGGAGGTGGGAAATAAAGATTATGGAAGCTATAGGTATCTTTGATTAGTTGCACACACCTGCAAGAAGTAATAAAAGAACTAGAAGAAAACACCATAATACTTCTTAGCTTGGGGGACTCCTAAAGACAGACATATACTTTTTTTTTTCATGCCACATCCTAAAGGTCAGTACCAAGACCAATGTCAATTAATTTCTTCACTATTTTCTTCCAGGTTTTTATAGTATCAGCTCTTTAATGTGTTTTGAGCTCATTTTTATGAATAGTATAAAATAGGTATCCAATATTCAAAAGCACAAGCAACAAAATAAAAGGTCAAATGCTCCTATGCTACAAAAGGAATGACAAAATGGAACAACAACCTATATTATGGGAGAAAACATTTACAAATCCTATATTAGACAGTGAACTAATATCCAAAATATATAAAGTATACAACTTTACACCACCACCACCTAGACTATCTGCTTTTAGAAATGGGAATAATAGATATATTTTTAAAGAAAACATTCTAATGTCTATTAGGTAAATGAAATGATGTTTAACATTACCAAAACATAATGAAACATCACCTCTCACCTGTAAGAACAGCTGTCATCAAGAAAACAAGAAATAACACATGCTGGTAAAAATGTAGAGAAAAGAGAAACTATGGGTGTGTTGACAGGAATACAAATTTGTTCAGTACTGTGAAAAACAGTAGAGCTGTTTCTCAAAATATTAAAAATACAACTACCATAAGACCTAGCAAACTCACTTTTGAGTATGTATTTATATGAAATGAAAATAGAATATCAAAAATATAGCTACGTATTTATTTCAGCATTTTCCCAAGAGTTAAGACATGGAACTAACCTCTGTGTCCTCAGTTGATGAATGAATAAAGAGTGCACACACACACACACACACGCAGAGGAATATTATTTATCTATGAATAATAAGAAAAATATTGTCATTTGCAACACCTCTGTTGGACTTTGAGGATGTCATGCTTTGTGAGGTAAGTCAAAGAGGAAAGCAAAATATTATATGCTATCACTTACATGTGGAATCTATAATAGGAAAGTCATAAAGCAGAGTAAAATGGTGGTTACCAGGGAATTGAGAGTGGTGTAATTAGAGTGGTATTACTTAGGGGTAACAAATCACAAACAGATAACTAAGTCTTAGAGATCTAACTTACAGCATAGTGATTACAGGAAACAATATTGCATTATAAACATCAAACTTGCCAGGAGATAAGATCTTATGTTCTCACCACAAAAAAATAAATGATAATTATGTGATGTGAGAGAGGTGTTAGCTAAAGCTCTGGTGGCAATCATATTGCCATATATAAATGTAGCAAATTAAAAAAATCACACCTTAAACTTATACAATGTTGTATGTCAATTATCACTCAATACAAATTTTTTTTTGACATAAACAAAATCTGATTTTTTATTCTTCCCATTGGTTTTTCACCTTCTGCTTCTGGAGCTTAAATCCAAGGGAGTCAGAAAACAAACTTGTTCTAGGTTAGTGAACAGAAATAGATTTTCTTTCTAGAGTTCATTTAGGAAAGTTTAGTCACAACAGAAATCTCTTTACTCTGTTTCCCCTTCTCCTAATGTGGATTATGTTATGATTGTGTGTCTCTAAAATTGCGCCTTTATGTTTGTTCCTCACTTGTCAATCTAGGTCATTTGCTTTAGTCAGTGAAATGGCATCTACCACTTTCAAGCAGAAATTTACAAACATCTTTTGATTTAGGCTCCTCTAACTCCCATATGACATTGTCCCAGAGAGGGTTGTTGTTAGCCTGGATTGAGATATACAATTACATGCATATGGAGCATAAGTAAGAAAAAACAACAACAACAACAACTTAGTTTTGTCTGTCTTTGAGGCCATTAGGTTGTTATTGTAGCATGGTTTAACCTAGGCTGACTTAACCCCCGATATAGTCATTATTCTGTGTTATCCTAAAGTATGGGTCAATTAGATTAGGGCACAAAACCTGGGACTGATGTGGCAGTGTATGCTTTCTTAAATATGGATGGGAGAGTTGCTTTAGATATTTTGGATTTGAATTGCAAATATATGATCTCTTGCTTGATTCCTGCATCACCACAATCTCCATACCAGATTAGAACACGTTCATTATTCAAAAAAAGAAAGAAAATCTCTTGTGTGTGGTGTTACTGTTCTTGACTGAGAACTACTAGTCCAGCTGATGCCAACAAACTGAACGTTGTAACTGTGAATAGTATTTTATCTAAACACACATCCCTAAAGAGCAGGAAAGGGATCCTATTTTCCTTTGAGTCTCCTCTAGTCCTTAACAAATACAGTTGCATGAGCAATACTTCTTAAAAATGGAGTGAACTGAGATCATTTTGAATTCTATCTACTTCAAAAAAGTGAACCACTCTCCCCATCATAGCCTACAGGCAATATATACACAGGAAACAGAATTTCCTGTTTGGGGATTTAAAAATTTGAAAAACTTTGCATACTGGTGCCTCTTAGTTTCATGTATAAATAGACTTTCTCCTGGGAGTTTCATTCTCAAGTAAAGTTCTCTTTGCTGATTGTCCAGTCCAAAAAGGAAAAAAAAAAAAAAGGGAAATGGCTGTTATGTTAGAAGGTACAGGTTGCAGAAAGTATTTAGTGAAGTTGCACCAACAGACACATCTTCTATGTTTCCTTTCTACCCATTCCACACGTGAACAGTAACCTTGGGCAGTGAACAAAGTTCTCTGGGTCTTTGCTCTAAGATCACAGAGAAAATAGACAGGCCGCTATGCATAAAGAGTGTCTAAACTGTTGCTTTTTCTCTGTGGGACTCATACCAGAGTCTGTATGTTGTTGCAAGCTGAGCTGCTCCCTTCTCTGCTAATTGGATCACCGATAGTAAAACATGCCAGCCTTATCCTTAGGCAATGTAAAGCATTGAGGCTCAAAGAAGAAAAAGGAATAATCTGTAGTGAGAGAAAACTGGCAGGAAGACAGGCACAGACATCACTTTTCTCAAATGTTGAACAGTGAAAGATGTCACACCTACAGGGATGTAGGTCTAGGATAGCAACATTTCTTATCTTGGTTGTTTAGGATCTTCTAGCAAAGGGTTATAGAGGACATGAGGACCCACAGACCATCAGATAAAGCAAAGTCAGAAGCGCATGGAGGGGCAAGATCAGTCACCTTTTGAGCATTCACCTACTCCAGAAAGGTGTTTTACTCACTTGAGGATGTCTAACTATGACTCAAAGCATTCATTATGTTAGTCACACCAGACCACTAGTCCTAGAAGTCCACATGGATATATTTCTGATTGCTTCACACAGTAGATTATTTGTCCAATTTAGGATTTGTTCAATTTCCTGAGAAAGAGAACTTTCACTCCATATCAACAGCAGTATAAGTGATAACTTCATTAATATAAGTCTGGTCTCTCCAACAAGGTTCAATATACTCAGGGCAAGGTCTCTTAGTTTTTCTCTGATTTCCTTCCCAAGACTTAGCACATTGATGGACCAGATGCTGACTAAAATATACACTGAATTGTATTCTAAATGTTTATTCCCCAGGGACACCAACAAAAAATCTTTTTTTGTTGTTTCTATTTCAGCAAGTACATAAAGATTAACTTGAAGTGGCAATACTCCCTTCAATCCTGAACCATACTGGAGCCTTCATCAAAAATTTGCTCACAATTTGAAACACAGTAGACTCCCAAAGTGCAAAAGGAATTATTTCCACCACCTCCAGGGAAACCAAACTCTCCAGAAGTGCATCTCTTATATAGAATGGAATGATATTTTTATATAACCCATATACTTTCTCCAATAGACTTTAAATTATCTCCACCTAATACCTAATCCAGTGTAAATGCCATGAGAGTAACAATCACATTGTTTTGTTTAGAGAATAATAACAAGGGAAAAAATACTTTGTGCATGTTCAGTACAGAGGTATAATCATAGGTTTTGCTACTTATAGCATATAGTGTGAGTTTCTATCCAAGGTTGGTTGAATCCACAGATCTGGGACCAGATGATATAAAAGTTCAACTGTAAGTTAACTTCAAAAAACACATAATATTAGAAAATATAGATATTTGGTGAATCTTACACTTAATTTAAACAAGAGGTCTCTGGTTCTTTCTGAATTGTGGAATGGCTAGATCTTTGGTTCCTCTGACATATAACATACAGAAACTGTTTATGTAATATTTATATTCTTGAAAGAAGAAATAAGACGACTGATTGGAGTTTGCCTTCTACTCTGACCCTGACATGTTCTTCATTGACTTTAATATTTTTTCTTTCTTGACCAGAGCCTGATTAATTACACTTCAGTGTACTCTCTTTATAGGTTATGGCTGGGGTTGAGCGTAGTTGTAAGAGCAGTAGTTTATGATTTTCTGAAAACACTCCACAAATATTCCCAGACTTAGCAGACCCTTCAGGTTATATTCTTCGGAAAAATTGAAGTTCAGGGTCTACTGACTCTTGGAGAGTATATATGTGTTGACTGCCTCTCTTGGAAAAGGTGAAACATTTCCCAAATTTTGAACCATTTGTCAGATTTTTCAACTTAGCGTGCTTACTTTTGACTTCTCATTTCCTTGTGGATAAGCCAAGGATATTTATAGATAAATTCAATAGTCTGCTGCTCAAACTCTGGGTCATCCTTGATAGATAATCTAAGGACCCATTGTGGAATAAAACATGAGGGTAAAATAATACAGATTTTAAAAAACAAACCTGTATCCATGTCTTTGTGTTTTTCTCAATATCTACAGTGGAACTAATGATAATACCTATCTTGCATAATTATTGTGAGTTAATTATGTGATTTAATGTGTTAATATATAGATATTATATGATATTCAAGAATTGGTAACTATTATTTGTCTTGATACTATAATTAAAAACAATTCAACGTGGATACTGTACTAAGTAATATGAGCCTTATGTTATTTAAAATATGTTATCTTAAAGCATAGAAAGAAGAAAATTCAATTCAAGATAAAATTATGATAATAATGTATAGTTCATCAGAAAAATAGTATTTAATAAATATAACAATAATATCACTAAGAGAAAAATGAACTTTCAGCTTCTCATCTGTCCCGTCTTTTTGGGAGGGACAGTTTTCCTCATCAAATATTTCTTATGTTTTCATATGATGATTACAAAATTTGACCAAATATCTCACATGGCTTTTATGAGGTCAAAACAAGGACTATTGATATAAGCTTTTTGAACAGTTAAAAGCAATTTACATGTAGAGTTAATTCTTCAAGTAATAGCCCCTTTATTGGCATCGATGAGTTTTGAATAAGAGTTAATCCTTCAAGTAATATCTCCTTCCCTGGCATCAATAAGTTTGGAATCAGGAAACTTCAACAGAATGAGGCCTCCTCCACTGGTCAAAGTTTGATGCCTTTTAATGTTTTAGTGACTTTCTTTTTACTCATGGTCTATAGTATTTATGATTCAAGGTTAAAGTTTTTGATTGAAATTCAAATCAAGTTTATCTGACACCATAGCCCACACTATTCAAAATGTACTTTTACTGATAAATATCAATTATTATATAGGAGGATAGCATGTGGTGAAACAAGTGATCACACACAGAAAATGCCAGTTGTTGCAAAGAAGGGTCAAGGAATGCCAAAGGGACCATGGGGGGAGGGGAAGAAAGGGAGGGCAAAGACAGACAGGGATGAGGGCAGAGGGTGCACAAGGGACTGAGGTGATGGTGCACCGGTGAAATGGTGGTGGGTACTCCCTGGGGACTACAAACGATGTCAAATATAATAAATAAATAAATAAATAAATAAATAAATAAATAAATAAATAAATAAAGGAATGCAAGAAGGTACTGAACACCAAGGGAGCACACACGAGGAATACTGCAGAATGAAGATTAGACTCATCAGAAGAAAAATGATCAAGCTCAGGGAGTTCTGAAAACAAAGAAAAGATGCTTTAAGCACCAAAGTTGCCATGTTTGAGGCAGTCTTCTTTCCTGATCATGTAAGAGCAAATAAAGGCAAAAGGGAGACATATGCAGCATCAAAATATCATCCTTATAGTGTCTTGGTGGTGGTAATTTTATGGGGAACAACACCAGAGCGGAGAAATCAAACATAGTACAAAAAATGAACAATGATAGAAAAATATATAAATAAATAATTTTTAAAAAATCACCGCTAGGGGGCCTCCCCGGTGGTGCAGCGGGTTGAGCACCACACTGTGAAGCATCGGCAGCACAGCAGTATGAGTTTGATCCCCGGCCAGGGAGAGGACCCTGTGGCACAGCAGACCTCTCCTGCCTCTCCCACTGCTCCCCTCAGCAGTGTATTTCAGTAGATTCACCTGTTCTGCTCACCACTCTGTCTCTGGTGAATCTTCTCACCTTCCCCACATCTCTGACCTGTACCCCAGATTTTGCATGCATAAATAAATCTTTAAAAAAAAGATACATTAAAAAAATTACAACTAGGAAAAGGGACAATTGGATTAAGTGTAGGAGTGTGCGATTAGCAAGAGTTTGGGGAATGTGTTTGAAAAAAAATTGTGTCTCCTATTAAAAAAATACTTTGTTATTTGGGGATTGTAATGTGGTGCTCAGGAAATAATGTTTCCTTTAGATTTATGTTAATTGTGCTTCTCACTGTTATGGCCACCTTGTTTTTCCCTTGTTAATAAAACTTTGTGTTGTAGAAAAAAATCATCCTTATAAAAAAATATAACGGTTTTTGTAAACCGTTTTTTGCCTTAGGCATATAGAAAACGGTATTATTTTATGCCAACTAGGATAAAAAGGTAAGCTTTCTTATGGCTAGTTAGGAAAGGCATAGAGCTTTGGTAACAAAAAAATGTACCCAGTCATCCTAATGTCTCAGAAAATTGATATTTGGGCATATTTGAAACTTTGGCAGACCATCAATAGGGAAACTCCATCATAAAGTCTAAGTTTAAGGTGTGCCTTCGTGTCAAAGCCCAAAGGGGCCTTTGGTTAAGTCCTGGAAATGAGTAAACTGGCTCACTGTTGCCATTCCCACAATGCTAGACTAGGAAATGCATCCTTCTGCTTCAAAGAAAAACATGACCCCACACAAGGAGAATTCAATTTCTGTGCCTTTTGGCAGCTGGTTCCCAAAAGGATAAACAGAAGGACCGACCCAAGCAAGCTTAAATTATTTTTCTCAATTTCATCTATCAATTGATATCATTTGTTTTCACTGGTCATATTGAGTAAGGGGTATAGACAACTGGATTCCATCAACAAGAATAGACACCAAGAGTGATGACAACCCATTCTCTGATGTTTAACAGTCACAGGGACAACTACACAGCAGTTGATGGAGACGAACCAGGAGCTTGCTTTTAAGCAGGTTCTGGTATTGAATTGAATAGGAAAAGAGAGACTATGAGAAAGTCTTCAGTGTGTATGTGTGCGTGTGTATACATGTGTGAAAGAGAGAAAAGGGAGAAGCTAGGACCATGATTTATTCCATTTTTGCCTTGGCAACATTTTCTTTCAGTAGGTTGAAGGCAGGCAAGTATTATATTGCCACCATTAAATGAATACATGTAAATAATGACTATATAAGACTAATTTAATTATGATAATTATGACTTGAACAGTGATTGACTTTTAAATGAAAGTCTTTATCATAAGTTTTTGTCTGTGTAATTATTATGTGAGCAAAATGTCTGTGTATTCTAATTTGGTTATCACTGGGAATGAAGAAAAATAACTTTTTTTTCTGAAAGGGCTAAAATTGTAAGCATCACATCCAAAAGTCCACACTTTGATGGAAAGAACTGGCTGTGTATGTCCTAAAATAAGTTGCCTTGTCATGAAAAGTAGAGACTCTAGTAAAGACATGGACCATTTATTCCTTGTATAATATTATGACCAATCCTGAACCTCCATAGCCACATTCAAGATCTATTTTGCAAGCTGAAATACATAGGGAATTGATATCATCTTCCCCACCAGACCTTCTAGGGACCAAGATTTTACTTAAAGATATACTGATGTTTCTAAAATAGGCATGTGTTCTTTTAACTTCAAAAGCCCTCTGGACTATGTAGTTAAAAACACATCATTTCACTTAGCATAATGAATGGTAAATCAGTGACATTCTTTCTATTGCCTTTCCCCATGTAGAAAACCATAGATTCCAGAAATTCAGAAATCTCCTTGCTTTTGAAATAGGTGGTCTCTTACAACTTTATAAGGGCAGTTAAAAATCCAGCATCTAGAACTTTCTCTAAAAGATTATTCTCATATATAGGAACACCTAGAAATCATGATGAACTTTGCCTATGTCTTGAAGAATTAAAGTCAGTCTACAGAGTGAGTAAGTGATCTGTCAAAGACCTGAGTATTTCCCTCTGGAAAATTTATACTCTTATGCTGATTCTCAATGGGTAGGTCAGACTCAAGAAAAAGTCAAATCAAGAATCACAATTCAACAGTTTTTAGGACATTCCCAATAGAGTCTACATTTAAAAATTTTCCATGAACAGCTTGTTAATATTGGCATGTGGGACATATATTCACAGCTTATATAGTCACATGAACTTGAATACACATCTATTCCAGAGTAACACTGTTCCCAGGAAAACCTTCTGTGAAACTCTGAAACTCAAGTCATTATCTTATCATTGCTGAGTCAAGTCCACCATGGGTCACTAATAGCCAAACACATTCACAGGGCTTTTCCACCTAAGTAGATGGAGAGACGTATAAAAGGGCAGAAGGATATTAACACTTACCTTTTTAAGCTTAAATGCTTCCCTTGTTTTAATTCCCATTTATGCCAAAGCTTGATTCCCCCTTTTTTTTTTATTAAAATATTTTAAAATTTACATATACTTGCCATTAATTGTAATCCCCATGTATTCCCCATCACCATCTCACCAGTGCACCATCACCTCAGTCCCTCGTGTTCCCATCCCCCTTTTAAAGTGCAATGCAGAGAAGCATCTGAGAAAAGAGGGAACATTGAAAAAAACTGAAATGGAAACCTATTGAGTGAAAGGAGATTATTGAGAACTGAAATCCTCACTTGAATAAATGAGTGTCTTGGTGATACAACAGACTTTCACCAGTAATTTCTATTCTCCATCTTTAGATCAAAATCTCTTAGAGGAAGCAATCTTAAATTCTATTCACTGGTGCCTGAAGTGCCCATGAGAGCCTCATCATTACCATCAGGACAAATATCTGCTTAAAGGTCAGATGTTCAACTGCCCTTATGTTCAATGGCATGTGTCTATTGAAATGAGTTGAGAGGGGAGTAGCAAACAGCCTGTTTCTATAAAGTACTAATGTTTATAGAAAGCTTATTCTAAAAATGAATGAACGTTGGCTCAATATTAAACCTATATTGATATAGGACTCATTTGCATTTGTAACTGCTGGAAGAGAAAGTGTTGAAGTTTGTCCTCTGCATAGAGCCCTGGAAATTGTATGTGCTTTAAACCACGATACATGTGACATCCTTCACCCACCCTTTGACATGCATTCTATGTAGCTGTCATTATAAACCATTATAAAAGCACTTTATTTCCTTTCAAAGTTTTAGGGAGGAGACTCACCAAGATTTGGCTCAATTAGTAAATTCATGTGAATACACCTCTATATAAATTTCTTGTGGATTTTGTGGGGAAAAAATGATGGAGTTAAGCCCATTGGTTTAACTGACCCTGGGATGGTGAAGTCATGCCTATTTGCTTAACTGATCCCTGGGGCTTAGATGAGTTGAATACTACACATGCTTTTGTGAGGTGAATTTGGAGAAGAAAGGTATCAAGGATATAGGGTTAATAGAGAAATCCCTGCATTGGCCAGCATGTTTCATAAAATAGTAGTTTTGCCAAATGATCATATAAATTGTTGATTATAAGGGCTTCTGGTACATTTATTTGGGGACCACTAAAATAAACTAAGTCAAATGCATCTCATAGCAAAATTATCAGTCTTTAGCATGCTAAGTTGTATTAGAATCTCCAAGTAGACTATAACATTCAGTATTTCTCAGACTTTAGACTTATGTACTTTTAAGAAAAATGTGTCTGGAAAAACTAGTGTTCTACAGAATATAATTTAGCAGTGCTGTAAAAATAATGTGGGGGAGTGGAGAATCAAAGGGAAAACAAAAACAACAATTATTATTTGTACAATGTCTCACAGTTTATAAAATGCTTCCTCATTATTATCTTTTTTGATCCTCAGACCAAACAATTTTATAGGAAAAAGTGGTTCAAAGACTTTAAGTGCCTTTCCAAGATACACACACACACACACACACACACGTATGGATGGATGAATGGATAGATGGGTGGATGGATGGGTGGCTGGCTGGCTGGCTGGCTGGCTAGCTGGCTGGCTGGCTGGATGGATGGATGGATGGATGGATGGATGGATGAATGTATGGATGTATGGGGGGGAGAGAGAGAGAGAGAGAGAGAGAGAGAGAGAGAGAGAGAGAGAGAGAGAGACCACGCGCGTGAGAGAGAGACAGAGTTTTGACTTGGTTCTAGGTCTTCGGACTTTAATTTAAACCTCTTTTGCACTACACATGCTTTACTGAAGGCATCATATATTTTCCTTTGGTTTTGCAAGGAATAATCCTAAATCATATTTCTCAGTAGAGGGATAATTAGAACTCTCTGTGTCAGAGCAAATTCTGTTAAGTGTTATATCCTTAGCCTCTATCTTCTTCCCCATCAAACATCCCTTCCACTTTTTTTTTCTCCCGTCCCCCCCCACTCCCTATCCCTTCCACTTTTGCCAGATACTCTAGCCAGCAATGTGATATACTCAAAGGGGACAATGAGAGAGTTTTAATAAAGAGAATTTTTACAAAGAATGGGAAAGGAATATGGAAAATCAATGGAGCATGGTTATTCTCCTGAGGTTAACAATAACTAGGAGGGAGATCTTACCACAGTGCAAGAAAAATAAAGAGATGGATAGATGAATAGTTTCTGAGTTCTAGGAAAGACTTTTCAGAAAAAAAAAAAAAAGGAAAAAAAAGAGCAGCTTGTCGAAATATAAAGGAAGAAACAAAGGAGACACATACCCTTATTTCATTCTCTTCCACCTTATAATCTTTTGACTAGCCAAAATCAAGAAGCCAAGGCAACGGAACCTTATTGATGAAGCCCATGCAAGTCAGCTATTTGGGTCGGAGTAGGATGGCGAAGAGCATATAATCTGAATCTGAAGGGAGTAATGAAACGTATCTACAAATCCAGATACTCAACACTGTCAAACTGTTAGCAACATAAAGGTGGAAGTGGAAGGAGGGCACATAGAGATTAACTGCCACCACTAAGTTAATGCGGCAGAAAATCCTTAGGGAAAATGGAGAAGCCATGTTCTTCAGCATTTGTTCGAAGTGCATCTTAGTTAAAAAACTAGAACAACGGACATCTCAGAAGCACTTTCCCATTTTAAGAAGCAGTAGAAGTAGCAACCAGCAATAATGATCAGGTTACACGCACTTGGTTCCCAACAATATGAGGGCAGTTACTGCTACTAGGAAAGTGTCGCTGGAGGTACATCTGGGCCTCAGGCTCCTTGCTCCTGTTCTCACAGCCAGTTAATGCCTTAGTTGGGAGACAGTTATGTGATCCTGCATCAGTACTGATTGAGTGAGTACTTTTGGTGAGAAAATACTCATTTTACTATGTTTCTGGCTTTTTATGTGGCAGAGTCCAAGTCTTGATAACTAGGTTCCTATCATTAATCTTTGCCCAATTCATAGAAGACAGAATCAGAGAGCGAAAGAGAAAGAATGATAAATATAACTCAACGATCAAATACTACTTCTTTTTACACATTTAGACTTGTTTTACCAGTGTTCCAGAGTTTATATTTTGGAATCTAAGAATTAACTCAATAAAAATCCCCACAGTAATATATAAGGGTATTAGCAGCTTGCAGAAATCAGTTTAATTAATCAAAGAAAGGCAACTTGAGATTAT
The DNA here is from genome assembly GCA_019455555.1 of Galemys pyrenaicus. Lineage (NCBI taxonomy): Eukaryota > Metazoa > Chordata > Mammalia > Eulipotyphla > Talpidae > Galemys > Galemys pyrenaicus. The sequence continues at coordinate 10,495,806 of JAGFMF010011443.1, read as the reverse complement.
TTGCCATCCTTAAGATCTGGAGGTCTGCCCTCTGTAACTGTTCAAGAAATTCAAACTTCAGTTTTTTCTTAAGATTACCTGATGTCTAACAACAAAAGCAAATAAATACTAAAATAATGATTTATTTTCCTCAAGTCAAGTGACTCTCGAATGCTTTTAAGATAACTGTTTGCATGGAGGGACCTGACTAGGACCTGATGTGTACTAGATCTGTTTATTTCTAGAATGCCAGAAGACTATGGTCCTATTGCACTAATTATACTTCATAAAGTTCCATCCAAGGATAGTATCTACATAAAGGATCTGATGGGTCTTCACCAACATTTCATACAGGAAAGAATCCTTATTTTCTCCAACAGTTACTAAAAAATTGCAAACTCTTTATAATGGCGTTCTCTTCCTTTTGCAATAGTTTCAAAAGTATAATGTCTTAACTACTCCAACTTGACCCTAGACTTCCTAAAAAAGGCAACTGTCCGATGCTTTCATTTTTCCTTCTTCCGGAGGCAAAGTATGAAACTGTCTGCAAGCCAGACCCAGGGATATTCAGGTTTCTGATTTTATAGTGTTGGTTGCCTAGTTTCCAATGGCAACCAACAGTTCTTCCAAGGTTACAGTGAATAACAAATTAGAAGCAGCAAAGTAGGGGGCTATTAGAAGCAGGAACACTGAAAAGTGACAGATGTCAAAAAAAGAGGAGACAGAAGATGCACTAACTGGAAATGTCTAGCAGCCTACAGCCAGTAAATGCTGGCCACATAGCCCTTAATACCACGATCATCCCTCAGGGCATCTCTGTATTTGAGTCATACCAATGGCCCTGAGTCATCAAGAAAAGATTAACTTATGTCAAGAATATTTTGTTTAGTAAGGACAGTAAGTTTGAAATATATTTTAGGAATATTTCAATCAAAAATTATACATAAAGATCTTTATGTAACCATTTATAGGGTATATTTAAATTATTATACTTTGTTACCTGAAAAAATTCACATATAGTGAGCATTTAGTTATTGAAAATGATGACTATAAATGTCCCTGATTTTTGCAAGGTTATTCTTCTTTGAGATCAAAGGTAGGTGCTGGAAGGTCCCAGAAGATGTGATTTGCTCTGAATTTAAAATGGAGTTTCCTTGGGTGGACATGCACAGGAATGCACAGGTCTATGGAAGGAGGAGTGAACCAAGAAGCAATATGTACATTTTCTGTCTGATGGAAATTTTAGAATGTAAGTAATGCTCTTGATTTTTGAAATGGGTTCAACCTTCAGTTTAGGTGACTCTGCTTCTCTGGCTTCTTCTTCTTCCTCTTTATAACTTTTCCTCTTCCAAGTTTTGGTTTGGTGAATCTGATAAGGTCTGGTGGAAGGAAGCTGATTTTTTTCTTAAGGGAGATTCTGTGGGGGTGCATATGAAGCTCTATTTCAATCTCTAACAGGATTTTTTTCTTGTCTTGGAGATTTCTTGGTGGTGTAAGTGTTTCTATTGTGTTGCTTTTGGTTCAACTTCTACTGTGGCCAAAAGTCTACTTGAAGAAATTCTGGCTGCCATCCATAAATTAGATTTAGAAAATACAAAGGATGTTTGATGGCACAAATACGAGGGGGAATGGCTTTCCCCTTCACCTACAACTGTATAAGGGAAGAGCAGGATGAGGAGAACCATCCCTTAGTAGAAATGTTGAACCCACAAGACATGCAGATATCTTCTCCCAATCTATGGGATGTCTTTGTATATTTTGTGGCTGAGGAGTTTGATGCATTTAGAGAGTTTGCTTTGTATTTTGTTTCAGGAGGTAACAGGGATGGGGGCAACTAGAATGTCATTAAAGTTGAAGATATACTTCCTTTATAGCCTGTCATAGAAGAGTGGAGTCTAGAGATAGATTCTAGATTCTGATAGAACCTAGAGATAATCTCTTTTTGAGAAGTACCCAATGAAACAATGTCCTCACTGCTAAGCTGTTTAGAATACCTAAGTTTTTTATATTCTTTGCTGTATGATTTTGAGAAATTCTCATGTCGTTATGAATTTTTAACCTGTATTGTAAATTGAACTAACTAGATGATCTTTAAGTATCTACTGAAGATAGGATCTTATTTCTTTATATTCATTATATTTATCACATTGACTTATGCATTATATCAGTTTTCAATTATTTTGGAATTATATCTGCTATTTACTAAAAATGAACTTTAAGTAACTGAGATACATGTGGTTTTCTTTTGCCTCCTTAAAGACAAAAATCAATGAAACTACAGTAATCTATACAGGTAACGTTTGGTTAGCCACACAAATCAAGCTTAACATCACTGATGATGACGGAATATCAGATAATAAAAACATATATATGCATTAAATTTTGGCCCATGCTGTGGCTATTTTACAATTGTATTTAATTCCATTATAAACTTAAACAAAGTTTTCATTCTCTAGGTAATTATCATCAAGGAGGCATGTAGATGAAGAATTCTGAATTCGTGCTGATGAAATGACTAATTTTAAAATTTCTAAATATAATAAACAAAAACATCTAGTGAATAATAGAGACTTAATGCAATAAAATTAGCTTTGTATGGTTATCCCCAAATTTAAATGACTTACAGTGTAAATGTCCTAGCACTGTGCCTGGCACAAAATAAATTCAGTAAATATTGATTACTGACTTAATCATTAATGAAAGCCTCCTTTTATTCTTTAATTTCTGTGAAAATCATTTCTTCTTCATTGATTTAACTTCTTGGAGAATAAACAGATGACAAATATAAAAGAAAAATGTTGAAGCCTTGTTCTATGACAGAGCTTAATGTGGCAATAAGAATGGTTTCCCCTTCTTGGAAGGGCACTGTTAGGAAATGTGCACTCAAAAATAGCATCAAACCTATTTATTTTGCAGATATGGGGTAAATTGTCCCTTGGTTACTAAGATAGGACTATATGGCACCATGACAATGATTATTATAAGCAACCAACCTTAAAATGGACAGTTTGAACATAATACAATATACTTTAACAAATGGGATTTTAACGCTCTCCAGGTATTTTTCCTGCTGTGTGAGATCTTCTATGTTAAATCTTTTTGTTCAGCTCTGACAGGTCATTTGTCAAATTCCTTCTCATTATTAAAAATGTATTCAATGGCATTTAATGAGTACATATGGATTCAGGAGTGATCACAAATCAAAATTTCAAAAGTTATATTTTTATCTGTACTTTCCAAGACTATGAATATGTAGCAGGCTCTTAATGTGGACTGTTCTTAATGCTCAGACAGGATATGATCCCTATAATATTCACTGAGTTGTTACAGCCTTCATTTTTCATGTAAGGAAATTACAAAATTCAAAGAGATAGTGTCAGTCTTAGAGAAAGAAACCTCAATAAGACTAGGGCATCTAACCTCAAATTAAAATCCCAGCTCAACCACTCTTTTATTTAAAGGCTCTATATTAATTTGCTAATTCGTTGTTTTATTTAGGAACTAGTTTACACAGAATGTTTTGCTAAGACTATACTGAAAGATTATATCTGCATATGTAGGATTAGTACTAATAATTTTTAAGTACATGTGTTTAAATTGAGACCATGTGAACTTATTTTGAAGCATTGTGTCTTTTGTACAGTAGGGGTAGGACATCACAAAATCATAGAGTAGGGAAACTTCTTTTTCAATCAAGTATTGAGTTGAAGTCCACCCTGAAAAAATTAATATTAATAATAATGCTGCCTATTTACTATAGCTGAATTTTTCACAGGCCAAAGAGTTATGACAATCCATCATAACCTCCCTTGTTGGGGCCAGGTTCTAATCCAAGGAGATCTTTAAAATGTGATTCACAAAAGGATGAAAATTATACGCAGAAATGAATACTGCAGTTACTTAAAATTAGATAGGAACATCAAAGGATAGAAGGCCCTGGATTCAGATCAAGAATGCTTCCTGGGGCCTGCACCAGAAAACCTTCCCCACACAGCCCCACACTCTTTCACTCTTTGCTTACTTGATAGAGATGAAAGCAGAGATTTTGGAAGTCATGATTCAGGTGATGGAGCCTTGAAATGGGTGAAACCTGGGCCTGTGAACCACTCTTCAAGAATTCTGTCTTGTAATTTATGTCAACCATATATAAAATTCAGAGAGAGAGAGAGAAAGAGAGAGAGAGAATATTTGCATATATCCTACTCTAGATCTCAGATTTGCACTCTTATGATTATAAATATTATAGTTATATTTTATTTGCATGATATATAATACATATGATATGTATAACATATTATAGAAGAGAAGTGAACCTGAGAATAGAGTAGGCTCAAACTTCTAGAATTGTGATCTAAAGTCAGAGGAAGTCAGCAGCAAGATGATGATGCTAAGTGTGCATATAAACAATGCACTTCCTCCATCCTTCATTAAAGTCAGTATCAGGATGACTCTTCAGACTGTATATGGAGATCTAATACTTTAATAGCACAAGCATACCTCATTTGATTGCATATCACTTCTTTGCCCTTTGTGGAATACATATTTATTTTTTCTTTTCAAATTAAAGGTTTGTGGCAACCCTGTGTCAAGCAAGACCACTGGAATGATTTTTTTCAATAGCCTGTGCTCATTTCATGTCTGTGTCATATTTCACTAATTCTTGAAATATTTCAAACTTTTCTATTATGTCTGTCATAGTAGTCTGTGATCAGTGACCTTTGATGTCACTATTATAACTCTGGGGGCATCACAGACCACCCCCATGTAAGACAGTAGACTTGACAGAGTTTGTGTGTGTTCTGACTGCTCCATTGCCAACTACTCCTCATAATTTCCCCTCTGCTCATGTATCCCCAGTCCCTATTTAAATTAGGCAAGTTAATAACCCTAAATTGACCTGTAGGCATTCAAATGAAAGAAAGAATCATACAGATCTCACTTGTAAATCAAAGCTGGATGTGGTGAAACTTGGTGAGGAAGGCATGCCAAAAGTTGAAACAGAAAAAAAGATAGGCCCCTTGTGACATGCATTCAAGTTATGAATGCACAGGAAAAGTTCTTAAAGGAAGTGAAAAGTGCTGCTCCAGTGAGCACATGAATGACAAGAAAGCAAAACAGCTTTATTGCTGATAAAGAGAAAGTTCTAGTGGTCTGGAAGGAAACAAAGTCAACCATCACATTTCCTTAAGCCAAAAACTAATCCTGAGCAAGATTCTGTCTCTCTTCAACTCTTTAAAGGCTAAGAGTTTTGGAAGCTAGAAAAGAAAAGTTTGAAGTTAGCAGAGGTTGGCTCATGAAGTTTAAATACTCTTTCTATATAACAAAAATATATAAGGTGAAACAGATTGTCCTGATGTAGCAGCCATGACAATTTAACCAGAACATCTAAGATCATCGATGCAGGTGACTACAATAAATAACATATTTTCCATGTAGAAAGAACAACCATATAGGCTTTAATGTCTTATAGTACTTTCATAACTAAAGAGAAGTCAGTGTCTGATGGCAAAGTTTCAAAGGACAGACTGACTCTTGTTAGGGACTAAGGCAACTGATGACTTTATGTTGAAGTAAATGTTCATTTACCATACCTAAATTCGTACCATTATGGATTATGCTAATTCTACTCTGCCTCTGTACTATAAATGAAACAATAAATGTTAAATGATAACACATCTATTTACAACTTAGCTTATTGAATATTTTAAGCCACTGATTACATTCACCACTCAGAAAAAAATAAGATTCCTTTTAAAATACTACTGTGCATTGACAATGCACCTGGTCACCCAAGAATTCTGATGGAAATAGACAAGATCAATGTTGCTTTTTTTTTCTTAATATCTACTAATACAACATTCATTCTGTTACCCATGGGTCAAGAGTAATTTTGACATCAAATCTTAGTATTTAAAAAATAAACATTTCACAAAACTAGAGCTGCCTGAGATAGCAATTTTTGATGGATCTGGGGGAAATGAAATAAAAAAACCTTTTGGAAAATATTCACCTTTCTAGAATGCATGATTAATGAGGTTCATAATTCTTGTGAGGAGAGTAAAATATCAGCATTAACAGGGATCTAAAGAAGTTTATTCTAATTCTCATGGATGACTTTGAAAATTCAACACTTCAGATGGATGAAGTAGCTGCATGTGTAAAAAATAGCAAGAAATAAAGAATTAGAGCCTGAAGATGTGACTGAATGGCTTCAATCTCTTGATAAAACTTGAATGCACAATGTAACTTCTTCTAGATGACCAGAGTTGGTGATTTCTTGAGATGCAATCTATTTCTGGTGAAGGTGCTATGAAGATTGTTAAAATGACAACAAAGCAGTAATATATTACATAAATTTAGTTGACGAAGTAGTAGCAGTATTTCAGAGGATTGCCTCTAATTTTGAAAGATGTTATACTGTAAGTAAAATGCTATCAAACAGCACTGTAGGCTACAAAGAACTCTTCTGTGAAGGGAAAAGTTAACTGATGCAGGAAACTCTACTGTTGTCTCATTTTAAGAAATCACCACAGTCACTCAACCATCAGCAAACAACTCCAGATCAGTCAACAGTCATCAATATGGAGGCAAGATCCTCCACTAGCAAAAAGACTCTGACACACTGAAGATTTAACTGATAGCTAGCATTTTCTTTAGCAATATTTTGTAGCTAAGGATGTACTTTTTAATGAAATACTATTATCCATTTAATAGACTACAGTATAGAATAAACATCAATTTTATGTGCACTGAAAAAAGAAAAAATTGGCAAGACTTGCTTGGTTGTGATATTATTTTTATTATTGTGTTCTGAAAGTGAACCTACAGCCATTACATTGGGGGTTAAACGGTTTTTACTCTCCTAAAATGGCTAAGATACCTGTGTGATTGGGTTACTCCAGTTCCTGTAGAGAAAGGAACATAATGGATGCAGGGGATGTGGCAGGTCATGATAATTGTCCATCAAGCTATTTCTTAGTAATGATTTGCAGATAGCAACTAATGGCAGATGTAGCTCAAGGCTCTCTACTGAGCTACCTCCAGCCCCTCTAAACTCCAGTAAAAATACAGGCTACTTCCTTCTCTACAGACTGTCATCAAAGACCCTGTTAATGTCAGGGACACGCTGGGCTTGTCCAGACTATGCTCACTCCTCTGAGTCTACTGTGTTGAACAGCAGGTCAGCTAACTTCATAATCCTTCACTAGATTTTCCTTCCAAGTTTCCATCTCCAAGAAGTTTACCATCCTGTAATATCTTTCATCTTTCCTCTATTTACTATAGGACTGTGCCTAAATGTGATTAGATTTACTCCGTGCCAGTGCTTGTTGTGTCTGGAGTCACAAACTGCTAAAAGGTAGATTCGAGAGATGCTCAACAATTTTGCCTTTCCATTTTGCCTTTTTATTTCTCTCTGAAGCCCAAGAAGCGTAAGTTAAAACCAATTTATTTCTATTTCAGACAGCCGCTGCAGCCATTACATTGGGGGTTAAATGGTTTTCACTCTGCTAAAATGGTTAAGATGCCTTTGTTATTGGGTTACTTTAGCTCCCTGTGATCTACATCCTGTTGCCAACTAAGGTCACAGAGATTTTGGAAGCGGAATAATGGAGTCTTGGGGACGGTGGTTTTATTGAAGTAGCTTCTGCACATTATCGGTGATGAAAAACCTGCAGCTACTGATATCACCTGGATTCCCAGAGTCTAAGCTGGGATTAGAGGAGTGCAAGATTGACTTTTCCCCACTGAATTGGAGCTTCTATTGTTAGGTTCTCATTCAAAGACACAGGGCCGGGGCTACCAAGGACCCTTCAGAAAGCTCTAGAAACATCAACCCTAGATTCTTTCTCTCATTCATCAACATATTAGGGAAGAAAATTCCTGTGTGGCTTATCCCATATTGTCCAAAATTCAGGACATCCCCGTATTGTCTAGCTCTAATTCCTCTTTTTTATTCACCAAAAACAGAGTAGGGAGCAGAACAGGCATATTTACTGAAATACACTGCTTAGGGGAGCAGCAGGGAGACAGGTGAGGTCTGCTGAGCCTTAAGTAGGTTAGGTCCCTGGCTGGGCTCAAATTTAGGCCTTAGCAGTGATAGCATTGGGACTTAATCCCTAGCCCACCAGGGAGGCCCTAATTCCTCTTTTTTAATCTCTGTTTGTTCTGCCCCCCCCCAGTGGAATAGTTATGACACCCCCTCAAACAAATAGGCTCTATTCACAATTGTCCTCCTCTTCCCTGTAAAAATAGTGCTAAACACTAATTCAAATTCCAAACAAATACATATTTGTAAGTATGGATATGCAATTTTGATTCATAGAATTCAAGAGTTTCCAGACTAAAATAATATTTAGGATGGGTTGGAGAAGTTAAACTTGTCAAATACTAATGTAGACTGTGTTAACTAGAATGAAAATGATAGGAAAAAGGTGAAATTGACACTTTGAAACTGTAATAAAAATATCTGGTGTTGGTACATGGGTGAATTAGTGGTGGAAATTTCATGGGCAAATCACACATTGTACAAATATGAAAGACAATGTAGCAAATATATTAAAAAATAAATTTACCACGGAATAAAAAAGATCCATATTTTCTAAAAAAAGAATGCTAAATTTGGGCCTCCCCTGGTGGCGCAGTGGGTTAAGCAACGCACTACGAAGCAAATCGCAGCCACTGCAGCACAAGTTCGATCCCTGCTGCCGGCCAGGGGG
>JAGFMF010011443.1:10471226-10487060 GCA_019455555.1 Galemys pyrenaicus | reverse complement strand
CCCCGCTCTCTGTGGTGAATCCTCTCACCCCCCCCACACCTCTGGCCTGTGCCCCAGTGCTTGTATGCATAAATAAATAAATCTTTTAAAAAAAAAAAAGAATGCTAAATTTATTCAAAAAAGAAATGCACTATATATGTGGATATTTACGCCTAGATAAGCATATCATCATGGTTTTGTTTTTATTTGTGCTCCAGATATTGAAGTTAAATTAAGGAGAATTAGAAATTTAAGGTATGAGTTTCATGTAATAACTTTTGCTGTGCTTGTGATACAAAGATAATGGAGTAGTAGTTTTTAGCTCAAATGATGCAGACAGAGGAAGCAGAAGAGGAAGTACTTAGGTCACAGTGAGAAGCAGTAAATGGGTGAGGCAGGCAACAGAGGAAGAGACAAGGATCTTGGGAACTTCTTTCCTCTACTGTTAGGCATTTTCTGTTAGCCCATGTTCAGTTCACCAAGATGACCCCTGGTTCTCATATGACCATGTTTATGATTTTTGTATTGTTTACTTCTTGTTTAGATCAACTGTTTGCCCTTCATTTCCTTACCCACTTCCTAGTTTTAATTCTAAAACACCTTTGTAATGCCACTTCCTTTCTTAATAGGTTTTAATGACTCCTCATTGCCTATAAGATAAAATTGCATGCACAATTAACTATAATACAGTAAGCTAATAATAGCTAACATTTATTGAGCCCTTTAAGTATGCTGTGCTGAATGAATTATAACATGCTACCTAGACCCCACAGTTATCCTGCAGGGTTGATATCATTATTCCCATTTGAACAGATGAGGGATCTGGGGCTCCAAGAGGCAAGAGCATTGCTCAGGGTCAAATATCTACCCAATGGTAAGGCCGGGAATTAAACTCAGGTTCTTTTGACTCCAAAATCATTACCTTCATAATAGTGTTATGTCAATTTTTTGTGTTCATTCATCAATTCATTCATTTACTAAATTGGCATTAACGCACTTGCATCAACAATTCTTTATAAGAAGACAAAAAGGGGAGCAATTAAATATGTTAGAGACATTAAGGAGGGTTGGTATTGGAAGTGTAAATATACTTGTTTCAAGTAGTGGGAGTGTGGGTGTGTACAGGGCATGGGACGGCTTTTGGAAGATGACTTCCCTGGCAATATGAACACAAGAAAATGAATGAATAATCAGTTTGAAATGAAGCATGTTCTCATAGCAGATATGAAAAGAAACCAAACCCTAAGAGAAATGTTCTTTTTGATTTAGTCCAAGCCTACTGACTTAAAAAAAAATGTTTCATTTACTCTCATTTCCTTTGTAGAAAGGAATATTGGTTTGGGGAAGGGAGATAATGAATATTTTGTCTTAGAAATCTAGTCTCAAGCCTTCCTGGTGGCTCAAGAGGTTTAGTGCTGCACTGTGGAGCTTCCACAGCCACTGCAGCTTGAGTTTGATCCCCGGCCAGGGAGGGGACCCACATGGCGCAGCAGACCTCTCCTGCCTCACCTGTTCTGCTCCCCACTCTGTCTCCGGTGAATCGTCTCATCGCCTGCCTCAGCCCTGCCTCTGGTCTATATCCCAGCTCTTATATGCATAAATAAATAAAATCCTTTTTTTTTTTTAAAGAAATCTACAGTCTCAAGAAGAGATATTTCTTCATATACAATAGTGAGTCTAGACTCTAAAGAAGGGCATATATCTGGGGAATTATCAAAGCTGTCACCTACATATTTCTTTCACTGAACAGTGCTAGAAGGTGATGCATACTAAGCATTTGCGATAAGAAAGGATCCTGATGATAATTACATAGGCAACCATTCCTTTGTTATCTGCAAGCCCCTGGCATCACATCAGAGTAGCCATTTTACACTCACCATAGGCCACTTGGCTTGAAGGTACGAGACTAATTCTGTAGTCCTCTGATGTCTCTTGCCTTTGAGACATGACCTGCCTCTGAAGGTGTCCATTTCATGTGATGACTGGGAAGTGGAGAAATGATTTCCACTTAGTGTGCTCGTTTGCAGAGGTGGTGACTGACGCTTCATTCTAAAAGAAACGCGTGAGTGAAAAACAACCAGTTAACTCAGACACAACCCATCTTGCAGCATCCCTCCTGAGCCTAACACAAACAATTGACTCAAACACAAACTACATGCACGTTATCCTGTCAAGTCCTTCTCTCCCTAACTCAATTTCTCATGGTAGCTGTAATCTTTACTCTCCTTTTCTCTGTAAGTTGACATTCTTCCTGGGACTTGTAAGAAATAAGGTTGTTTTGTTTTTCCCCAAAACTCAGATATGTCCAAGTATGAAATTATTATGATTTTCTCCTCTGGCTCTCCTAATGTCTCCCCTTCCAAACACGTTTACCAAATTACCTCTCATGAGTCAGAGGTGATATATCTTAATGTATTACACCATGGTCCCATTTCAGGTCCTAATTCAAATTCCTTCTTTAGCATAGCATTGGTTATGTGAGACTTTTCATATGCCTTTTTTTTTTTTTTTTACTACAAGTTAAACACAAATTCAGAAAGTACAAGATAATTCCTTGAGTGACTCTCCTAACATGGTTTATTCTGTTTCAGAGAAATGGACATAGAAATACACCCAGTTAAACTTTCTCTCTCAACGTGCAATGGAACACTTGTTAATTTCATAATATTAGATGATTTTGAAAGCCTAAACAGAGAACCAAGGACTATAGGCTGCCTCTTCTCCTCTTTTATTGTGGTTTCACCAAACTTAATAGCAGACATTACCTTTGGCAAGGGGTCGTTCCTTAAAGCTCTATTAGTAAAGCAAAGATAAGAGGTGAGTTTTAGCCATCTCTCTGGCTCCTATTTCCTGAGAGTCCACCATCACTGGCTTCAAATTTTTAGATGTTTAATAGTCATTTCAAACATTTCCACTGTACAGATTTCCATTGTACAGATTGTTAGGGCACCTACTACAAGTATAACCACAAACTTTTCTTCCAATACAAGTTATCAAAACAAAATACCTATTGTTCTCTTCTCATGCATTCATATATTATCTAGGTGACCACAATCAAATTATATATTTTTTTTCAGACTTCTGTATCCTCCTCAGTTGCAAAAGATAGGTTTAGACTATCTCCTGTTTAGGATCCTCCAATCTCTCATCTTATGATGATAGAATCTGGGGTGATAGTCACTATCAAGTAGTTCAGTTGAATGAGACTTTTATCTTTATAAAAGACTTATAGCCTTATAAGAAACTAAAGAGAGTTCAATTTCATCTTTTTATGAGTGAGTACTATTACATTAGGTATATATACCATATTTTTTTTTTTAGCCACTTATCCATAAGTAATAGCAGTTAGAACTTTCCCAAATCTTGGGTATTGAAAATAATGCTGCAATAACATAGGGGTTTAGATAGCTCTTCAAATTAGTGTTTTCCAGCAATAAAGACACAGAAACCAAATATGAGGAGACAAGGACAGACTGGGGACATCTGGTGGGGAGGGGAGTGGGAGGGTTGAGGGAAGATGGGAGCACGAGGGACTGAGGTGATGGTGCACTGGCGAGATGGTGATGGGGAATACATGGGGATTACAATTAATGGCAAGTATATGTAAATTTTAAAATTTTTTAATTAAAAAATAGTGTTTTCACATTATTCAGATAAATAACCAGAAGTGGAATAACTGACTCATATGTGATATGTCTAACTTTAATTTTTCAAAAAGATTTATCTATTTATTTTGCACACAAGAGCTGGGATGTAGGCCAGGGGTACGAGTAATGAGAGGATTCACCAGAGACAAAGTGGGGAGCAGAACAGGTGGATTCACTGAAATACACTGCTACTGTGAGCAGTAGGCGAGACAGGAGAGGTCTGCTGTGCCATATGTGGGATCAAACTCAGGCTATCCCAGTGATAGTGCTGAGACTTAACCCCTAGGCTATCAGGGAGGCCTTAAACTTTCTGAGAACTGTCCAAGCTTTTCCATAGTGCCGTGGTCCTGAGTGTTCCCTTTTCTCTACATCCTAACCAGTATCTGTTGTCTCTTGCCTTTTGATGATAGTCATTCTCATAGGGACGGACTGATCCCTCATTGTGCTTTTGACTGACATGCCCCTACTTTCCATATACAACCACATGTATAACACTTGAGGATATCATCATGTTAAGTGACACAAGGCAAACAGAAAAAGCCAGATACCACAGGATAGCACTAATCTTTGGAAGATAAAGAGACAAAACAAACAAATAAAGCAAAAGAAAAACAAATCCTGAGGTTATAAGAACAGGATGATGGTTACCAAAAGGAAAAGGGCAGAAGGACAGGTAAATTAGGTAAATGGGGTCAATTGTATGATGATGGATGGGAACTGGGCTTGTGGTGACGAGCATAAAGGAAAACACAGAGATGTCAAATTACAGTACTGTACACTTAAGGCCTAGGCAATGTTATAAAACAATGTTACTTGAAAAAAATTTTAAAAGACACTTTGAAAACTATATATAATGAATATAAGAAGCTCACTAAGCTGTAATCGCACAGGCAAACTGCATCAGGTGGATAATATTGAAATTTGTCACTTAGAAAGAGAAGCAGGAGATAAGTCCACATCTCATCCATCTATGTGTAAACATTATAATGATATGCTCCTACATAGTTCAGTATATCAGTTCTTGGTTTTCAAAGCAGTCAAGATTAGAAGTTATAATAGCATCTTAGTTTATCTGTTTTATTTTGGCCTAGGAGAGCATTGTATCAGAGATGAAGACTTCCGTATGATTAGGGCAAAACTGGACAGTCTCACTATTGTTCTTCCAGATCAGTGTTTCCTCTGCTCTCACTCTTTATCCTTTTTTACTACCTCAGGTCAGACATTTTGGTCAGACTGCGCTCTCTATTTGCTCCCTTGGCAGCTCTTAACGTTGGCCCCACATGCTCTGCCCCAGATACACGACTAATGGGACTTTGCGGTAGGAAGGTATGTGGCCGTAGGTATCCCTCAGTGCTAAATTTAACTTCACGCTTGCTATCTTGAACAAACCATTCCCCTTCTCTGTGCCTGCATTTTGCCTCATATGAAATGGAGATAATAACACTTACCTTCTGCAGCCCACCAGGGTGTTATGAGGATTAATTAAAGTTCTTTGAAGATGACAAGTCCTGAACATAGTAATTATTAGCTAAGCAAACTGCCTGCTTTAATACCCAGGGTCTCCAGGAAGGTCAGACAAGCTCCCTCAAGCACAGCCCTCACTCTCCTTCCCATATTACTTTCTGCTAGTTCCAGCAGACTGAGGACCTGGGGGTTTCTTTGGAGAATGTGCTTTTGCAATGGGATTAAATTGCATAAATTATTGAAAAGCAACTATGTGCCTGAAGGGTGGAGGGCACCTTCTCATTACTTCCCACCTGCCCGGCCACCTCAGCAGAGCCTTGACTCTGAGTCTCCCACAATTTTCTGAGTTAAACACGCCAGAGCAGAGGTCAATGCTAATTAATTCTTGGCAAACTGCACCGTATTATCCTTCAAAATATTTCACAAAGTGGAATATACAAAACCAAAGATTGGCCCATTGAGTCTCATTTCAATGATGGAATACCTGAGGTAGAAAGACATGTACCGATTTAAGGACACAGGAGGGAGAAAGGGCAGTGTTTTGACTCTTGAACTCAGATTTTTGAGTTGGAAGTTTCTACCAGCTTAAAATATGGCCCATAAAATTTTAGAGCTCTTTGTTCTGGGTCTTAGTTCTACTCTTTAGAGAGGTACTAGTTTGATGATTTTTATAGCCCAGAAAGTACAAGAAACCTAAAGAAATACTGTCAAGCTCCTCTCCAAGGTATGCTTTCTCATAATTAGGTAAATACCTCTATATAGGGTAGTCCAGTCTAGTCTCCCTTCTGCAACCTCCTTTCTGTCCCTCTTCTTAAAACTCGAAGCTTACAATGTGTACCAGGTACTTAGCAGACATTCTGGTCAACATGGGGCAAAATGCAATTTCTATCTCCTTGTTCTGGATATGATTTGATCTTACCCAAGACACATCATACTGATGACTCAGATTACATATAATATCAACTAACATTGTCCTATCAATTTTACCTCCTGCTAATGAATTTTTTTTCCTCTTTCACTGGTGTAATTGATTTTTGAACTGTATACAAGACTTCACATTTATTACTATTTACTTAGCAATCTGGTCTTAACCTGTTTTTCTCTGCTTGATTAAATCTTTAGCAGTCTTGACTTTTCCATGCCATCTATAAACTATTTTTTTCTACCAGCAATGACAATGTTGATCCCTTTATTTCCTGCATTGCCTTTGCAGGATGTCTAGTCTGCAGGGGAAGACAACTCAGGAGAAATAACAGGAAGGCAAAAGCAAGAAGAATGAAATAAAGCAAAGGGAGGAGAGTGATAGTGGACAGAGATGTCAATGTGATGAAACACAAATAATTTAATTTGTCCCAGATCACAAAACAGGAATGAGAACAACATAATATGAAATTGCAAATGGCAAATTTTGCAGGCAATTTCTCTAATTTGTTATAGCTTCATTTTCCTATGTCATTTCACCTTCATGTGTCCATTAGGCATACTGAAAGGACCTCTCTGATTTAGGGCAACAAGGATTTAGCAACTTATATAGGGGAAGCATACCTTGTTCCTCCATTCAGGGAATCCATATTGATGTACAAACTATTCTGCTCTTTTCTGGGGATCTGGACCGAGCATCACCTACTGTCAGGCCATTAGTTTCCTGACTATTGAACTTTCTTTGGCCATTAAAACTTCACCCCTCTACCCTCTTTTGGAAATGAAGCTATAGGGATTGTCTTTCATTTCTATTTTTATTAAAAAATTTTAATGCATTGCCATTTTACCCTCTTGCTTCCAATGATTGCAAAAAGAACCAAACAGCAGCCAAGAAAGAATCCTAAGTAATCCTTAGAGAAATAAGAGAAGTCATAATTGAATAATCTGCAACCAACAGTTACTATCTGGGTTACAGTTTTTCCTAGTGTACCTTCATGCCAAAGTGTGGGGGTATAAATAGACATGAGCGCTGGGAAAAGAGAGAATGAAGCTGAGAGACGGAAGACAAAGTGGAAGGTAAAGAATATCTTGTAAAAATCCAAAGCTTTAAAAAATTAAAGTTGTAATAGCACAAAGATTGCCTTTTGAATTGTACAAGTGAGATCCTCTCCTCTGAAATCCAGTTTAGGTTAATGGCCTGAGGAAGGCTTGGCTTCAGACTCCCTGCAAATGTACAAATTAGGTTTGAGTTGCACTAGCTAGAGGCGCTCCCCACAACTCAGAAAGAGGCATGATGCCATTTTTTCTTTCTAAAACCAACAATAATAATTTAGCCTGATAATTTAAAATCTATTAGCAACAATAATTGTTAAAAGGAAAAGTACTGTGGACAGTATTAAAATAATTCAAACGAACAAGATCGGAACACAAGTCATTCACTTATTTTCTCTTTCCTTGATTATGGGTACAGTGAAAATGACGCCAGTGATGAAAGAGTCAAGTAAGATAATATGACAATCGGAAGAGAGATAAATTATCTGAACAATGTTGCTGCTATCCCCACTCTGTGCTCTTTTCTCCTCCACATCCCTAGGATATACAAGTACTGACTCTGCCACTACATATCTCACAGATGTTAATTCCTGCTGTCTTTAACCTCCAGGTGACACTTCCATTTCCTCCTTAGAGACTCCAGAAGCATTCTTTTGGCAGTTGGAGCCTGATTAGAAATTTGCAGGACTGCCTGGGAAGTGGGGTAGGGGCGGGGGAGAGACCCATCCAGGCTCAGGTGCATCTCCTGATTTTATAACTTGTTTGTCAGCCTGGACACCTACCTGGGATGTGAGTCCTCATAAATGTTTATGGACACAAGGTTTAAGGTCCCATTTTAGGGATTTTCAGATGATTACTTAACCTCTAGAGGGAGAGAAATTGGTGCCAGATGTAGAGATTAGGAGAAGTAAAATGGAAAAGAGTGGGATAGGGTAAAGGGCTCTATATTATAAGGGCAAGTGATGGAGACCAGGTTTCCTTCTTGGGTAATGGAAAACTCTCTTGTGACTTATCCAGCATAGTGGGGCTCTTCAGGGTGTCTGTGTCTGCAAAAATGAGTCTGTTTGAAAACAAAAGAAGGTCCAGAGAGAGAGACTAACTAGAAAGGGCAGGCTCTTTTTTTAAGCTCTCATTCTCTCATTTTTAGATGGAAAATTTTAAGTGCTTAACACAGTGCCTATCTGTGACCACTTCCATATAAACCTGCATTAGGGTTGACAGCCGGTACTTTCTTATATTATATAATAGCAAATCTTAAAGGTCTTTATGGAAAAAAAAATTAAGTAAAAAAGTAAGTTCTCCCAGAGGTCTAGACACTATTATAAGCTCTTTCCTAGCTTTTATTAATTCAGCTGATCTTGCCACTTAAAACATGGACCGGTCTTAATCTTCCTAAATAACATTTTTCTGGTTAGAGTTACCTATATCAATATGAAATTAAATAAGACTGGAGTGGAAAATGTGATAGGGATATTTGTGACAAGTTCTGAAATAGCCAGAAGTATTACCTCCAAGTAATATCAGGAAAACATCTCTGTTCTACAGAAGATAGAGGGAAGTGATTGTGTTATTTTGTATATGCTGATGGGGAATCTGAATCATTGTTGGACAACCTCCTTTGTACCAGTGGCAACTGAAAAAATTTCTAGATATTCTCTAGTATGACTTGAATAATAATGCTATAGAAGTAAATCATTATCATCAGTATCTTAAAGACAAGGAAAAGAAGAACTTATAGATCAACACCATCTTGGGAACACACATAGTCTCAACCTTTCATTTCAAAAAGTGTCCAAATTGGGTTTTGTTTTGGTAGAAGGTGCTGCTGCATACGTGGTTCCATTCCAAATGTAAAGCAATATATTCAGAATCTCTTTCTTCCCTTACTTCTTTCTACTTACATCATGAGTAATTTCCATCAGTATTAAAATGAACTTCAGAAACGATATTATCTTCATGACCCACTCTTGGGCAACTCCTTGCTTTCAGTTTAATCTTCCCATGATTGGTTATAATGAGGTTTTTCTATTGCCAATTTACAAAGTTGGAAATTGAGGGAAAATAATGGTAAGCTTAAGGTCTATTCTTATACAAATAAGACAGGGAAATGATTGACTAGAGAAGCCATAATAACAGGCAAATTCTTAACTTTCAGCTAGTCTCTATCTAAATGCCTTTTTTAGAGAAATCAAATCAAATTCCCCTACAATAGTATAATTCTGGCAATGTCATTAGTTGAACTTGGGATTTCTTCCTTTGTTGGTTGTAACAGTTGTACTCTGGGGCAGGGTCTGATTTGTATTAATCTAAGTTTTACAGAAAAAAAATAAGCCTGTATGCCATCACACAAGGTGAAAAGAAATGTCCATGCTAATAATCTTGCACATCACAGACCTGACCACATCAAGCATGGTACCTTGTAAGAGACATTGATGAATGTCCTTTTAAGAGGAAAAGCCTTTTTGGAGTGGCAGTTCAGTAGTGCTACACATAAAATTTGGGGGAAAAAAACGTACAAAGTGGATTTGGTTAAAACTCAAAAACTCAGGACTAGAAGCCAAGACAATTTGGCCTTCCTTTCAAATCTCAAACCAATTTTCAGGGGTCCATTTAAAGGACTTTACTTTTTCTGAACTTGAATTCCTTCAAATAAACAGGAAGCTTTAAAATTAGTGCTCTGGATCAACAGATTAATCCCCTCAATAGATGCAATGGGTTTTCCTCACCTCAGTGAAATGTCACCACTTACATACTTACCCATGAACTTCTGTTGGCTGCCATTATTTCAGGGGCTCTAAAAGTAATTACTACTAGTTCTTCAACCAGTAAGATCTTAGGTGATTGCCCCAATAGCCATTTAAATACATACCTGAGTAAATATTGTTCCCTGTTCACAAAATACTCCATTTTACTAAGTTTTCTGCCTATAGTCTTTAAACGTTTCTCCATTATTATCTACTGTGCAGTTTCCCTGATATCCTATTTTTTTTTTATCTCAATAGACTTTCTATTTCCTTAGCATATTATTGTCTTTACCACATTTATTTGTGATTTTATCTAATCATCATTCATTCATTCTGAAAGTATGTATAGAACATTTGCTACATACTGAGTACTGTTCTAGGCACTGGAATTAACAGCATATAGGCCTGTAAGATGGATAGGGTCTCAAAAATCAGAGGGTCTTTATTCAATGAGCAGGAAGATTGGTATTCACGTGACTTTCCACAATGTTTTTCTTTATCTGAATCTGTTTCCTAACATAACAGGTACACAGTCACTGTTGCTCAGTCTGAATCAGTGATCTTAGGTGACCTGAATCTGCGAGACGCTTTTGGAGACTGTCCTGATGTCATAGCTGGTGGTCTTTACATGCCTTCACTGTACTCTCAAGACATCTGTATGGGCTGAGACCTGGTTTCTGACCCTGCTCTTTTTGCTAATCATGAATTTCATATTGAGTGCCTTTGTCACTCTGCTTAGAGCTGCCTTCTGCACACTTTGCTGGCCACTGAACACACCTCTCCTCTTGCCTACAGTGGTCTACTGTTTTCTCCTCGGCATGAAATGCTGTTGGTTGGTCAGGCCACCGATGACCTTTGTTGATGTCTCCGTGGGATGCTGCTCATATTGGCACCAGTATTCTCTGGGCTGAATTATTTCTTGTTAGTTCCCATGAGACTGCCAAGAACACCATAGGAATGGCCTGGAGAGTGATTCTCTGTGAGTCTGGTGGTCACGACTCAGAGAGCCCCGGGACTGCCCCCTGGCACTCACTTCTGCTGTAATGTCAAGTCACATTACTCACATCTTTTTTTCTGTTTTCATGTTGAAAAGGCAACTTCCTTCCCTTGAATAGAGGGGCTCATCAGTGGGTTTCCTCAGACCCTAAGACCTACAGTTTTCACATAGCTGTTTAATCCCTAAGGCACAGAGAAACTGTGAGGGTATTGAGTCTAGGTGGAACATATCAAAAGCCACCATGGTATCATTTGAAACTTTTCATCTTTTATTTTCATCTTTTTTCCTGATTCATTTTTCCACGATGGATTTCCTCACAAAGGCCCTGAAGTCCCAACAGAAGCTTACTATTTAAGTGAGTCACTTGAATGAGCTTGGATACATTCAGGAAAGTTTGACCGGGAACATTTTAGCTTTCATTTCAAACAACGGATGTATAGAGATAATGGACAGAAATGGCACAAAGGTGTCACTTAAATCCATATGATAACTTGAAAATTATTTACAACAGATTCTGTAACTATTTTTAATTTACTAACACTTTGATTCATTTTCTATTCTCACCCAGAGAGATCTTCGGTATAGGAAGTCACTTTTACCTTCAAAGTATTGAAGTTTACATCACCTAAGTGAAAGTAGAAGAGAACTCAGAATTCTGACTCATACAGCAGTGCTTGTCCTCACTATCCCATAACCCCAGAACATGCATAATGACAACTGCCTAATCCTAAATAGAGATATTAATAAAATCTGAGTAAAAGACAATTTGACTCTGAATCTCTTAGATCCCTAGTTTAGCAAAGACATCCTACTTATTTATTATTTTATTGTACTACATTTTCATCGAGATAATATTGGTTTATTACACTGTAGACGACTTAGAGGTATAGGATCACACCCACACCATGCCTACCATGCCTAACACCAAAGTGCCCGTAAGTACCCTAATACTCCATAGTCCATTGAGCTCCCTAACCCCTTTGTTTCCTACCCATTCACCCCACTGGTAACCTCAACTCTATCGTCAGGTTTTTATACCCTTACTATTTTTTTAAAAGATCTGAAGAAATGAGGCTTCTTCTGCTACATACAGGTCAGTAAGAGGACACAAGAGTAGAATCGATAAATCTTTCTTAGTGCAGCTGTTGCTGTCCTTCATAAAGGGTTGCTTAGCCAATCCCTAATAGTCTTGAGTCCTTGGAAGAGAAGGGTGATGATGCCTATATTCAAATGCCACTCATACTAGTTTTGATAAAGTAAAATGGCCCATAGAAAAATTAAAAATGAAATCTGTTTTAATTTCTCTGGTCTCTGCTTGGGTTAAGTGGATGCCAAGAGTTAAATGAAAGGAAAATTAGAGTGATGGAGACAACAGAAAAAAAAATCTAAAAGTATTCTAGGTTTAGGAAATTATCTCAGGAACATTCAGCTGGACATACTGTCATCTATGGTGGGCAATGGAGACACAGAATACACATTGCTAATTTTATTTGTTATCAAAAAGCAGTGATGTGAAGTTATTCAAGACAATAGAATGCCTTCATGTGATCACAGTCTCTATAGATGCAGTTTTGTCCCTCCAGATAGGTAAAGTTGACCAGCTGCATATTAAGAAAAATCGCATAACCTGAGACTGCATCACTACACACAAAATAGAAATGCTATACAAATAGCTAGAGTCCTAGCATATGACCCCTCTTACCTAACTGTCAGATTTAGAGTGGATAAAAAGAAATGGAACTAGAGACCATTAATGGCTATAATGCGGGTCATTAGATATCACCCTTACAGCAGCAACGTTGGATTCTCATTGCTGTTGAATGGACTATTGTGAATCTAGTTCTTTATATATTTTTCAGTGTATGATAACCTGAAAAATACATCCTCCTCCTTCATTCTTCCTCTATCCATATGCCTCTCAAGAGCATTCATATATCTTGATGGAATGAGTTATGGCTATGCCATGGAAAGAGGAATGAGTATTTTCAAAGGTTTGAAGTCCCAGATCAAATCCACAGAGCTGGACAACATCAGGTGATTTGATCCATATAGCCCTACAGGAGACCAATGGGATTTTATTGCTTTTAAAATGGTAGTGTATTTTTCTCTCATTAAAATGTGTTTTCTTTTCATTTTATTGACAGTTCTGAGTTTGTTTTGTCCCTATGGGAGGAACTGCAGGTTTGGACATCCCTTATTATCTAGCTTTATGGTTTTTGGTTTTTTTTTAATTTCACTTTAAAGTACTCACTTGTTTTGGCATCAAACTCACTACCTAATGCATTAACATAATGTGAATCTATAACTGTTTGTCTGAGGCCCAAGGGAATGTCCTTTTAACATGTGGCGTATTCCTGAGGCCCTGTCACAAATCAGTGAAGGCAGTGTGGGCTAAATGCCCATGAGTAATTTTATAAAAATAAAAGAAGAGACAGTGTGTCTATAAATTATTGGGATGTTAACTCATGTTTTTTCATTTGAGGGTTCACAGCTTATTTCTTCAGGATACAACTCATGCTTATAAGGAAAATTATCAGTCTCTTCTACTTTTGGAGGGTCTTCCAGTTTGAAAGCCAGCCAGGAGGTCCTGCCTGTTTATTAAGTCCTCACATTGCAGTTTCCTGGGCTTTCCTTGTGCGTATCTATTGCTCATGAATTTGCTTCAGTCTCTGGAGGGCTTGTCTTATCCCCACTTGGTAAGCAGGGCGAAGGATGAAGAGCGCATTGCAAGTAAAAGCTGGTCCCTGAAGAGCAGTCCCCGCCAAGCACATCTGGGCTTTTACAGATGCTACAGAACTTGAAGTGCTTTATTAAGTGAAACAATACATATCTGCACATACAAAAATTAGGTACAAAATCTTAGAAGAAGCCCAATAAACTGAGCGATTTTGATAAATAAAATCATTCGCTCCATAGTAAATCTATCTCTAGTATTGTCTTGACTTCTTGCATCCATGCAGGAAGCTGCACATGCCAATATCCCTTCAGACTTCTTGATTTGTAATGCGAAGCGATACTCTACAATATGTAATATATGTGACAACATTCCGGCATATCTTGTACGTGTCAGGGCTTTTAACCTTGGTTAGTAGATGACAAGAAAGCTCTGTGACCATTTATTATACTCGGCCCCAAATTCAGAAACAAACCAAACTAAGCAAGAACAAAACAACAACACAATCACTGTATTGATCCTAAATCCTGCTGCCTAACTTCCATGGTTCTGTTTCCTGCTATACTATTGATACCCCTTTGACTCTTCATCTGTCCTCATTCTTTTTCCACTGGATCTTTTTAAAAATGTAATTTTCTTTCCAAAATGTTGTTTTTCTTAAAGTCTAAAAAATATATGTTGCTTGCTGCAGTCCATACATTCATGCCTTTGATTTTACTGGAGAATATTTTTCTTTCTTTTAACATCTATATATTACAGCAGTTCTCAAAGTGTGGTCCACAGATTCTGGTGCCTGTGAAGAGACTCTGAGGGGAATCAAAGGGATTATCTGTGTCAAAACTACTTTGATATTAATACTAAAATACTATTTATTTTTTTTCTATAGTAACACTTGTACTAATCATTCAGAAGCTGTGATAGTAAAAACTACAAATCAGGGCATTGGATATAAAGCACAGTATTAATTGTTGTAATCACAGTCATGCACTTGTAGGGACAAATAAAATAAAAGACAAAGGTGATTCCACATATGATCATTCTTGATAAAGTTGCAAAATTGTTGATTTTGTTAAATATTGTCTCCTGAGTCTTAATGTTTCAATATACTATGTGACATAGCGGGATGTATGCTTAAAATTTTAGGATTGTCAAGGTGATAACTATTGGGACACATGGAACATAGCCAGCATGACATAAACCACACTCAAGCAGATATTGTGAGAAGCATAACAATTAATAAAAAATAACAAGTAATAAACTAAAAAAAGTCATTGGGGCTAATAAAAGATCTTTGGAATGTTGTAAATTACAAGATCAACATGCAAAAGTCAATCCTATGTTCTACATTAGCAGTGAAATGAACGTTCTGAAACTGAGTTGCAGAACATAATTACACTTGAAATGCCATCAGAAAGAATAAAATAAATTAACAAAAATATGAGACTTTTATACTAAAAGCTAGAAAACATTACTGAAAGAAATTAAAGACCTGAATAAATGAAGAGATGTCTCATGGCCATTGATCAGATGAGTTAATATCATGAAGAAGTTAAGACTGCCTAAGTCAATTTACAGATTTAACAAATTCTCTACTAAAATTGTAAAAGCTGACAAGCTAATCCTAAAATTCATATGGAATTGCAAGGAACTAGAATTGACAAAATAATTAGAAGAAGAAAAATATTGAATTTTTATACTTCATGATTTTTCAAATGTACTACAAAGCTGCATAATCAATACATGGTAGTACTGACATAACAAAGGACACATATAGCATGGAATAGTATCAAGAGTCCAAGGAATAAGCCCTCACATGTATGGGTAGTTAAATGTCAACAAATGTTGAAAAAACAATTAGTGGAGGAAAATGTATTTTTAACAAATAATGCACCTTACAAGAATGAACTACTTCATGCTATACACAAAAATTAACTAATAACATAAACTATTACCAAAAAAAACCACATAAATTGGGTTATGCGTGAAGGCAAGAAACCTTGGTTTTCTGAAACCAAGCGCAAAAAGTACAAACACACACACACACACACTCATAAACTGCACTAGATCAAAATTAAAGATTATTATAATAAACACCTTCAAAGAAATGAGTAGACCACCCACAGATACAAATAAATGTTCAAATGGAACTTTCTGAAATGCAACTTTCATCTATAGTATATAAAGAACTCTTATAGGGCAATGATACATCAACCAACAACCCAAGTAAAAGAGTAAAAAAAGTAAAAAAAAAATTGTCAATAACAGATGAGTGGATCGGGAAGCTGTGGTACATATACACGATGGAATACTACTCAGCAATCAGAAATGAAAAACTAGACTCATTCATGGGAACAT
>JAGFMF010011443.1:10446358-10462665 GCA_019455555.1 Galemys pyrenaicus | reverse complement strand
GCACAGTTTCTTCACATGTCCCTCTGCTCCACGTGCCTCCTCCAGGTCTCCTTGCTGTTCTCCATCTTCCTTTCTTCTCTCTTCTCTTCTCTCCAGAAAATCTCCTTCTCCTCAGCTCTACCCACTTAGGGCGGAACCAGGATTTTGGAACTTCCCCTTTTCCTGGGACCACCCTGTTACAGAAATACTTAGTATGTAATATACCACAAACAGAAAAACTCTCCTCAAATATGTAAAATACCTAAGTGAGTATATAGCTCATTTTTAGTTTAATGTTCTATTTTTAATTGCATATGTATTATTTTTATGATTAGGGAATAAAGCTAATTACAGTTAAAGATGAGTCAAGGTTAGGGTAGATTATATTTTTTTAAATTAAAAGTCAGGAGAATAAATAAATAAGGAGATACAGTGATGAAACTTCCATTATAGTTTAATTCCAAGTTATGATCTCATAATCCGGTAAGGTGTTAGAGAAGAGACCTACATAATGGTTTTATTCAAAATGGTGATAAAATAATTCCCAGCCTGTATCTTCTGTGTTAGGAAACGGTGTTTGGGGAGCCTGGTGTGGTGAGGTAAATGCAGCTAGTAGTCTCTGTAATCTTGCTACTGTCTCCTTTTGCTGCAGAAATTAATGCCATATTTGCGGATTCTACAGTCATTTGCACGTGGGGGTTCTTATTCATGTAAGAATGTGGAATAGAAGCAAGTGGAGGTTTACTTGTTGAAGTAAACAACATAGTAAACAAACAGTTCAATGTTCTCCACAGATGCTTTCTGCATCAATAGTAAGGATCATCTGAAAATCTATTAGGAACACAAGATTCTTAGACCCCACCCCAGACCTCCTGAATCAAACACTGGGGAAAGGTGGGACAGAAATGTGATGTTAACCTTTTAGGTGGTTTGGATCCCTGCTAAACTTTGAAAATCTCTGCTCCAGTGGATGCACTTCTGGTGCCTGGTGGTACTCTGCAGTGAGCTCAACTGGAAGTACGCTTCAAATGGCAGCGTCATCTGGTGGCTATAGCTGGTTAGTTTGTTTGATGGAGCAGCGGTGGGTGACACTGGTAGCCCCTATGGCAGAGTCTAACCGGCTCCCCACTGACATAGTAGCAGCTGTAGCAGTTTGTTAGTAAAGGCACATGTGACACTGCTCCTAGCACACTGCTGGGGCACCCAGTGGAGCTCTGGCACCTGGCCAAGCAGCAAGACAATGGGAGGCATGTGTGCTAATGGTGTCAGGATACCCTAGGACTATGAGATGGGACTGCCAGAGAATGCCAGGCTGTCCATGACATTTCTCCATGCTGATAATTGGAACAGTTCTCCCTTCAGTGATTTTTAAAAGCAAGGTCCAAGGGTCATTTATTTGGGACTCTCCTAGAATGATAGTTCAGATCCATATCTGTTGGTTAAAGCGTACAAGGATAGAACCCAAGAATCTGCATTGTTAATAAGCTCACCAGATGAATTTTAGCTCACTACACTATATCAAACTATAAGCTCTATAAAGACACAGATTACACATGCATTATTCACTCCTAATTTTCCCTGCCCTTAGCACAGATTCTGAGATATAGTAGAACTATCTCTATATTTACTGAATGAATGAATAAATGTAGGAACAGATGAATGAATGTAAGACAGATGGATAAATGAATCCAAAGGATAACTGTCTTTGGGTTTGTTTGGCTAATACAGAGAATTCTTAAATGTTGGAACTATTATTTCAGTTGAAGCTGATCTTAATTAGAATTCCCTCCACTGCAGGGACAAAGAGAGTCCATGAATGCGTATTCATGTATGGATGTAAAATTATCCATAGCAAATTATTAAACCGGGACCAACTTTCCTTCTTTCTCACTTGCAACACATTTATGAACTGCACCCATTCCCAAGCTATTAGTTACATGAGTGACAGGGGAAGGATAAAGACAGGATATTCAAACAAATATTAACCCAGTCAAAATATAATTAGAAACAAAAATCCTCAGGAAAAAAAATAAGTGAATGCCAAAGGAAGGTTTAAATGACTATTTGTAGGTTCTGGGGTGTTTAGCACTATCCACTTCACTGTGTTTCGTTATGTGTGTATAACTGAGAATGGTTAAACAGCTCTCTGTGTGCAGTGACTATGGCTGGGAAATCTGAGAGTATACTATGGAGAGGACTGGTGGTTTGGAAAAATGCAGATAGTCTTTCTTGTTCCAAACTTACCATATAGTTTTCTAAATGATTCAAACCACTTTTGCGGTTTTACAAAATCATAAAACTTTTGTTTTTCTTCATTGATAAAAATCCTCTATTGGACATAGCCACTGGGCCATTAAAAAGTACCAAATGACCCTTTTTTGTGGCTTTGTCAGAATGAATAAAGGATGCAGGTGAGAACAGGTTGCCATTTCTAATTTGATCTCCTTGCCTGGGCCTGTGGGGCCTGGGATCTGTCTGCTGGTGGAGATGAATGGAACACAGGGAGCAAAACTCATCAGACTTAGCTATGAATGGGCACCGAGTTCCCAGTGTTTAGTTCCCCAAGCCTCCAGGCACCTTCAACGAGTAACAAATGATAGAATTAGCCATCATGACACAATCCAGCAAGAGGAACACAAAAAGGAAGGTTTTACCATTTTTCTTATAGTCACAACAGAACCACACACGTCCACATCCACACACTCAATTTTTATTAAAGTAAAACATATAGCAAGGTTAAAGCCAGTACTAAAACACCTATGTAAAAATCAGCAATCCCTTGCCTTTTCCCTTCACAACCTGTAGTTCTTTTCCCCAGAAGCAGTCCCTTTGAAAGCACTTAAACATTTCTTTTGTTTGTCATCCTCTATTTCAACAAATGTGCTTACACTGTTGTTCATTTTTATTAATATGAGATAGACTTTATTTCATACCCTTTATGTTAGTTACCACCAATAGTCTCTACAAACCTTCCACTGCCTAGCACAAATTGTGGTGAAAATAATGACTCTATGAATATGGTTCAATACTGAGCCAGCCATTGTTTTAGTTCTTGTACAACTCCTAGAATTTAGTTCTTGTACAACTCCTAGAATTAATGTGTTTTAGTTTTGCTTATGTTCTCTACACCTAAGGCTATTTTCTTTTTCCAAATCCTTTGGTTATCTTCATTACTTACAAATAATTTTCTTTCCAAGGTTCTGAAAATATCTCTTTATCCATGCTTCCCAATGGGAACCTCACTTCATGTATTCTGCCCATCTCTTAGAGTCTGAACTGGTTGTTCTCTGGGTTTTATGCATATTTGTGGCACTGGGTTTTCTATCTGCCAGGTTCCTATGTGTTTATTCACCTGTATTCCATTGTTCATTCTTACATTATTTGCTTCCTTAGATATTTAGCCATGATTTAAAACCCTGTGACTTAGAATGTGGGTTGCTGACTGCAGCAAGATGATGAAAGGGCACTGAGGTCCTCTCTTTATGTATTTTTTAAAAGATTTATTTATTTATTTATGCATATAAGAGCTGGGGTACAGGCTAGAGGTGTGGGGGGTGAGAGGATTCACCACAGAGAGCGGGGAGCAGAACAGGCAGATCAACAGAAGTACACTGTTGAGGGGAGCAGCAGGCACAGCAGGAGAGGTCTGCCACGCCATGTGGGTCCCCTCCCTGGCCGGCAGCAGGGATCGAACTCGTGCTGCAGTGGCTGCGGTTTGCTTCATAGTGTGTTGCTTAGCCCACTGCGCCACCAGGGAGGCCCTATGTATTTTTTCAATGAATCTCCCTGTTCTAGGTCTCAAAGATCACTCCTGCTATCACCTGGGAACCTGTTAGGTGTGCCTAATCCAGGTCTCACCTACAGCAGACTGAATGAATGACAATCTACAGCTGAACAGATCCCCACACGATTTGCATAAACACTAAAATTTGACAACTAGAGTTCTATACATTAGTTGATATTTGGCCTGAATGTAGGTTTCTAGATGGGATCATTTTGCCTTGGAATTACTATCTTCCAGAATCTCAGATTATGAACAAAAAAATCCATCATTATAATGAAATCACTATCTAAGGTGCGGTTGGTTTACTTTTAAGTCTCCATTGATTTCAAATTTCAGAATCATGTTCCTATATCTGTGTAAGTGTGTGTGTGTATGTGTGTTATATTATATCAAATGCTCTAGAGGCTCACAGGCTGAGAATTTTCTCATATTATTCCTTTAGAACTTTCTCTTCTCTGTTCTTTGATTCTTGAATGCCTATTGGATTTTAGAGTATTTGTACTTATCTTTAATTTGCTTTAAATTTTACTATCTTTATCCTGTTCTTTAAATTTGCTTTAATTTCTTTAAGAGTTCCTTAATTTTGTTTTTACAACCTTTTCATTATTACTTCAGTTATGTTTAATTTACGACTTCTCTTTTCTGTTTGATTATTTCATTTTCTACCACTGTGTTCTCTTTTTGATGATTCAAAATTTTTTGTTTGTTCTCAGAAAAATTAATCATACTGTCTTGAAGGGTTTTTTATGCTGTATGTGTTATTTCTTTATTCTCTGACTTTTTTTTTTCTTCCAGATCAGAGGCTTTCTTCAAATGTCTGAAGTCTGGTAATTCATATTTGTTCATATAAAAGTCTATTCATATTAAAGAGCAAGGTCATAAAAGTTGACTAAATTTCTGTGGGAATATGTGTGTTCTTCTTAAGTCCTGACTAGCTATCAAGTTCAATGAAGTAATGAGATCTCCTCTTCATAGCAGACACTTTAAAATCAGTGTATGAAGCAAGAGTTTTCTCTGGGTTACTGTCTCCAGAGGACTTCCTAGTCATTATGTAAGGTTGAAATACATACTTGCAAGAATTCTAGAAGCAAGATGATGGAAGGTCACTGAGGTCCTCTCTCTCTCTCTCTCACTCACATGTATTTAAGATTTATTTATGCATACATGAACTGGGGTATAGGCCAGAAGTGAACTTGGTGTTCTGTACATTTTCTGACCCTAATTCTGGTCCCTGACCTCCAGATCCCCTCCCCACACCCTCAAGGAAACAGAAATGATCCTGCTCTCCCAGGCTTAAGGCTGGAAACATACTCCTAAAAGAAGTGAGTCATAAGCAACCTGGACATTTGCCAGCCCATGCTAACTTGTTGTGGATCTGAAGTGGGGGTGCACCAAACACTCCAGGTGGACTGGAGACACTGTTCCCTACCACATCCAGTCTCTTATCCCCATTTGGCAGACACCTGGCTTCATGCTCTGACAGGAGATTATCCTGTGTATTTGTCAAGCCATTCATTGAGAAACTTGTGTTCTGAGATGCAAGTTAGAGATTTGTTTCTGAGAAACTGGACTGAAACATACTAAAAGGAAGGCCCCTTAATTCTCCCAGTCAGAGAAAAATCACATCAGGCAGAAGCTCCTTCAAGACACACAAAACTCAGATTTCTGGTATCTGAAACTTTAAATATTAACCATCAAGGTAAGAAACACGAGTATTTGAGGAAACCTTTCATATAAAAGACAAAGATCAGAAGAAAAATATTAAAAAGAGAAATTAGAAGAGAGAGCAGCAATTCAAGGATCAGAAAAAAAAAAAACCTTAAAAAATATTTACAGTCTTCAGAAGAACAGGACTTGACTTATTGGTGCTTTGAGGTACAAAGATAATGAAGTAGCAATTCATAGAATAAAAACTCTTCATATTAAAAATATGAGAGCAGATACAAAGAAATTCAACAGAAAGAAAAATAAGTAGAATAAAATAACCTAAAATTGTTGCTATAAAAATTAGATAAATGATAAGATAGCTCAGCTCTCCTGTAGCTAGTAGATATAGAATAAAGGGCAGAGGCAACTGCCCTTTATTATTGTAAAATAAGTGACTAAATAAATAAATAAAAGTAGAAAATAAGGTTCTAAGAACTAAAGAACATGAGTTTCTTGAATAATGGGCTCAACATATACCCAGGATATGACTGGGAAAAAAATAAACCATCTCAAAGCATATTATCAAATTTCAAAAATCTTGGAGAGGTGATTCTGGAATTTTCTATAGAGAAAAAAGTTGTGCCCTCCCTGATGGTGCAAGGGGTTAAGTTGCAGCACTATAAAGCTATATGTGGCAACTGCAGCATGAGTTTGATCCCTGGTCAGGGAGGTGATGCACATGGCGTGGCAGACCTCTCCTGTCTCACTCACTGCTCCCCTCAACAGTGTAGATCTGCCTGTTCTGGTCCCCATTCTGTCTCTGGTTACTCCTCTCACCCCCAACAACTCTGGCCTACCCGAGTTCTTGTATGCATAAATCAATAACTTTTTAAAAAGTTATATACAGAAGATCAGATGTCATATTTATCAACATCCACATTAGCAGGTCAAAGAGAATTTAGTAATCCTTTCATAAATCTGAAGACCTATCATTTCCAATCAAGAATTCTCTACAACTAAACTATGTAATAAATAGGAAAAAGGAAAGATAACTTTAGATGTGTGAGTACACAAACATTTGCATCTTAATTGTTCTTCATAAAGTGGATACTAAAGGAAGTGACCAGCATTAGGAAGGAAATCGATCAAAAACAACTAAGATATGATATCCAAGAAATAAGGTTGTCCTTACAGGTGAGAGGTAAAGAGATTCCCTGACTTAGGTGGGCTAAGGATAACAGTAATAGCAAGCCTGATAGCATAGCCCACACTGGTGAAGGGCAAGTCTTCAATGAATAAAAGAGGTGGATGAGTTTAGCAGCGAATGGTGTGAGAAGCTATTTACACTCCTGAGAGAATGTTTGGGTATAAGTGGATATTATGTCCCTGGAAAACTAAGAGGGAGAGGAGTGGGGCAGGAAGGAGGGACAGAGGAGGGGTTAGTAATGAAGGGAGAGAAGAAGAGGGATCAGGGATTGATTTAATTATCCACACTGCAGAAAAGAAAGAGATTGTACAAGAAAGGAAATATAAACCTATATTTACTAAAACAAAGTTAAAC
Source organism: Galemys pyrenaicus (assembly GCA_019455555.1). Lineage (NCBI taxonomy): Eukaryota > Metazoa > Chordata > Mammalia > Eulipotyphla > Talpidae > Galemys > Galemys pyrenaicus. Next base: position 10,455,694 of record JAGFMF010011443.1, on the reverse strand, counting down.
TCAAAATGATTTAGCTCCACAGTAAACAATATTTAAAAAACTGTATTTTTAAATAAAAATTATAGTATAACTGTTGGGAACACACCAGGGGGAGAAAGTTAATTTATGAGTGTGGCACAGAGTATATGTCTACATGAGAATGTGTGTTTAGAGAATTGTGTGAAAGTGAAATTCCCTTTTACAAAGTAGAAAGTCAATAAAACCCATGTAAAGCTGGGCAAAAAAAAAAAAAAAAAACAAGCTTAGGGACATTTATATGTTGTTTTGACAGAATGCAACAAATACTCAAAATAATCTGAGNCCCATGTAAAGCGGGGAAAAAAAAAAAAAAAAAAACAAGCTTAGGGACATTTATATGTTGTTTTGACAGAATGCAACAAATACTCAAAATAATCTGAGTTGAACATGATTTGCAACTGGGAATTGCAAAGGTACTGAGGAGAGGGTAGGACAAGGAACAGCTTTTTAAAAAGCTTTGATAGCTATTTGACTAGTACACTATGTACATGAAAAATTATAATGTGTACATACCTATTTGATAAAATAATATATGTTTACATATTTTTCTCCTATTTGATTTTTCTCTTTGCCAAGGAGTTTAAGTATACTAGTGAGGTCTCAGTTTCTTTCTTATGCTAATTTTCTGATTTGAACAGTAAATGTTGCCTTGTTTTCTCATTTTTACAAGTCTTTGTCTAGTTCCCTCTGTTAGACTTTCAGCTGACAAATATATAAAGCATACCTCATGTTTCTTTTGTGTCTCTCACACAAAGACACAACACCATGTTAATCCCTAAAATGTACTCAGAAAATGCCTATTATTGATTCTGCTGTTTTACTCTTTGGAACAGTGATCTAGCTGGACCCAGACACGGCTAAAATAAAAGGGAATACAGACAACAAGAAAGGTGCTAGGAAATCTCCCTTCAGTTTAAGGAAAAGGATCCATTGGGATCTGGCAGAATAACAAGGTTAATGGGCAAATACACATCAGGGATCATGTCTCTGAGTCACCCACTGAGTTGGTGTTCAAAGCATCTAGCCTTTGCAAACCCCATTCAGAAGGGACACTAATGAAAAGAGACACTTTTTGAAAAGACCTTGAATGACCTTCCTCTCATTCCCCCTTCAGTTTAAGGAAAAGGATCCATTGGGATCTGGCAGAATAACAAGGTTAATGGGCAAATACACATCAGGGATCATGTCTCTGAGTCACCCACTGAGTTGGTGTTCAAAGCATCTAGCCTTTGCAAACCCCATTCAGAAGGGACACTAATGAAAAGAGACACTTTTTGAAAAGACCTTGAATGACCTTCCTCTCATTCCCCTCAATGACCATCTGACTCAGGAGGCTAGAACTTGGTTTCTGATTTCTGGGATCAAATTGAGTTAAAAAAGTACAAAATTACTGAATGTAGATTAATGATGCATGTGAAAGAATATGATTGGTAGCCATAAAAATTTCAAGGGTGTGAATTACATCAAAACAGACTTAAACATGCAATATTGGGTTTTTAGAACTGTGAGGAATTTATTAATGCTTGGATGAACTAAGTTAAAACAATCGAAAGGAAATGCCATGTTACTTAGCAGGTAATAAAGTTTATGGAACTCATTAAGAAGTGAGATAGGAATTATAGTTCCTAAAGATATTTAAATAAATTCATAGATGACTGATCTGTAATAGGTTATTAATGAAAATTAGATTGTGTTCTCAAGCTAACCTTGGAGATAGATGCAAAAGGAAAACAATAACAACAAAGCAACAACAATAAAGGTAATCATATCACTTATTGAGTCCACTGAACTACTCTAGGTATTTTATAATAGATTATATTGTTTAGTTTTATAGCAGCAATAGCTAGTTATAATTCCCCATATTTTACAAGTGAGAAAAATAAGTCTGTGTTGTGTCAATGATGAGCATTAGGTTTTAACCAATTCAAAGATGCATGTTCCAGTGTAACTTAAACCTTGTTATCATTCTTTATCTGAAAGAAATGATCATAGGCTGGTACATAGGGATCCAACTCAATTTGCATTTCCTTACTCCTTGGAATTACAAGATCAAAGGTGACCTCATGCAGTTTGAAGAGAATGTAGAGTGACCATACACCCTAGAGTTCTGATCTGGGAGATAGAGTATGTGCTAATCTGAGGACTAAGGAATAATTGGAATATTTGGGAAGTCTGTGAACAAATATACTTAAATTTTACTATGAAATATACTGAAACATATCTTCAACAAATCAAAATATCTTAAATTATGAGGCTCAGAGCTCTTACCATATTACAAGGTAATTACATATTACAACTCATATGTTAGTTAATTCAATCCCCAAATTTCTTGCCTTCTCTGATCCCTTATCTTTATCTTCCCTCCACAGTGAAAACTCTGGACTACAGCAAAATCAACACAGTTATGCGCTTGGTTAATTATAAAACTAGTTCAACACATCAAGTGATTTTCAGAATTGCTATATACGGGTCATTAAAAAACTCTAATGTGTTGAGAATTCCAGATCTGTTCATGCTCCTTCTCCCCATTGCACCTTTACACTGCAGTCCCCTTATACTCAGGGTATATAGTCAAAGTCCCGTATTCAAAATTACTTGGTTTAGCTTCCTCCCCCACCTCCCAGTTTTTAGTATGGTTACCTTATTTACTAGAAATTTAGTTGGTTGTTATTTGTGTATTAGCATTCACCTTTTGATTTTTTCTTTTGCTGACTCCCATCTTGATTTGTTTAAATATGTAGATACTATTAATATGCTTTCAAATGTCAAAACTGTAGTTATATTCAGAACATTATCAGTGTTCTCTTCTTGCTACCATCTTAGACCTCTCTCTTGACACTTCCCTGCACCTTTTGCTCTGCTAGAAAAGTCAATAATACAGCTTTCTGAGTTTCTTCTTTCTTTTTGCAAAAATAAGCATTTTTCTTTTCTCAACATGCATCCTAAATATAAATTGCCCTCATTTTCATAGTTTCCTCATTCTTTTTAAAAGCTACATAATATGCCACTGTGTGTGCATATAAGTCAGTTATTCAATCAATTTCCTGTGTTCAAGCACAGTTTCCAATTATTTTGCAGTACATATAACCCTGCGATGAATAATACTGGATATGTCTATTTTGCATTGTTAGATGTATGTTTTATGGTAAATCCTAGCAATGAGATTTTTCGTTCAAATATTAAATGCATTTGTATTATGAGATAGGTACAAATCAATCCTATTGTGGTTATATTATTTTGCATTTAGGAACTGTTGTTAATCTGATGGAGAAGAAATGACACTTCTGTCTAATTTTATAATTTTTAAAATTATGAACATTTTTCATATAACAGGCATTTTTATCTACATGTATATACACATTTTTTTGCAAATTGTTCATATATTTTGCCCAAACTATTACAATTTTAATCACTTTTCTTCACATTTTAAAACGTGTGTGTGTGTGTGTGTGTGTGTTAGCCATATATCTGAAAGCATTCTTGGAAATTTTCTCCTCATTTATCATTGGTCTTTGCTTGATGTGATATTTTTTTTAAGTATGATACATTTTTTTGTCTTTTTATCAAATTATCAACCTATTGCATCTATATTTTGAATCATTTTTATAAAACAGTTATACAAACAGATATTTATTCACATTTCCTTCTAATACTTGTATTATCTCATTTTTTTACATGGAGATGTGTACTCATTTGGGATTTTCTTGTGTTTGATAAAAGTCTGGATCTGTTTTGAACTTTATTCAAATGGTTGCCTTAATATCATTTTTCTCAACTTCTTCAGTTATGCAAGATACATCTTTACTATATATTAGAGTTTTATGTGTAGTTGTTTCTATTTTTACTTGATTAGATTCTGTGTTTGCTTATCCATGTGCCAATAACGCGTCTTTAATTTAATTTTTTAATCTGTTATTTAATATCTCCTTTTCAACAGCTCTTTTTCCTGTGTTTGTATAGTCATTTTTATATGAACTTTAGTATCCTAATTTGACTATATATTTACTTAGAAATTTTATAACTATCTTGATAATCTTGAGTCATACTAACTGAGACAATATATTTTTTTATTTTCTTAAGTTGGTGGTGTTTAGGAGTATGTAACAGTCTCTTGCACATAAGTTTTGAAAATGTCCTGTTGATTATAACTAAGTAATTTTCATATTCATATATATTTTTATAAATGGGGTTTCCTTTTCATTATATTTTCTAACAAGTTATTACTTGTAAAGGAGAGAACTATTAATTTTTGAATGTTAATTGTGTATATCTTGATGACTTGCTGAATTTTACAGTATGAATTGATTTTATCATTGATTCTCTGGCTTTTTTAAGATTTTCTATTATGTTATCTGAAAATAGAGATAGTTCTCCTTCCTCTTACCATTCTGATGCCGCTAATTATTTTCACTTATCTAATAAATTTGACTAAACACCGCCAGTAAAATATTATACAATAACACAGATATTAGGCATTCGTTGAATTGCTCTTTTCTCAGTGTAAATGTCTCTAGGGTTCTTCCTTTTTTTTCCAAGAAATATTTATTAAAAATATGTTTTCAATTTTGGCAAATGATTTTTCAGTATATGTAAATAATTATTTAATTTTATACCTTATATCCTATTAATATGGTGAGTTATCTTAATGGATTTCCTAATATCAAGTCATCTTCATATTACTATTATAAACCCCTTTAGACTTGTTATATAGTGATGAAATAATTAACTGAGTCTATTTATTAATGTTTTATTTCATATTTTTATCAATATTCAACAATGACATTAATCTAGTGTTTTCTTATTTTATACTATGTTCATTAGTTCAGGGTGTATTACAACACATTAATTAAAGAATTTAGATATTTTTCATTTTCTATGCTCACAAACACATTAGTTAGCTTTGGGACTATCTGATGAATTTTTATAGGTTAGTTTCTTAACAATTTTCACTCAATGAAAATAGTCAAATTTAGAAGCATTTCCTAAAAAGTTATCCATTGTATCTAAATTCTAAAATTTATTTGCAGAGAAGTATGAAAGTAATTCTTTATATTTTAGACTGCTTATATTTTCAAGATTATTTATTTTGGATGTATATTTATCAAATTTAACTTCATGTTAATTAAATTACCTTTTTTCCTATTTTGAAAAGATTTTGATAATTTGTTAAAGACGCAAGATTTAATTTAAAATAATGTTTTTTCACTGCATAGCAGTCCAAACATTCGCTTTTACCATATGACTTTGTTTGACTCAAATAATTTATGTTGTGAATACTGATTATATTGTTTTTTTTACAAAGTTTCTTCACTGTGTCTATCATTTGCTATTTTATATTTTGGATATATGTACATACATATATATCATTTATATTATATGGAATATCTTAAAGGATCAGGAGAGAGTTAGATTCTCATGGGCTACCATTATTCTTAAGAATAATAAAGAACATAGATTTTGAAATAATAGTTTGAATTTTAATAGAATTTTAAGAAAATTCATCAAACATAAAGAAAACTTCTATGCAAAACTACAGAATAGAGTACATTTAAATGGTTATCTTAGAAATAACTTAATAGTTTATAGAATATGTTACCTAAAAATAGCTAAGCAATAAAACTAGAAATATTGGCTGAATGTAGATCTTAGAGCATCTCAAGTGCTTCACTGAAGAGAGTGGACTATATGCAAAGAGGAATCTAAGTTTAAATTTTTAAATTTAGATTCAATTTTATAATGCATAATATTAACAAATTCATAGATGAATGAAAAAGTAAATTATCCTTCCTCCTGAATCCAGAATTTAGGATGTCAATATTAAAAGAAAACACTCAAAAGGCATTGGGACATAGTGAATGAGTGGCACTTCCTTCAATTTTGACATCCTTATGAAGTAAAATCTCTGTCCATATGATACAGAGAATACTCAAACTCTCTTCCCTAAAATAACCTTTAGAGCCACAATCAAAAATCATTTCTTTAGAACCAGAACCCAACTTGATTCCTAAAATATTTCACTGAATTTGGCCCTGAAATTATTGGATTGATTTAAACACTGAACTATTTTACAAATAATGTTCGGACCATAAAAGACATTTAAAAGTATAGACCCTTAATTCTGAAGATCATTGCAAAATAGAAGTTTCATGTATTTTGCTCATTCTTGGAAAGAGGAGAATAGGATATTTATAGTGTTTTTAAGAATGGAAACTATAATTTATAGATTACCTATTACATGCCATTTAATTCTACATTATGCCATTTAATTTCTATAGACTCATGAGGAAAATAGTTGATAGATTCAGATCCTAAACTTCATTTTGTATGATTCTCAGATCTCTATGTTTTCCATCACATATTGCCTTACTTATCCCACTGAAATAAGGGAAGAACCAAAATAAAGGAAGACTGAGACAAGAATCCTGAACCAGAGTTTGTCTATGATGATATATATATAGGGATATCAACTTGTGAAAAGAAATGGGATATATTTTAGCATTAAAAAATTGGAATTCGTGGCATTATAATGCATGCATTGGGTATGAATTGTAAAAAAAGACTGCCTGAGTGTAATCCTGGCTCCATAATGTGTGAGATTTTGGGAGAAGTTACTTATTGATTCATTGCCTCAGTTTTTTCCTCTTTAAAATGGGACTATCAACTTCAAATGGGTTATTGTATATGTTAAAATAATTAATACTTAAATGGTTGTCTGGAACATGGTATCAATGAATGCTGCTTATTGTTATCAATGATATTTTTATTATATTTAATCATTGGAATCATTTTTATTATTCATTGTTATTTTTGTTATCCTTAATGATCACAAATAAAAGAGTACCAGAGTTCCAAAGTCTCCAACTTTCATATATTTAGGTGACTGGGACGATAGTGGCATGCTGAAAGATTGTAAAATCTGGAGAAGAAACTGATTTAGGGGAAATTAATTACTTAATTTGGGGAGGTGAGTAGTATGCTTTAAATAGCTCCAACTTTCTGAAAATGTCTACAGTCTGCTAAGATTCTCTCTTTGTGGAGATTTTATATGTGAATATATTCTCAATAAATTGCACATCTCCCTCTATTATTCACTAGCATGCTGGTATTGACATTGAACTGGTTTTTTGACTTGGATATCAGTTCCCACCTTTCTGCTCCCCAGCTGAAACCTTCTGAATTTTACATGATATCTTCTTGAGTCTATACTCAGTTGTCCTTCTGTTTTATTCACCTTTATCCTTGCCACAGATCAGCACCTGGGAATTCAGTTTGTACCTGAACTGAACCACAAATACCAGCTTACAAATTTTGAAAAATCACAAAATATGCCTGGAATAAATGTTTGTGTGTTTTTACATGGTATATGAATTACTTAGGTCTCACAGAATGAGATTAGAAAAGTGTAAACTTGGGACAAATAAGTCATATATTTTGTATTCCCTATCTCAATTTAAAAAAAAAATTATTTACGCACACAAGAACTGGCATACAGGTCAGAGGAGCAGGGGATGAGATGATACACCAGAGATAGAACAGAACAGGCAGACAGACTGAAATACACTGCTGAGGGGAGCAGCAGAGACAGGAGAGGTTTGCAGAGCCAGTGGGTCAGCTCCCTGGCAGTGGCTATGGATTGCTTCATAGTGCTGCAACTTAACCCCTTCTGCCACCAGGGAGGCCTCCAATCTCTTCTGAAAGCAAAAATTCTGAGTCTCTATTTCCTACTTTACCAAATACTTGGAACCTATAAATGAATATGAGACTGTACCGGCTTTCTAAGAGTTCTTGGCATAATAGTGGTACACATGGGAAAATCACAATTCACAATACACTTGAATAGTGCTGTAAAGAAGAAGCTCTGATCCTATGAAGTGCCTAATATAGTTTCAGGCAGACAGACAGGAGGCTTCTAGGTTGTAACCAGGGAAATGGAGGAGTTAGAAGCACTAAGTTCTAGATGGAGTGTCTAGCATTTGCAAAGGAATGGCATATTAGGGACAAGTACTTGTCTATGTGGTAGGAAAGGTAGGAGATGGATCTGGAGTGGAAACCAGATTGTGGACAATCTGAATGAGACAGGAAAGACTCTGGCATTGTATTGATGGGAAAAAGAAATTACTTAAGAGTGTTAGGTAGGGAAGGGGATTAGGAAGAGGGATCATATTTTACAGGCATTCCTTTATAGCGACCCTGTGACTAAGCATTGAGCTGCATGCCTACTATATCAAAGCATTCTAGTTCCCACAAGCAGCTGAGCACCCAATCAATGAGACTAAACCAATCACAAGTTTTTACCTCTACGTTACAGATCAAAGGAAAGTTGTGGATGAATCTCCCAAATTACTTTGCCAACATAATGTGACAGCCAGTCTCAGCCCTGATCTGTAACCCAGCTAGCAGAGTTTTAGAGAGCCTTTATTCGACTTCCTGTAATCTTCAAGTAAGTGCAACATTTCAAAAGTTTCCCCAAATTAGTTGTTTTTGAAAATTGGACAGGATTTACTACTGAAGTTTAAGTTAAGGTTTCGTAAAGATTTTGTTTCCTGGATGTAACTTCACTGCTGTTTACTGTGTTTTATTAACATTATCAAAGAAAAGAAGTTTTGCTTCATTGATGCAGCATTATCCTTTGTGAAGAAAAGATATAACACATAAGGATGGAGGATAAAGGATATGTAGGAAGCAACTTACTCACTAAAATAATATTTGAATAAAATTTAAGAACAATTCTAAATAGCTTCCAGTACTTTTACTAAAAAGGACAGACATTTTGTTGCATGAATTTGGGACTGCAGTTAAATCCACTTCTATCATCTATCAGTTCTGTGATTTTAAGTAAGTTACAGCACTACTCTAAGTCTGGGAGACATTGGCACCAGGCATAAAAAGGTACAAGGTCTTGCCCTTTAAAAGTGTCTCTATTTTCTTAGCCCATCAGGTTTCTCATATTTGCTTCATAATCAGGGATTCATAACTCTAGAAGGTATGGTTCTAGTCTCTTTATCACGTTTTTTCAATTTTCATAGTAAAGCATTGGCTTCCCCTTTCTTTCTTTTTTTTTATAAAGTAAGCATATTTGTTTTTTTAAATATATTTTTTAAGATTTTAAAATTATTTTTATATAAATTTTTTAAATTTACATATATTTGACATTAATTATAATCCCCATGTATTCCCCATCACCGTAACACCAGTGCACCATCACCTCAGTCCCCCGTGCTCCCGTCTGCCCTCCACCCTTCCCCTCTTCCCTCCCCACCAAGTGTCCCCAGTTTGTCTTTGTCTTTTCATTTTTGGTTTTTGTTTCTTTCTTGTTGT
>JAGFMF010011443.1:10400737-10446353 GCA_019455555.1 Galemys pyrenaicus | reverse complement strand
TTATTATTATTGTTCTTATTCCTTTCCTTGATCTTTATTTGGTTCTCTTATATTCCTCCTAGGGGAGGAACCATCTGGTATTTTTCTTTTGCCTTCTGACTTACTTCACTGAACATCATCCCTTCCAGTTCCATCCATGTTCCTATGAATGTGTCTAGTATTTCATATTTTATTGCTGAGTAGTATTCCATCGTGTATATGTACCACAGCTTCCCAATCCACTCATCTGTTTTTGGGCATTTGGGTTGTTTCCAGGCCTTACCTATTGTAAAGAGAGCTGCTATAAACATAGGGGTGCAGGTATTCTTTTGAATCAGAGTTTTTGTGTCTTTTGGGTATATTCCTAGGAGTGGGATGGCTGGATCCTATGGAAGTTCCATTCTTAGTAGATTGAGGGACCGCCATACTGCTTTCCATAATGGTTGGACCAGCTTGCATTCCCACCAGCAGTATAAGAGATTACCTTTTTCTCCACATCCTCGCCAGCATTTGTTGTTGCTACATTTTTTGATTGGCTTCCCCTTTCAAAGGTCCTTTCAAAGGACCCTGCCTGCTCTATCAGGAGTCTATTGTTAATGAAAACAGCATCCAGAAAATATTTTTGGAATACAAAAAGATAACATGAATAAAGACAGGTTCCCATATGCTAATCCGTAGGTTCTAACATTACAGAGAATACAGAAAAGTGTTTTCACAAATGAGAAAATTTAGTAACAGACCAATATATACAGTTGTATATATATTGCCTAAGTATTGACACAGGGTTTTATCTAGAGGCAACTGGTTTCAAGGAATGTATATATTTATATAGAAACTAAAGAGTTATTTTCCCCCCGTACAATTTTTCCCCTAGGTAAAAGTTTGAGAACTTTCCCCACCGGAAAAAAAAAAAAAAAAAAAAGGGAGGAAATAAGGCACAAATTCATGAAGTCAGTATGCTTTACCAAGGAACAGCAAATATACAACTCTGTTTTATATTCTGAAGGATCGAGAGAGCTATCCCCAAAATAGTTCAGGCAACTTTTCTCAGTTCTAGAGTTTATTCTCCTGAAATGCCAACCCAGTGTTTATCAAGGAGCTGGAAGTAATAGTCTGGTGTACACCAGAAAGTATAAAAAAACCACACAGATTACCCTGCTGAGTAAATGCCTAACTTTCTCTGTAAAGTTATACTTCTTTTATCTCTTTGTTTAAATATGGAATTTTCTTTTTGAAGTCTTGAAATTCAGGGAACTTTCACTAAGATTTAGAAATGCTTATTATTTCATGTTCCCCTTGTGCATTATACCCAAATCCCACCAGAGACTTCTGATTATAATTCAAGAGAGCTCTCACTCTTTTACAGGGTGGACTTAACTCTCATCTTTTAAAAGGGATGTGTTCCCATGGTGATGAGGATGCTGCCATCAAGACTGGTTTCTGCAGTAAGTACAGCCCCACGGCTCACCACAGGAGTGGATGGGATAAGAGATAGCAGCATTTTCTGTTCAAACACAGATAACTCAAAGATTAGCCAGGCTAACAAGCCAGGAATTTTCACTAAATGTAAGTTTGACACATTGTTCAAGATTATGATCCTCTTCACTGTCAAAGGTACTCTAAAATAGCAGGTATTCTCCTGTCCTATTAGACTCCTCCAAGGATCTATAGCCCATATGGGTAGGTGGCAACTTGAATACATTACTGAGATGCTAATATTAGGCTTTTGTGGGCAGGAAAAGCTTTCATTCTCTATTAGCAAACTACATAAAGCAGGAGCAGCAAAGCCAGCTGGAAAACTGATAGAAGTTTGCAGCACACTATGGGTTTCCAATTCTTCAACTTTATTTCTCTAAATGGAAAAGTATACCCTTTGCAAAATTCTATTATACCAAATCATCCTCCTATACTCATTAATGTAAGGGAAGCACCAATCCATGTCACATATATATTACTTCTCATTCTCATAACCAATTTTACTAAAATGAGTTTGTTTATAGCATAGCTTAAAATGAGTGAGTTCTCTACTAATACATGCCCTTGGATGTCTTAGCTTTCAAGAATATAAGTATATTCACTTATCAGTCCTTTCAGTTATACAACCAATTTGCTATTTATTAAGTGTTTATTGAGTACGACTATATTGTAGGCACCATGTTATACTTAAGCGATATAAAAATGAATAGGATAGAGTTCTTGCTCAAGAAAAATGCAAAGTCAGATGATGAGAGAGAATACATAAACCGATCACTACATTTTAACATAATATCTTCAACTGGGGTTTATGCAGAGATATATACATGTGTATATGTAACAAGGTCTTCAATGAGAGTCTGGGAACATATCACAGAAGAGCTAGTGTTTGAAATGGGTCTGGGACTAGACTGTGTACAGCCCCAAACTCTGAGAGACAGAAGATTTGAGAAACGGGAGTAGCAGAGTCATTTCTAAAGACCTGCAAGAGAAGAATATCCTGGCTATGTCACCTACCCCATTCCTAGCCTGGTAGCCCACCCTCCCACACACAGCCCTGACTATCCTGATTCTCTGAGCTTAGCGGTGAACGATCAGGCTCATGCTAAGCATTTCTGGAACCTGTCCAATATTACATAGATTGGACCTAAGGTGGGTACAGTGGCTCTTTGAGTTATGAGCTCCTCCCAGAATCTGATAAAGTTTCTAGACTTACTCCCCATAAAAATGAATAAATAGGGCCTCCCTGGTGTTGCAGCGGGTTGAGCGCCACACTTTGAAGCATCCGCTGCACTGCGAGCTCAATCCCCGGTCAGGGAGGTAACCCACATGGCGCTGCAGACCTCTCCTGCCTCACCCGCTGCTCCCCTCAGCCATGTATTTCAGTTTATCTGCCTGTTCTGCTTCCCGCTCTGCCTCTGTTGAATCCTCTCACCAACCCCAACTCTGGATTGTACCCCATCTTGTGTATGCATAAAAAAATGAATAAATATATTGGATACACAATTTGTAAGGAACTTCATAGCATTTGATGAACACTTCAGAGAGGGTATATGGAAACTTCATTAATGACTTTAATAACTTTATTTCCAGATTATTCAACATTCTTACATGATGATAGTAAAGACCAAACACGTCAGCCCCTAGCTGTGTAATACTGGAATAACTTCCCTCAGCTTCAGTTTATTCATCTTTATAATGGGGATATCAATTCTATCTTTTGGGGTTTGCTGTGAAGATTAGAGATGACATCTTTGAAGTAATTGTGTGGCATCTGGCATATTATTTCTCTAGGATCATAATATAAGTATCATTATTGTATAATGACAACACTATCATTATGTTCTAGGAATTCAAAGTGCAATATGTATCTGAATATCTTCAGAGATATTTTAAACTTATTGTTTAGCTAGAATTCCCTCTTCCTTCAAGACGATTAATTAAAATATTGAAATTAGATTCTAATCCCTCTGGGTAGAAAGTATAGTTACCTATATATTTGGTACCATGTTCAATAAATGTTTAATAAAATTATAATACTACTTGGGATTTCGATAGTTCTTCATGTGATACTCTCTAAGTACTTTATAGATATTAGTTCATTTATTTTCACAATTCCACTGAGACTAGGAAGATAGGAAATGATAAAGGCATATTTTTCTTTTCTTCATTGGCCCAGCCTTATTGTGCCATTTCCTGTAGTCGTATACTTGGTTATACTAGAGTTTTATCCTTTCCCCTAGCATTAACACCCATCACCAATTCTATCAAACTACCTAATCTCATTCAACTTTCCCAAGGCTTCTTTACTCCTCCCCTAGTATTCTTTTCAGCTTCTGTTTGCCTTTAATAGATTTAATATCTAAAATGGGCTGGTTCCTTAATTGAACAAGGCTAATTATAATAACAAATTAATAACAAGTGCCATAGCTTCTCCATATTTTCAGAGAAATTTCTCTGTATTTTCAGAGTTGGGATTTGAGCCAAGGTTTATCTATCTCCAAGAGAGCTCATTAGGAGATATGCAAATTATCCGAATTCTCTCTTAAGGTATTTGGGAACTTCATGATTGCTCAGAACTGCCCAAATTCAGTATGTGCATTTGATCTATCTGGGAAAAGTAGAGGACTTGCTTTACTATCAGAACTTATAGTAAAGTGTGTTTCCACTGAAGCCCTATCAATTATAATCTCCATTTATCCTTATCCCTTCCCATCTGAGCCCACCACCCCACCAAAAGATTCAACATACTAGAATTCAAGAGGATTTGTAACTAAGGTGTTGGATCAGACCAGCAGGGCTTCTAAAAGCCAGAGTGGACATCCTATAGTGTCTCACTTTACATCTGGGTCTTACAAAACAATGCCTCAGAAGCTTTTAGAACTTCGTGTCTGCAAGGTGACAGAGGCTCAGTGCCATCTGTAGGGCTTCCCAGGAAGTTTGATGGTCACTGAACTTTAATCTATACACCATTCCTTTTGGAGCCTCAGCGGTTAGCATCCCCTCCTGTCAGTCTCTCCATGTAGAATTACTCTCGTCTCCTCTCACTCCTGGAAGTCTTGAGCATCTCTAACACTATTACCACTATTGCAACTCCTACCTCCTTTAATATAATTTCTAGCATGCTACTTCCCATTCCAATCATAAGCAATAAACACTAACATGTAATAGAAAATAGTAACTGAATTAATTAAGAGGAAAAAACAACTAAGTAACATCAAAGGCTTTCTGTGAGGGGCATCATAAGAGAGAGAGAGAGAGAGAGAGAGACTATCAAACAGCAACCATATATATGCGGTTACTTTTTGATCTCTGCTTTAAAAATGAAACAAGAAGCTGAGTGTCAGAGACCTAAGTGACTTGCCCAAGGTCATACAACCAAAAAAATGGTAAAAGGAGAATGCATACCCGAGTCTAATCCAGGTTAGAGCCCTACTTCTTTCTACTTCCAAGACTACCTCATTAATGTCTATGTGAGATTCACCTGTGCCCCAGAGCTAGCTCTTGATATTGATATTAGTTTGTCATCTGAAAGTAGACAGAGACTGACTTTGCCTTTGAGGGCCCCCAACATTTATTCAAGCCCTCCTTTGATCATCAACAAAGGATCAAAGCAAGAGCACCATTGGCCAGTAGTGAGACTGAGGAGGAATCATAAGATAGCAAGAGATAAGAATGAGATTTTAGAGTTGGAAATGAAAAGAATTTGCCAGAAAAGACATCTTTGGGGAAGTATTCCCTTGTAGTAATTCACTTCCTTTCCACCATTATCCCAGTGAGCACAGAGACTGCAGATCCAGTTCATTGCCCTCACTTTCTAATTTTAAAAATAGAGGAATTATGCCAGAAATTTGTGATATGTTTCTGAGGTTAAGAATTTAGCTAACTATTTTTACTCTAGCTCATTTCAAAAGAATTTAACATTTAACTCTTACTAAAAACGTAATGTCTACATATCTCTGGAAGCTATCTGCCACTGCTAAACATAAACATTTCCAAATAACAATGCTAATACTATCCATATTTTAGCAGCTATAAAAACCAAACAGAAAAAAAAAATAAGCAAGTAAACAAGAACAAAAAAGCGACAACTACCATAAAGGTGAAGTTGTAGCTTCCCAAAGTTGCTGAAGTATATGATGGCTATGTGTAGAGAACTTAGATGTCTGATTCAGTAGGGATATTCTAAGCTATTATTAATTATGCACAAAATATACTGTCTCTTGAACATGGACAAATGCAGCTATACCCATTGCTACCACTAGTAAGTGTCTACTGTGCATCAACTCGTCATAAAGATTGTACGAAGGAGATATGAGCTATCACTCAGAAGTTCCTACCTGTGTCAAAATGTATACCCTGTAGCTTATGACAACCACAGAGGGAGGATATTGCCAACTGACAGATGGAGACATAGAGGTACAAAGAAAGTAAGTGGTTTGCTAGATAATTGATAGAATTGTGATTTGACCCAGTATTTATTTGACTCTAAATCCTGGACTCTATTCTACTCAATGCCCATTATTCTCTTTTATTTTTTTCTGAATTCTGTAGTGTGTAAAGATCTATATAAGATAAGGACCTCTTCAGACTTTGGAAGCCAGATGAAAGTCACAGAGTCTTGCCTTTTAAGGCACCATTGAACTCCTGGTCTGCTAGGCATGGGTCGAATGTGCCTCGGTGGGTGGATTTAGCAAGCCCAATTGTCAAATCAAACCATCTCTGGGGTCTTGTGATGAAGCCAAACCAATGAATTCTCAGCCCCTGAGAAAATATTAATTATGGTCATTTTTTGTTGTTGTTGTTCCAAATAAGAGTCAGTGCTGAAGACCCAGAATAGTGCTCAATTCTTTATCAAGTTGGGGGTAAGGAGCTTTTATATCTCCTCCTAACAACACTTATCACATCACTAATCACTTTTATTACCTTGTAGCAGGAATATTTGCCTCAGTCACTTCAAGCAAAATATTACTCATTATTTCAGAATCTATATGGTTCATTTCAAGGACCTTCATCTATACAAGTTTCCATTCACTGAAAGACGTGGTGTTACTTCCTGTCTCTTTAATGCTAATGACACCCCTGGAGAAGTGGGTAGTTAGGAGTAACACTAATAATAAGTCCTTGAGTATCATTTTATCCCAAAATCTGAGTTTTCTAGGAATACCTGGTTTTCCCAATCCTGAAGAAGGCAATAGATGGGTATAACTGATACACTCCATTAGGGCAATAGAGAAAAAGAAAGTGCATAATTTTCTCCTAGTATTTTTAAACTCAACATTTGTTTGCATCATACAACGCTCACAGTATCAAAAACTGCTAGTGAGAAGACAAATTACTACCCTTATTGTAGAAAGAAAACGAAGCTCTCAGTGGATGATATGACCCAACTGGTCTTTATTTAGCTACTTAGTAACAGGGTACTTGATTCCTAGCCCAGGACATTTAACATGGCCCCAAGAACTTTTTCTCCTTGATCTTTACCCTAAAATAGAGCCATACTCCTAGGTATCTATTTAGGAATAGATTTATTTCTTGAGGTTGATTTTCCATAAAATATATCATAGTCATAAAATATATCATACATATTACCTATGAACAGAAGTACTGAGCTTTCCCTTCTAATGCACTTTCAGAAGATAAAATTTTCTTAGAGACTGTCACTACTACAAGTGATGGTCACTGGATCATAAGCTGCTGAGCCTGAGAGCAATGTGTCTGCGTATTCGTGTGACAAAAGCACTAGCACAATCGCAGCATCTTGGTTGACTGGCAGTTGTGGTCTCTGGTTTCTTAACAAGAAGAGAGAGCGCATTAAGCCTAGCAATTGACTTTTCTACAGACTGAAGAGAAACCACTCAGGTGAAGAAAACCTCAAAGACCTAAGTCAAAGAGATTCATTAAGAGATGTTTGACTATCATATTGCTTTATTCTGAAGGTTAAACATATTTAACCCAGGAGGAAGAAATCCTACAAGAAAGTAAGTAGAGAATGGTGGCCTTGGGATTGAGTCTCAGCACTATCACCATTATGGCCTAAGTTCGATCCCTGGCCAGGGAACTAACCCACATATGGTACAGCAGACCTCTCCTGTCTCACCCACTGGTCCCCGCAGCACTGTATGTCAGTGGATCTGCCTATTCTGCTCCCCACTCTGTCTCTGGTGCTCACTCCCCAGCACCTCTGGCCTACACCCCAATTCTTGTACATATAACTAAACAAAAATTTTTATAAAAAAAGAACGGAAAATAAGCAGAGTGTGGTTTGCTTCTCAGCTAGCTGTGATTCAGAGAGCTCAAATTCTCACCAGTCACTGAGAGAAGCCAGACCCAGAAGCCTGGTTGGGTTCAAGGTAGTTCAGAAACAATCTTGGGACCTAGAGGGACACTTAAAAAAATCAGTAGTGTTCCTGTTTTAATCTCAAGAGCCAACATGAATTCCTTGATTTTGTCTGTGGCACAAATTTAGAATTTAGGCCAAATGACTGCAAGTTTATTGTGTCATGCATTTGCAAGGCAGCTGTATCTTGCTGTGTTCGAATGGGACAATGGACAGACCAGGACACAGTGGAGCTGAGTCCATTTCTTTGTTCTAAATCCTAGCTGCAGCCTCTCCCAGGGCTCAAGGTCTAGCTCTGTACTCTCAACTAATAAATTTGCATAAACTGAGAGAATTTAGGGAAGGTGCTCAAAAATGAGTAACTAGTAGAAAATAGAATATTTTTTTTATAAAAATCAGCAAGAAAGAATCCCAACTCACTACATGAAAAAAAAAAAAAAAGAAAGGCTGGTTTTCTTCTGGAATATAAAGGATTATGACAGGTAGTAATCTTCTTCTGAATGAGAGGAAATTGGTCTTCTACTATATCATGGTGTGTGAAATATTGCACAGAAGCATAAAACCAAACATCAGCTCCTTGTGGCATACGGTGGATTTCGTGCACAGAAACAGAAGCGTGAGCTCATGGACTGTCCCGTTCCTTCCATGCTGTCGTGACACAGAAACAAGGACCTGCACTGCAGATGGCTCTCACCCTGGACCACCAGTAGGTCAGGATGATTCAAAGAGCTATTGTCTTTTAGGTCCAGAAGGAGAGAAGGTTGAACCAGAGCTGTGAAACAACCTTTCCATTTAAAATCTAACTTCAATCGTACCTTTCTAAAAGCTGCCCCATAGCTTATGAAAAGAAATTCATTTTTTCTCTCATATCTCCCACTGGATATGACTCTCACCTTTTATGTGATGTTTATAACATCTTCTTTTAATATAATTAGCTGATTCTCTAATAAATACAATATTTTTTGGTGACAGATCCCACATCCCCTTCATCGCTGTGCATGTCACGGTGCCCGGTGGGGTGCCTCATACTAGCAGAAGATCCAAGCATGAAAACTGAATTGAACTGAGGGGAATATCTAGGTCTCTGGAAGAAATTTAAAGCAACAGCCAACATAATATCATCCCTTAATGAGGGTGACTTGACTTTCTCATTTGTTAGATAAATGTCATAAACACTTAGAACAAAACATCAAAATCTCAAGAAAAGGATGAAGTTAAATAACTTCAATTTAGGAACACTCAGAGGAGAGGAATTAGGATGTTGCACTGGATTTCCAAAATTGCTAAATGCCTACAGGGTATTACAAATTGCTTTATATACCTTGTCTCACTTAATGATGAAAAAAATTAAATACATAATAAGTTTCAGAATGAATACTATGATTTTAACTTTAAAGACTGAGGCCAAAGGTACTCCACAATTTGTTCAAGGTCACATGCTCCCATAAATGATGAATTTGGGTCCAGGTTATCTGACATCACTTTTAAGGACCCTTTCCAGGCTTGCCTTGTGCATATGATATTGAAGTAAAGAAGGAAGGGTACAGATGGCAGGGTCGGTGGGGATGGCACTGGTATGCTAGGAGTTCATCAAAAGACCACCTTTTTCTGCCATCATCAGTTATTAGTGTCATCATCAGCTTTCTTCTCTCAATCCCTTTACCCACACAGCCAACCAATCAACTGCTGGCATTTCCCATGGTTCCTGTTAAGCTAGGTGTTACCAGCAGCATCCTTGAGCAGTATTGATTACATAATTTGGGATCTTCTTTATCAATCACAGCAGACCACTTGAATCTGCATTCTAGGGACCGACCTCTCTTGGTATATCTTACTCAATTCCCATTTCCTCTCACAAAATTCAGTTTCCTCTCTCTCTGGCTTCCCAAACCTGTTGAGGTTTCCAAACTATAGTTCAAGTTAAATGTTGTTTTCCCCATTCTAGTCTCAACAGACCTGGAAAGTTTTTCTGGAAAACAGTCATTATGCAAAGACATGAGATTCCATGGTTCCTCTGGGCCCAGCTGCTAGGATGAACCTGAGCTTAAAGCTTTAATGCAATGTGAACTTTAACGTGACAATTAATGCAGGGACCTTTTCCCCAAGGCAATTAACTTCTGCTCTTCTGTCTAACCATGATTTCAGCACTGGCAGCAGGCAGGAAATGAATGTCACCGTCACAGTCACACTCAGTCAACTTAGAGTTGTACCCACAGGGGCCTTTCAACTTGCCTTTTCTCTGCATCTTTCATGCTTGGGGACCCAAGATTCCCTTCAGGTGTTATGAATACATTCAAAGAGAAAATAGTCATCAGTGGTGCCCAAACCAAACCAGACTTGTCAACATCTGGAGAATGCTACCACGAAGCATCCCCATGTTGATGTTTAACCAGTGCCCATAATAAGCAAATGAAACTCCACATCTTCCTATGTTTATGTTCCTAAATGGTAGCTGGTGGTGGAAACACATTTGTGTTATTGTCCACCAGGGAATCTCTGCAGTGGTAGAATATCTTGCATACAAGATGAGCAAGAGATAAATAGTGGAAAACAACCAATTTGCAAAATTTGAAGGAAAAATACTTAAGAAATATCTCCAAATCAATTTGACATTGGGGGGGAGGGGAAGGGGAGAAGAATGATGCAGACGGGGTGGTGGGTGGGTGGGCGGCAGTCAAATAAAGAGCAGCAGAGGGCAAGGGGGCTTCCTGATGATCTTCAGTGTAAATTAAGAAGTTAAAAAATCAGTCATGCTTCAGTGAGAAAGATATAGAAAGAAATGAGACTGAAGTATGAAAACCTCATAAGAAATTCCTTTTTTGCAAAGTTTATAAGGATCAGGAACAAATGAGAAAAATGTAATTAAAACAATTCTCCTAGAGAACATTTGCAAAATGTTTTAAAGCAATCCTGCCTACATATAGGACCTATAGGATTCTTGTTTCTTAACTCTATCCCATAGATCAGCAATTTTAACATCACATGGCAGCTGATTAAACATGCAAAATCTTGGTTCCTACCTCACTCATATTAATCACAGTCTGCATTTAAAAGATCTACTTAAACTCTAATCACCAGTCTAGATAAAACATTTATCTATGGCTTAGAAAGTGTTAATAACACATTACATTTAGCTTTGTCAAAGAAAATCAACTACATAGCCTGCAAAGCTAGAGATTTTCTGCTATTTCCTACTCCCTTTCTGGTGCTCTCTACCTTGCAGTACTCACAGCTGCCTGTGTGCATCTTAGGAGCACAGCTGACCTTGAGTTGCATAGCAAAGCCTTGGATTATGACTATGACCTTGACCATATTTATCCCAAAATGCCTATGCATTTTTATGTCACTATTTTAATTTTTATAAAAAAATTTTTTTACAAAAAAACCCACTAAGGTACAAACACACAAACAGAATGAGTTTTGAAAAGAAAAAGGAGAAGAAAATCACAGTATTGATTTAGGTAATGAAATAATGCTATCCCAATACTGCTTATTCATTTCTCTGGTTTCTCTTTAACTTTATTTCACGGATTTAGCAGTTGATTAGATATTGAAAAACCTTGATGGGTATAACACCACTTAAAAAAATCATTTCTGAGATTACATTCATTAATATTTCACAGCCTATTGACAACGATTCTGCCTTTTCACTGAACCACATGTCCACTGCATTCATCAAAGGAGACTGCCATGTTTCTCCTTTGTCCTAACCAAAAGCTTAAATGTGATGGGGGGGGGGTTGCTAAAGGCTGTTGCTTTATGGGTGCTACTGGTACTGCTTGTCTCCCAAACTCCAGTGTATAGCCTGCCTCTTTTATATATATTTGGAAAAGCTCACTGCTCCCAAGGGGCAGAAGAAGAACAGCACCCATGTAACAACCGACTCTGTTAATATATTCATGGAGCTGCCCAAGAAATAGTAGTCATCGGAAATTCATAGAATTTGGAAACACAGCTAAGATACAGATTTAAATATATCTAAATACACATAAGTTCACTCACATATATTTATAAAGAAAGGAAGAGAATGACTTGATCTTCACATTTTAAGGGCACGTGAGGCATCACTAGTTACTGTGTATGTTTTTGATCAAAATTTCTCAAGCTTGATAACATTTGTCACCACACCCAATGTCTCAGGATATGTGAAGACTGATTGATAATTAATGAGAGGGAGGAAAATACTATCATTTCCGTCTCATTAATCTGGAAAATGATATATGATGAACAGTGTAACCTCCTACTTTAATTCAAAAGCATTCAGTCTTTCTAGTTATCCTACCCAGTTTATTTCTGGAGGGGGTGTGGTTTTTTCCATGGAGTACCAATGTCCAAATCAGAGGAAATAATGCTAGGATCTGTTTTGCCTCACTACTCCTGACACACATGTAAAATATGTTCTGTATTTTGACCCATGGACAATGTATAAAGTACCATGTTGAAAATTCTTTCTAAAATATAAAAAACAGGAAAATCAATGTTGGGTACAGCTGATTTTTTCACATTTCTACTAAGTATAACTATGTTTACAAAGTAAAGACTAAAGTAGGAAAAATTTACTATTAGTTATTTGTTCATATTGTGAAATGATTTGTCATCCTAATTTGTTAGTGATTCTGTTGTTTATGTGTAAAAAATACTTTTCCCATCAGCGTTACATGGATATTTCAGTGTCTTAAATATTAATACATAAAGGAACTCTACTATACTGCTGGTGGGAATACAAACTGATCCAACCACTATGGAAAGCAGTGTTGAGACTCCTCAAACTACTAAAAATGGAACTCCCACATGATCCAGCAATCCCATTCCTAGCAATATACCCAAAAGACACAAAAACACTGATTCAAAAGAATACCTGCACCCCTATGATTATTGCAGCACTCTTTACAATATGTAAGACCTGGAAACAACCTAAATACCCAAAAACAGATGATTGGATCAAGAAGATATGGTACATATACATGATGGAATACTATTTGGCAATCAAAAAAGATAAAGTAGAGTCATTTGTAGAAACATGGATGGGACTAGAAGGGATTATGCTCGGCAAAATAAGTCAGAAGGCAAAAGAAACATACCAGATGGTTTCACTTCTAGGAGGAACATAAGGGAACCAAATAAGGGACCAAGGGAAAAAAATAACAATAAAAAACAACAACAAAACCCCACAACACAACAAAAACAAAAAGACAAGGACAAATCAGAAACACTTGGTGTGTAGGGGGGCAGGTGAGGGAATGCGATGAGGGCAGAAAGAGCACAAGGGACTGAGGTGATGGTGCACTGGTAAAATGGTGGTGGGAAATGGGGACCACAACTGATGTCAAATACATATATAAATAAAGAAAAAAAAGAAAAAAATACTAACGCATAAGAGATGTGTCATATATTTTCAGTACCTGATTGATTAGAATCACAAAACTTTTCTCACATTTGACAGTAAACAATTAAAATGTATTAAATATTTTCTTTTTGTCAGATACTATGGCATTAATTTTCACTAAAACTATTTAAGATTGTTACTACTATCTTACATTTAACTAAGAAAATTTGAACTTTTGGAAAATTCAGAGAATTAGATCTCATAAGTAGAATTGTGGACCTGGGATAAAATTCCAGTTTTGGTCTAACTATTGAAGCAGCACTCATAATGAATATATGCTTTTAAGGAAAAAATAATCTTAAAGAAAACCTCTTATTTTAGAGCAAGAAGGAAATCAATTTTCTAGTTTGTTTTCTCTCTGAGAAAGTCTAGCTTGCTCATTTTAGAGGTAAGGGAAATTGCGACCCAGAAAGTTAACTGATGGGATGGAGTACATATTAACCACTAGATCTGGAATTGGAATCCAATTCTTCTGTATTAGATTTCTTCTGTATTAGAAATCTTTCTACAATACAACTGCTTCACAATGAGCAGATAAAGTCAAATTAGGTGTAGACTTACAGGTATGAATAAAAAGTTGAGTCATTTGCAGTTGCCAATCTCCCTAGAAAATGTTGAGGATTAACCTGTCCTGCCTCACATTCCTGCCATCCAAGGTCACCATCAGAAACCCATGATCCCCATCTTATTACTGTCCCCAAGACACCCACCTCTACTTGCTCTTATAAAAGTGATCCAATTATTCACTTTCCTACTACATCCTTCCAATGTGCCTTCTGATATTCATAGCTTCTCACTGGAGACTCAATGTCTCCTTAAATGTTCTCTTTAACTCTTGTCCTAGATTAAGATCTTATCTGAAAATGCTACTTCCCTTTAAATGCCACAAGTTTCTAGACCATATGATTGGAACAGGTGTCTGTCTTGCTCTTTGTTGTCACCCCCAAATAATCTTTCAGTTTTCCTTCAAACATTCGAGTTCCTCTGAACCCAAGCCATTCTCTACCCTGCCCCACCCCCCCATCTACTCTCTGCTCATCACTGCTTTCAAATTAAGTTCTAATGTTGGCTAGTTATCATACTCCTCTTCTTTATTCTCATTATCATTATTGATGATTTCAACATCCACATGGATTACCCCTTCTATGCTCTGCCCTTCAGATCTTTCACTCACTTCCAAAAATTTATTTCTCCACCACCACCACCCCAAACCATCCACTTGTCTATGTCATATCCTTGATTTTGTCATTATAACAATCAGAGCTGGTAGCCAAATAATTTGAAATTATCTGTGTCACTTGTTTCTTTATCCATAGTCTATTACTCCAGACTAGGTTATAATCTTGAAAATAGGGAACATGTATGTTCCAGTTCACATTTTACTTCCATAATCTAGAATAATAACTTGTATGAAGTAGGTATTACCTAAAAACTGTTGAACAAATAGGCTAAAAAAAAAGAGAATTTTATCATTTCTCTTAAATAATAGAATTAAGAAGAACCATGTCATAACCACAAATTTAATATACAGTAATGACAGAAGTTGTTCTGAATTATACAGAAAAATATAAAATATATTATCTTTCAACAAAGTTACAATTTATTGTAAATTGTAAAGTTATAATTTATTATGAAACAAAATGTTAAGTTGTAATGTATAAGCAATAGATATAATGTGTCCATTTTATTTATTCATGTATCCATTAATTCATACATTTAGCAAACAAATCCTTACCAATTATTTTCTATAGATAAGCTCTCTTGAGCATTTCCTGGAATTTCAAAAATAAATAAGGTAATGTTTATGCCTTCAGTCACATCACATATAATAAGGTAAGACACCTAAAGTGTTTTAAGAAGAGGAAAAATACATTGTAGAGATTTGAACCTATATCTCCAGAGCAGATGCTAAAATGTAAACATACTGTACCTCACTGAACATAATGTGGAAAGGCAAAAGAAACATACTGATAATCTCTCTAACCTTAACTGGGAAAAATTGCCTTAATCTTTTTAATGATTGTATAACCTGTCTTTGTACGAGGAGGCTACATATCCATTTCCTCATTAATGAGCATTCATTTTAGTTTTTAGCAATAGTAAACATAGTGTTTAACAACAACAACCAAAAAAAACCCAGAAAAAAATAACTGTGACAAACCACACCACCTGTTCACTCTCAATCAACTTCCTCCCCATAAGCAGAGGATCCAACAAGAAAGAACTTGAAGGTGTAGAACATCATGTTCTTGTGTTCTCACTCTTAGAATTTCTTTTCAGGTGGTAGAGGCTTGCTGTCAGAAACATCAAACACTTTAGTTTACATTTACATTGACTTGTATAAACTAAACAGGAGGAGGTTTTAGAAAACTGACTGACAAATTTGCTTTGGGAGGATGTGTTTTCATTTTTTTCCAGGTGTGTTGTCTGCTGTCTTTACAGTAAGACTGCCAACTATTCAAATTAAAAAACAAAAAATGTGCATGCTTCATATAGCTTTCAATAATCCTCACTGAGAACTCACTTACAATAGTATAAAGGGTATGAACTGACAGAAAATGGAAGTCAAATGAGAAGAGGAAGTCAGTGTTATTAGGGTAATTTTAGCTACAAGTAATAGAAACTTCAACTCAGTTTCTCCTAAACAGCAGTAGCCCAGATGTGTGATAAGTACAGTGACTCTACCTCATGCCCAAGAAGTCAGATCCTTTGCATACCTCAGCCCTGCTCCCCCCAGGTATGGCTCCATCCTCTAAGTCACTATGAATGTATCAGGCCCACAATAATATTTGAATTGAATGCCATTCAAGGTAAAAGAAGAAACTGCTCTCTCTTTTCCATGGCTATGTTTTAAAAGAAAATTCTCTAGTATGTATCCAAAGACATAGTGACAAATCCCTGTGGTCAGAATTGCATCAGATAGTCATTTCTGGGTCCACAATCAAGAGAAGAGAAATGGGGATTCCTTTGGGCTGATCATTCTTGCAGTCATGGTCAAAGTCAGCCTCTCCTAGAGCAGATGCTTGCATGAACTTGAGGAAACAGTGTAGTGTTCTCACAAGAAATTTCAGGAAAATATGATAGACAGGCTGGTTACATTACTTGTGGGACCAGTAAAAGTTTCAGAGAAGTCAATATCCTCTCCTTGATTGCTATAACAACTGAGAGTAGGGTGGGGACCTGTCACCTTGCTCTAGAACCAGGTGAGAGACGAGGCTCTCCTCACAGTGAGTAACCAGATGCCAGGTAGCACTTTCAGCCCAGGGCAGGGATGGCCACTGTCTTTTCCACCCCAAAATACTGGGATATACACGTCTAAACCTGACCCTCTCTATATAGACATCCAAGACCCTGCTGTGGGCAGAGAGCAAGGCTGACAAGTAGGCCTCCTCCAACCTCAACACAGAGCAGAAATGGCAGAAGATGACTGGCTGGGAGAACAAAGGAAAGCATGGCAGACAGCTGAGAAGCCAATCAGGAAAGATGGGTAGGCAGCTAGAGACAGGAGCTCTTGAGTCAAAGCTTCATATCCTGGTGCTACCTCCATTATCCCATTGGCTTCACTGAAAAGCACACATTCAAAGAAAACAATATGGAGAATTTCAAGATGATAAATGCAGATGATTAAATGGAAGCTCAAGGCTCTTCTGAGCAGGACCCTATGTGACTGGCCTCGTGGCCCATAGAGGTGGCCTCGGGGGCAGTGAGTCAACAGTGCCAAAGGATGGGGACTTGGGAAGCATGTTCAAAAAAACCAGAAGCCAACTAAAGAGGGGAGATTTTTGAGAAGAGACTGAACACAGAAATCAAGAAGCTAGTTTGTGAGAGTTAAAGCTGCCTTCACTGCCAGCAAAAGATGAAGAAGGTAGTGAGGTAACCCAGCTAGTCCTATTTGTACAATGAAGCCAGAGAAGCCAGTGTGCCCTGGAAACTCATTGAAAACTACTCAGGTGCAGCATTTCCTCTCTGTGGTGACGTGATATGATTCAGAAGAAAAAAAAAAATATGACCGTGCTATAGAGCCAAAATGAGTGAAAGAGGAGGAATGAGAAACAATTCCTATTCAAAGGGAATTATTAATGCACTTCCCATATCCTGCCAAATCTTAAAAATGTTCAAAGCAATTTTGTATCAAGCCCACCAACATGCAGCAATTCCTCCTGTGCAGGCTGCACCCTGTGCATCTGCAAGAGACAGATTAGTCGTGTCCGACAGAGAGGGGTGATTTTCAAAGCTTTGCTTTAAATCTGGTGGGCATGGGACTCTCTGAAATGTTTCCCCTGAGTTCTACAGGGGATGTGGCCCTACATGCAGGAAGGGCACTAGAGAGATAACACAAGCCTCTCCCATTTAATATTGGTACAGTTCATCATAAAAAAAGGGAGATTGGTTCTTCCTAAGAGGAGTCAGCTACACACATATTTATGTCCTGCGAGGTCTACTTCCGAACTGGGGTAGTCGAAAGTAATTCCAACCCAGTTCTTGTACCTTCTGCCTAAAACTCGACACCTGACTGAAAAGAGGTGAAATAAAGTGTTTTGCTGAACCTTTAATATTAATTTAAAAAAGAAAGAATAACTGGATGTTATAAGAAAATACACCAATAGTTTAGCTGTGTGTGGTGGAGGAAGGGACAATCAGTATGTTTTCTTTGACTTGCCTGTTGTTGATTTTTCTATAACAAGGTTGCATTATCTTAATAATAGTATTGTATACACATGCATCCATACATATATGCACACAATACATACATGGCATGTATATACATATTTATACGTGGAGATATAATTGACATATATACAAACAGGCACAAAAAGGCTTCTGTGAAATAAACTAAAGCATTTTATTTTTGGCAGAAATGTTGATTCCAAGCAGTTACGACCTATGAAGCAGCACTGACTCTAAGACCAGTGTGTGTCTTCTTCCCCGGCACCTATCAAAGCCCCTTACCAGGTGTAATCACAACATGGCTTCTGAGAGTGAGGAGGGGAAAAGGGGAGACAGAGGAGTCATATTTCAAAGTATTTGAACTGTTATACACGGAGATTAGAAAACCTCATTAATCTCATAAAGTTGGGATATTTTTAATTTTTAATATTTTATAATTAATAAAGCTATTTTTAATGTCTAATTTCCCCAGGTTCATCACTGGGGATATGGTCACGGCATGGACACCATAGATCTGCTTTAAGAAGTTAGTCTCCGGGCAGCTGGCAAGACATGCACCAGTAACTGCCATCTCAACATCAACACAAAGCAAAATAAGCCAAATGAATCCACTGCCTATTATCAGAATATGTATTTACACAGAGTAATCTTATTCAATGCACACAAGAACTTTTATCAGGTCACTTACCCAAGGAACTGCTTTGGGGATGGCAGAGACACAATGCAACAGAACCGTGATATACAAAGGAGGAGGAAGGCTGGGACTTCCGGGGTCTCAGGGAGAATCTCTAACCTTGAAGTTTTTATCTGGACAAATGTACCTTCTCAGTGCCTCTTATTCCATCACATGATAAAGCTACGACTGGGGGATGCAATGTAACTTACAAGCATGTGACTGAAGAGAAGGGCTATTTTTCACTGAGGCTTTCACAGGAGGCTGAGAAAGAACACTGGAAGACTGGGGGTAGAAAGTAGTGCGCTGTGAGCCAGATCTGGAGGGAAGAAGGAGGAAGGTGCTGAGTGTGTTGTAGACCTTCTCAGTTTTCTAAAATAAGAAGGGGGATCTAGGGTTTACACCCAGCTTTGGAAAAGCCTTTCATTAGTATCAGGTCAAGAGACTTCCTTTACAGAGATTATCTTTAGAAAGGGCAATGAAGAAATTTGTTGTTTGTGTCCTGTTGAGTGATGAAGGGCGGGGTGGAGACAAAAGCAATATGCTCTTGAAATAGATACTCACCAGCTAAGATTTTAAATCACAAGCATTAGGGGAAAGTGTGATGTTTCAGCATTGTCCCCTAAGCCTTCCCATCCTGAGAAAAATCCTATTTCTAACTAACTCCTTCCCCTCATCTCCCCTCGAAGTGCCAGGTGTCAGCCTTCTCTTTCACCTCTTCAAGCCTCTAGATAGGAGAAGAAGCCTTCTAAGGGGTGACGAGATTTTCCTTAAAGTTTCACAGAATTGGATTTGCACACTTGCTAAACTGGGGAGAATCAGAAACAGAAAGACAAAGAGGAAGACGATGAAATGGACAACATACTTCCAGCTGCCCACCTGAGGTTCAGGAACTGATGCCCACCTCACATCAAAAAAAGTGAGCACGTCATATTGTAAGTAATCAAATTACTTTCCACAACGACTGACTTGATAATCATGACATTCTCAGCTGGGAAGATTCCCTGCCCATTCCACTGGGCTCATTTTCACATCCTCTTCCAGCATTTTGGTGGCGAGAGGAGTGCAAAGTAAAGTATTAGATTTACCTGGTATCAGTGTGTCTTCCAAAGAGGATAGAATGTAGCTTTCACAGAGACTGTTCTATGCTATGTATGACATTTTTACCCTGAGTTTCTCCTCCTGTGCTGCACACAGCCAGTGTAGCAGCCCTTTGATTATGGATCTTAACTGACTAAATGAGTCTGGGCAAATGCTTAGAACAAACAGATGGATTTTGGAATAACTGGTTTGAAGCTGCAAACACACATCAAGGATGCCCTTTGTTATTTGCTAATGAAGCTGACCCCTGAACTTGCTGTAGAATCAATTCAAGGATTAGATAGCTCAGGTCCCAGCCAAAAGGGGGAAAAAAAAGTGAAAGTAGTATCGTATCTGTAACATGTCTGCAGTTTTCAGTTTGGAGCTGACCGTTATTATGAACATCCATCCAACAGATCTTTAAACCCGATGATTTTACTGAATTGGTGTAGGGTGGGACCAGCAGCCAAAGAGCAGCCAGGATAACAATCTCTGTTCCGCAGTTTTGGTAGGTGGGTAATGATACAACATTACCAGAGAATAATGATTATGAACATTTTATGATGCATAAACTCTTGAAGTGGGGTTAAGCTGTTAAAATGTTTTTCTTAAAGTCACTTTACAATTATCCATGCAGATAAAGGGACCAGTGAACCAGGTAATATGAAAGCTGATAAACAAAACACAGGAGCAATAAAATCTAAATTTGACTTGAAGAATCAAATTCAGAACTTTGAAGAAATCCAATGAAAATTTAAAATAAGCAAGGCATTGTGAACCTAAGATACCACCTTTATGTTAAAAAAAAAAGGAGGTCAAATTCATTCACTCATATGTGCATTAAGAATTAATTCTGTCCTAGGAATGCCATTATAAGTAGTAAAGTCCATTGATGGACACCGGTTGCTCCCATCTCTTGGGAACTGAGCATAATGCTGCAATGAACGTGGGAGCACATACATCTTTTTGACAACTTGCTTTCATTTCATTGGCTATGTGCCCTGAACGGGGAATTCTGTATGACATAGCAGTTTTATTTTTAATTTGTTAAATAATTTCACTCTTATCTACAGTGGCAGAATGAATTTATTACTACCGGATAGCCACAGGGGAAATGGGGGCGACTTGGGTGTGAGTCCTCACCTATGTGCATAAGCACTCAGGACGAGACCCAAAAGCAGAGACACAGAGGGAAAAAAAAAAAAAAAAAACACTAACAAGAGGAGTAGGAAGAGGGAGCAATAGAGAAAGAATAATTGGCTGATACGTCCTACCAGTGATATCATTTGGATTGAGACACTAAGGTACAAGGTGAAGCCAGGAAAGCAAGTGAGTGAGAGCATGCAGGTTTTAAGGCAAGTATGGTTGTTTAATTCTGCTGCTAGTTACCAGTGGCCTGGATTCAGAAAATTAAGTACATGGCATTCTGGGAGCTATAGTCCTTTCCACCTGAGAGACCATCTGTGTGGAGATGGGGGTGTAGAACATAAAGACATCAGGGAGTGGAGTTTGTTCAGGACATCAGTTACTGGCTCCTTAGTGTTCTTCTAACAATAATTCAATAGAAATAATATAAATAAAGGCTACTGGAACAAAATTAACACAGATTCAGAGATCTCTGTCTGACACCCATGTCATTAGAGTTCCAAAAGGAGAAGGAAATGAACTTAGGCTTTAAAACTTTCAAGATGTATTGGCTGAAACTTACCAAATTTTGTGAAAGACGTGAATTTAAAAATCCAAGAAGCTTAGCAAGATTCTAAGTAGAATATAATGAAAAAGAAAGAAACTCCAGAGACCACAGAATAATGCTGCTAAAAACTAAAGATGAAAACAATGTAAAAAAAAAAATCATCAACCCAGCGATAAACACCATATTATATATAAGGGAATGATGATTTAAAAGCCTCCAGTATTCATGGAGGTCAGATGACAGTTCGGGAAGAAAAGAAGTGTCAGTCTGCAATAATAAACCCAGTAAAAACATCCTTTATAAATGAGGGAAAGGTGAAAGTACTTTAAGATTTAAAAAAAAAAGAAACAAAAACTTTATCGAAGAAAAAAATAACTCTTGTTTAAAAAGCAATGCTGAAAGAAGTTCCTCATGAATATTGCTGGAAGAAAGATGGAACTTCATGAATAGTGACTACCAAAGCAAATATGACAGACTACGCCTTTCCTTTTTTAAAGAATTTAAAATACATACGCCCGAAGAGTAAAATCATCTCTCCTGAAACCACATTTTTCTATGAGTCATTCAGGATGAGTCATACCTTTCTGATATAGAAAGTTTGCCTAATTCTGACATATTTGACTGACTAAATGGTACGTGCCAGACCCAGTGTCCCTAGAATTCTGAGACAGTGGTTTTGGAACCTTACGTATTTACACAATGCCCCTGGTACTTTAGTAGAGACTGACGAAACATTTAAAGAAAGATGCATCTTTTTCAATAACACTACAGATCTGTGTCCAGATGTCTCATCTTCTACTGATTTTTTTACTAACAGAGAGATGACTAGTTTCTGAATTTGACATGTCATGACTTTGTTTTGGAAACTGTCTTCTGCCTCAAAGGCCTTTCAGAAATCTATGAGATGCTTTTGTAGAAATGAAGGATGTTTGTAGACACCATCTGGGGTATCTTTGCAGAATCATATATATATATATATAGATCCTGAAGAAAATGATTATCAACTACTTTATTATTATACATGATACCCAAGTGTGATGGAAAATAAATATATATAAAGTAAATATAGTGAAACCTAATAGTGATTTTTCAAAGTACAGTCACTTTGCTTCTCTAATAGGTCAGTAATAAGGAGAGAACACACATTTCTTATTGTCTCTAAAATGTTGTTTTTGCTTTTCATTGATGGCTCTGATGCTTCTAATTCTTACCATTTGTCTCTTATCTGTGTCAACTCTTTGACAATCATTTTGTGGTTTTATAAAGGACTGAGGCAGAAAAATAGAGGTAAGACAAACAACAAGTGAGCTGGCTTTCAGAAGGTGAAGAAGGTGCCAGGTCATTACTGTTAACTGCCACTGGGTTGAACCTCTCTCACCAGTTCTGAGTGGAACCACCTACAACCACAAATGCAAACGATCGTTGGTGAAGCAAAAGAAAAAAAAAAAGCCAAAAGGGTAGAGGGAAAGGAAGAAGTTCCCCATACCGATGATAGTGGGAGTTGGAGTTGCAGTTAAAGGGACCTACAGGTTACAGAAGAAGCCTGGGGCTGCAAGGCCCACTGCTGGTTGCACAGCTAACTTGCACAGAAGCTGAAGGGAAAGCAAGCCCAAACTCATTGCTCATTTTTAAAGGCTCACAAAATGACCGCTCAGCTCCACACACTTCCCAGCAGTGTGGCTCAGGACTTAAACGGCAAGTTCAGACCAAGAAACGGACAGGTTTCATCCCTTATAGCTTGGGCAATGTCTTGATATAAGGGGGGTGGTATTAAGCTCCTTATTTTCACCTGCTGGTCCACCAACACAGGGCTGGCTGCACAGGGAGGGTAGAAAGGAACACGAGTGAAGTGTGAGTGTAAAAAAAGCAAAACCAAACTACTCTTCCCTTTAACAATTAAACCCTTCCCATGTTTTCCCTTAGAAAATGGGATCCTACCAGTTTAATTTTTGTTTTGTCACTTCTTTTAGCAGTTTGCTAGGCAAACTTTGCACTGTAAGGAAAATAATAACACAAATGAAATAATAACAGAAACTGACATGCAGCTTCAGTGTCTGGGAGATAACAGGAAATGGGGGGAAGGGAAAACTATAATAATATATATATATCTTAATCTATACATCTGTAATAATATAACAGCTTCCACATAAGGGAAAAGGGCAAATGTACACATGTTGTATGATTTCTATATTCTATTTGAAGTGATGAAATACTAGCTCTGACTATATTATGAAAAGTTAGGTATCTCTATAAATTCCCTAGCAAATACACATGATAGATACATAGATAAATAGATAATAGGTAGGAATAGTAAGTATATGGATTAAGAAAGTCCACAATGCAAAAGATAGAAAGAAACATAAATATATTCAAACAAAAAGTAAATGAAAGAACACAGGAGAAGAACAAAGGCAAAAGAAAACCAGTAAGTAAATCACAGAACTAGATCTTGCCATTAGCTATAATAAAGTAAAATCAAGTAGTTTAACTTCAGTAATTAAAAGATTTCCCAGATTTCAGTTTTACAAAACATACCCAACTTCATAATATCTATAGAAACCTTCTTCAGCATGATAGAGATTCTAAAGGATATGGACCTCCCTGGTGTCCTAGAGGTTAAGTTTCAGTGCTAGCATCTTGAAGGCTCTCTGCTGTGGCCTGAGTTCGACCCCCCAGCAAGGGAGCTAGCCCATATGGCACAGCAGACCATTCCTGTCTCACCTGCTGCTTCCCTTAGTAGGTCAATCCACCTGTTCTACTCCTTACTCTGTCTCTAGTGAATCCTCTCGCTCCTGGTACCTCTGGCCTACACCCTTATTCTCCTATGCAAAAATAAAAATAAAGTTAAGCGATCTTACACAGGTTTAAATATTCAATGGGTCAGTGATGAAGTTTAAGACTTTTAAGAGAAATTACAATATAAGTCACTGAAAGTAAAATACAGCATAAAAGCTTGTGCAATGCTGCTAAAGCCCCATTCAGAATCTTGTAGCATTAAATACTTAGACTGGGCAAGAAGTCTTAAATAAATAAGCTGAAATTCTACCTTATAAAATTAGAAAAGAGTAAATTCAAAGAAAGCATAAGAGAAAGTAAAGAGTAAAAAGATAATTGCACTTAAAAGCAGATGAGCAGCTTAGAATGCCAATAAAATCAAAAGTCTCTTTATAAAAATAAATGAAACAGGCAAACCGTTAGACAAACAACAAAATAACACAGCGAAGACATGACACTTATATTAGCACCTTGGAACAAAATAGATCATTACAACAACATGTAAAAGAAATGGATAATAACATGATGTTGCAAACAATATCATACTCCAAAACTTGACAATTTAAATGAAATACACCAATTTTTGAGATTCATTATCATAATTCATGGGAGGAAAGGTGATCACCGGACCCTACCAACCAAATTAAGTAAATCTGTTAACATATTTATAATTCTTCCTGTATAAAAAATATGAGACCTCTGGTTCAGGAACAAATCATTTTTAAATGCAAAGAAAAACTAATGCCAACTTTACACAATCTTTCAGAAAACAAAAAAAGAGGGAACTTTGGTCTTCTCATTCTATGAGATCAGGATAAAACTGAAATCAAAACCAAACATAAACAATACAAGAAAAGCAGAAAGAGCACAAGGGACTGAGGTGATGGTGAAACACTGAGGCACTGGTGAAACAATGGTGGGAAGTGTATGGGAACTACAATTGATGTCAAATATGTATTAATTAATTAATTAATATAAATAAAACTTATAAACACTCAAAAAAAAGATGTATAGGGAAGTAAAATCTGCCATTACCAATATGCCTCTGGCATAAGGTTTATTTCATGGGTAGGGCTCTGAAGCTTGGGTGGAGGTAGCCTTTTTGTAAGAGACACTGTGTAAGGGAACATCTCTCTCTGTAGGAGTGTCTCCACTGTTTTGAGAATACCTAATCTCTTTAACGCTTATCAATGGAGAATTTAAATCTGTTCAAGAGTCATATCTGTTGGCTGTGCCTTTTTTGATGAACTCCCATGATTAATTCTCCGCCCTCCCTAGCCCCCCAAACTTAAAAGTCCTTTTTCTCTAGCTGAAGATATTTAAGGAGGTAACCGAAGTCATTTTGGTAAATTATTCGGTCTCCCTGGATTTCTCCCTTGTGGACAGGAAGTATATGTGTTATTAAACTTCTTTTCCTCCTCAATCAGTCTCATGTATATTGGATTGTTTGCCAGCCTAAAATAACCAGGGGCATGGGAAAAGATTCTCCCCTGTGCCCCTACAATTCCTAGCCTAGCCTTAGGTAGCTTATTACTGTCAAGGATTGGAGTGCTCGAATTGGAAAGTGAAGGAGTTTTTGCTCGTTTTGTTACTATGGAATGTAGGCAATAACCTACATTCAACTGGCAATACTACAAAAGTAAATTAAATTAATGGAGGGCAAATTTAGGCTCTAGTAAGACAGGAAGAAATGAAAAAGGGAGAGTTTTTCAGATTCTGGTAGCTATCTGAGATTTAAAACCTATCACTGTCCTGACGTTTTCTTAGGTATAAGGAAAGAATTTGGTGGCACCAAAGTTATTTGACACTCTCAACCTGAGAGTAAAGATAGTTTCTTTCTAAATGCTGAGTCATGCTTATGAATACAAGAAGAAACACTAGACTCTTAACTTCTCTACTTCAGTAGCTTACCTTCTGCTGAAGTAATTCACATATTTAAATTTGCTGATGGTTAAGTACCTACCTTCCTACCCCTTCATTCAGATATATTCCTCTCTGCCCTCTCTCAATCTGTTTGGTTTTATTTTCATTCCAGGAGCAAAGAGAAGCTGTAACAAATATATGTATGTAGGGATTTTTAAAAAAATATTGTTTAAAGGTCTAGTGTAATATTTAATTATGAAATTTCTAAATTAATCATTACTCCCTTCCTAGCCACAAAATTGCTTAATAAAGAAATTGCCTAGACATATGGAAAATTGCATTCCTGTTTGATAGTCCTATTGTAACAGGGTGGTCCCCAGGAAAAGGGGAAGTTCCAGATTCCCTGCCCCACCCAAAGGAAGATAGAGCTGAGCAGGGAGAAGAAGAAGCTAGAGAGGAGACTAAAGAAGGAAGGAAGCAGGATGGAGAGCAAGGAACGTGGAGGAGGTACGTGGAGCAGAGGGGCATGTGAAGGAACTGCACTGGCTTTTTGGCCCTGGACTGGTTGGAACAGATGCAGGTAAGAGACCCATGGGGAGGTTAACAATGGCAGCTTTCATCTTGATTTTGATTTTGCAATTTTTCTCCCAGACTTGTCTGTCTCTTTCTGACCCTTTTCTATGGGTCTCCACTGAAAGGGGCTTTAGACTTAACGGCAGGCTTTTGGACCTTGCTCTGGTCCAATCGTGTTTGGTTGGATTTCTACCCACGAGGGGATGGGTAACTTTGGGTGCTTAATTTAGTAACAATATTCTTTGTCTTTTTTATATTGTTCACTGGTTGTATTAAAGTTCCTTTCCATTAAAAAAATACAAGAAAAGAAAGCTGAAGGTCAATTTCCTTCATGACTCTATGTAAAAACTCTCAACAAAATATTTACAAACTAGAGTAATCAAGATAGTGTGGTATTGATGGTACAATATTGACATATATAATGGAAAGCAATACAGTATAAAAACAGACCCACACAAACACCACTGAATGATTTTATCAGGGTAGAAAAGAAATTCAACCGAGAACATGTAGCCTCCTTAACAAATGTGTTGGAACAATTGGACTTCATATACAAAACAAAGAATCAACTTAAATTCAAATGAATCATAGAGCTATATACTTTTAAATTATAAAACTTTAAGGATAAAACAAGGCAGGATATTTATAAGCTCTAGGATTAGACAGTTTTTTTTTTAAAGATTTTATTTATTTATGCAAACAAGAGCTGGAGTACAGGTCAGAGGCATAGGGAGTGAGAGGATTCACCAGAGACAGAGTGGAAATCAGAACAGGCAGATCTACTGAAAGATACTGCTGAGGGAAGCAGTGGGTGGGGGGCAGGAGAGGTCTGCTGTCCTCTGGCAGGAGCGGTCCCCTCCCTGGCCCAGGATCAAACTCGTGCTGCAGTGGCTGCGAAGCCCCACAGTGTGGTGCTCAATGCCTTGTGCCACCAGGAAGGTCCTAGACAGTTCTTAAACTTGATACCATAGGCACCTTCTACAAATGAACAAATGAGTAAGCTCCTAATTTCATCAAAATTGAAAATGCCTGGTATGCAAAAGAATTATTAAAAAAACAAAACAAAACAGCCTACTGTGTATTTGCAAATCACAGACCTGAAAAGAGACTTCTGTCTAGAATACAAAAAAAACCATTGAATTCGAAAGTAAGAGAACAAATAATCCAATTAGAAAACTGGCAAAATCTTTAACAGACATTTAACCAAGAATTAAATAAGCACAGGAAAGGATGTTTAACACAGTTAACCTCTAGGGAAATGTAAATTAAACACTAGATTAGATTACGCTAAAATAAAAGACGCTGACCTAGGGATAACAAGGATACAGTTCAACTGGATCTCTTATGATACACACAGTTAGATGGATCTCAAGGGACTTAATAAGCTGAGTAAAAGAAGTAAAAAGGCACATTCAAAGTTATATATTTTTCGATTGATAGAACACTGTTTATAACTGCTTACCTAGTTATGAATAATTACTGTGGGATTATAGTATGTCATTGAATGAAGGTAAGTAAATGGGTACAAATAAACTCTTATTAAAATATATGCAATTCTATATGATTCTAAAATTCTTTTGAAATAGGAGCTATTTTAATCATTACATTAGAAAAAAACAATTACAATCTGTAATAGGAACTTTATACTAAAAACTATAACATATTGATAAAAACAAGACATCTAAAAGTGGAAAATCATAATATACTTATGGATTAGCGGGTTGAGTGTCACAGTAGGAAGCATCCACAGCACAGTAGTGCGAGTTCTGTCCCTGGCCAGGGAGGGGACCCACATGGCGCAGCAGACCTCTCCTGCCTCGCCCGCTGCTCCCCTTGGCAGTGTGTTTTAGTCAGTCTGCCTGTTCTGCTCCCCACTCTGTCTCTGGTGAATCCTCCCACCTCCCTGGTCTCTGACCTGTACCCCAGCTCTTGTATGTATAAATTAATAAATATTTAAAACAAACAAACAAACTTTAGGCAATACCCACAGATTTTTAAAAAGGAAAAAAAAAGAATATTCGATATTTAAGATGACAATTCTATCAGTTAATCTATTTAATTAAGCTGAATTAAAACACCATCAGGACTAATATGAAGGATCTAGACAAGCCCATTCTAAAATCGATAATATCAATTAACTCTACTGAATTTAAAATATATAACAAAGAGGACTCACACTATCCAAATTTAAAATTCCATTCTTCTAAGTTAACCCATTTGTTCACATGCAGTCATTCATGGTATTTTCTTACAATAATTTTTAATTCTGTAAATTGATGATAATGTCCCCATTTTCATATCTAATTTTAGTTATTTTATCTTCTTGCTAGTCTAATAACCAGTTTGTCAATTTCATTGATAATTTCAACAAACCAATTTTTGGTTCATTGTGTATTTTCTATTCTTTTTTGCTATTCTATATTTCATTTCGTCTAAGCTTTATTATTTTCTCCTGATAACTTTGGATTTGCTTTTCTCTTTTTTTTCAGTTTTCAAATATTAAATTAGATTATTATTTTCAGATCTTTCTTCTGTTTCAATGTAGGTGTTTTCAGCTATATCTTTCAACTTCTTTCTCTAGTCTTACAATTTTTAGCATGTTGTATTTTCACTTTCATTCATGCCTAAGTGTTTTCATATTCTTCTTGTGATGTCTTATTTTACTCATTGGTTGTTTAAGACTGTGTGGTTTTGTTTCAAAATGTTTATGAATTTTCCAGTTTCCCTTTCATTGTAAGAGAAGATACTTAGAAAAACTTAAATTTTTAAAAACATATTGAAAATTGTTTAGTGATCTGATATATTTATTCCTTTAATGTTTGGATCTGTGTTTGGGGGTTCTCTTGTTTGGTGCAAATATATTTATAAATGTTAAAGCTTTTTTATGAATTGACCCTTTCATCAATTGATAATGTTCTTATTGATCAGTTATAATAGTTTTTGACTCAAGTTCTATTTTGTCTGATACCAACTTCTTTTTTTAAGATTGACTTATTTATGCATACAAGAACTGGGGTATAGGCTAGAGGTGCAGGGGGTGAGAGGATTCACCAGAGACAGAGTAGGGAGCAGAACAGGCAGATCGACTGAGATACACTGCTGAGGGGAGCAGTGGGTGAGAGAAGAGGAATCCTGCACCACGTGGGTTAGCTCCCTTGCTGGCCCAGTGATTAAACTGGTGCTTCAGTGGCTGGGGATAGCTTCATAGTGCTGTGACTTAACCCCTTGTGCCACCAGGGAGGCCCCTACCAACTTTCTTTTGGTAATTGTTGATATAGAATATCTTTTCCCATCCTTCTATTTTCAATTTATTTGTGTTTTGGGTGTAAATATTGTCTATTTTCATCTGCATTAGAAGTATATGAAACAAAGTATTTATTATTACAGTCACCCTTTTATTATATTTTTTTGCATTTGCCAGTTCATTTGTGATAAGACTATAAAACATCTATGATCATAAACTATGAATACAAATTCAAAAAAGAGAACTACTATAGAAGTATTAGGAGGAAGAGTTAATTCTAACAAATAAAATGTCTTGTAAAAGGGGACTTCCTGGTGGTACAAGGGGTTAAGTCACATCACTTTGAAGTTATCTGCAGCCACTGCAGCACAAGTTCTATCCCTGGACATGGAGGGGACCCACATGGCACAGCAGACCTGTCTGCCTCACCCACTGCTCCCCTCAGCAGTGTATCTCAGTAGATCTGCCTGTTCTGCTCCCCACTCTGTCTCTGGTGAATCCTCTCACCCCCTGCACCTCTAGCCCGCACCCCAGTTTTGAATGTATAAATACTTTTTTAAAATATGAAAATGAAAATAATTTATTAAGAGCTAGTAATGCTCTTTCTCCATTTGTATGTAAATAGTGTACTGGCATTATCGATATTTAAAGGTTGAAGGATAATCTTGTAAAGATTATCTCCCCGGAAGAATTTAGGTTTCATCTGAGTATGACAAAGGTAAAAGAGAAGAAATTCCAGGTGTAGGGAACTGACCTAAGAAAAGATACCATTTGGAGGCCTCTCTGGTAGTGCAAGGAGGTAAGTCTCAGCACTATGCATCGGCAGCAACTGCAGCAGGAGTTTGATCCACCGCCAGGAAGCTAGCCCACAAGGTGTGCCTGACCTCTCCTATACTACCCGCAGCTCCCCTCAGCAGGGTATTTCAGTCAATCCACCTGATCTGCACCCCCCTCTGTCTCTGGTGAATCCTCTCACCTCCCCGCACCTCTGGCCTATACCCCAGTTCTTGTAAGCATAAATAAATAAAATAAATCTTTAAAAAAGATACAAATGGGATTCAGAGGGTATATCTGAAAGATACATACTATCATGTGTGGTTTGTAAGATTACATTTCCTATTTCTTTAAAATATCTATCTTTTCTTAGTTGCGAAGGTTCAGTGGGATTATGTCTCTGCAGTAGAATCTACACAGAATCACTGAATCATTGATTTCTTTACTATTTTATAATAGGTAGCTCAGGGACCTATTACCCTTTATAACGTATTTCCTTTTCAATTTACCTTAAGCTTCACATAAAATTAAAATTTGCATACTGAGGTTGGGGGATACATGTTTAATACATAGTTGATTATATTTTGAAGGAAAAGTCTGTCTGACAAACTCCAGGCTGGAAAGGGGCAGCGTTTCGCAGATGCTTGCAGTGGCGTGCATTGTGTTGTGTTCAATGGCGGTTTTATTCCCAGGTGCAAGCCCTGGGAGTCACCTCTGAACATAGATGCCAAGTCATGGCTGATTCTGACACCTTCAGAAGCCATGATACTGTGGAGAGGCAGCTTCAGTTAGATTGTATAATAGCTAACTGAATACATTTTCCTTCTTATAATTATTTATTTTCTTAAATTCTAAAACTCATGCCTATGATTTATTTTGTATGAATTCCTGTGCTATGTGATACTCTGTTCCTGCCATGGATCTGAGACATGTCTCTTTCTCCTTAGGGAGCAGCATCCTTCTTCAATCAACTAATTAACATAAAACTTTTATAAAATACCATTTCTATCCTGTTTCTTTGGATTTCATCCTGCAAAAGTTACTAACAGGCATGAAAGAAACCCACAGGTAGATTACTAACCAGACAAGTCTCAGAAGATGCAGATTAATCTCAACTTGACCTGCTTTCCTTCAGGACTGCCTCTGTACCTGTAGTGGTAGCCCTGAGCTTTTCCCATGATCTTTGCACTTGCCTGTCTATCACAATGTAATTATTAAATCAGGATTATATCAAAACATTGCCTTTTCCATCCCCAGAGACTGCCTCGCACAGAAGGTAACACTGGACATAGGACTCAAAGAAATGCTGAGAACAAGATCTTATTGAGCATTTATTATATTCGGAAAATTGAATTATTTCTTCAATATTTAAAACAATTTTCAAGTTAGTATTGTTGTGTTCCCACTTTACAGATGACGGATGGAGGCTCAGGCAGTTTAAATGAATTGCCTGCAACCATTCAGTCAGGAAGTAGCCAGCTCAGCTTCACTTTGTATCACCCAGGTTAAGGGATTCAAATTCTAGGTAGAATAATAAAAAACATGGGGATGTTATGTACATCAAGAAAGGAAAACTATAATGCAAAGATACCTGCATATTAGCTATTTGTGCTGAGCAAGGGTGTGTAGCCCAAATGTAACTTATGTTAAGACAAAGGTTAGAGGTAAGATAAAAAGATTTGTGGTGAGTAACTGGGAGAATAATGAGAATTTGGAAATAGGCAGGTAACATTAAGTTCTGAATATTCCAATATGAAAGAAATGAATGATAGTTGGCATGTGAATTCATTTTAAATACAATGACTCTTTCCAAGGGTTAACTCTTGATTCTAACCTGATTAAAGATATTAGCTTATATTTTTAACAGCCACTCCAAATATTTTTTCAACGATGGAGTTTACACAGAAGAAAAATCAGAGCAAATAGCTACATTATGAAATCAATGCAGTCAAAAGAACATATTTGACCACAAAACATAAAACTATCCAAAAATAATGAGACTATTGATGCTCTTATCAAACTATGAATTCAGCAGTCTTTTTTTTTTTTTCATGGTAAAGTCTCTTTTTCTCCTCAGTGAGGTTGTGGGCACAAATTCAATAAACAATATAGAAGAAAGTAGAACTACTTAGACTAGAAAAGCTTTAGGGGAACCTACATCCCAAGAAGCCTACATCCCAAGCTTTCCTTTGCACCTATAATAACAATGAAATTAATTTTGTAACAATATACATTTCTTTGTTGTTGTCCTAAGTCATCATGAAACTTAATAATTATGCATTGTTCTTCATAATAGTTTGATTACATTGAGGCACTAAGCAGGACAGACAGGTTTTGCTTTGGTACTTATGATACATCTGTGGAAATCAGTCCATTTAACAGATGTGCTTCTTATGTGAATTAATATATAAGACTTTACTTTTGAGTTTAGCTAACTTGATTCAGATTTATTCTGATGTATCCACAATTGTACTTCTAACATTTAAAAACATGAGATGAGACCCTTTTCTAGGTCTAGTTGTACTTCAGCTCATAGGTATCACCTCCAAACAATTCATGTACCATACTAAGAAACTTATTCATCTTCATTTAATGGATGACCAGTATTTATTTTAAAGAAAGGGATCCGCATATACTTATTTTAGTATATATTTAGAACAATCACATTATGGACAGTAAGAGGATGGGAAATGATTCACCTTCTTTCACTTAATATCAGGTGACTGGAATTGCACACCTGTACCTCTCCATGACTATGTACCCATAGTGTAGTATTGGAAAGGCTAGAGATACAGCAGTGGACCAAGCAGAGCGATGATGTATGTTTCATCGCTCTCATTTTCTAGAGGGGGATACAGACAATAAACAAACAGAAAAAAAAAAAAAGCAAAGGGTCTCATCTTAATTACCAACAGCACATTCAGACTATTGCTTTTGGAAATAAAGTTAATGGTGAAAGTTACACCCATTTGTTTAAACATTGTCTATGTCGGATTTCATGCTCCAATGGCAGAGGTGAATAGCTACAAAAGGGACTATCTGGCCTGCAAGCCTCAGATATTTACTATCCAGCCCTTAACAAGGTGTTTGCTGACCCTAATATATTGCATTTCTGTTTGCAGCAAATGCAGTGGAGTAACATAAAGCAGAGAAAGGATGGTGGGGAGGAACTACTAATATGTAATATAACAATATGATAATATGCTGGATGAATGAGTGATTGTTGAAACACTCATGAAGAAAGTGTTATCTAAGCAAATGCCATGTACCTTTCAAATCAATCTAGTTGACGTGTTTTATGATTTGTCTTTCTGTGGATCTCTAGTTCAATGATAAATTCTCTATATTAGTGCCTTATTACTTAGTACCTGTTTAATTGGAAAAACATTGTGACTTAGCTGTCTAACATCCATCTCTCTCCCTAGTGACCCATGCTACTCTATTTAGTCATATGAATATTTTTTATTATATATATTTAATAATAATTCTTTGAAAATTACTTAACTCCTGCTCAAAAAGCTTCTACAACTTCCCATTATAACAGTATGAAACTCTACATCTCCTCTTAGTCAGGACTCAATATACTTCAAAATATCTCTTAAAATACTTCTCCCCACCCCAGTCAAACCTTACCCCTCACTGTTTTTCTGCCATTTCTAAGGTTTCAGCTTCGCTCTGCTGTCTGGTATGGCCTTTCTCCTCAACCCTTCAGGACATAATGAGAAGTATGAACTCAGCAGAAAGCTGAAAAGGGAGAGGGAGTGAGGCCAGTAGGTAGATTCCTGGAGAAAGAACAATCCAGGCTGAGTGGAGAGCAGGCACAGAAGCCCTGTGGTAGGAGGGTGCTGGTGTGTTTGAGAAGCTGCCTGGAGGCTGAGGTGGAGAGGTGACGAAAGGTATGTGAGAGAGGGAAGGTAAGGGGTAGAGAAAAAGGGGTGAGAGCTCAGATTTGGACTTTTGAGTGTCATCTGAGACACCAAGGGTGTGAGGGGCTTTGAATAGGCGGAGATGAGGTCAGATTTCAATTTTGAAAGGATCACTCTGCTGTGTTAGTTAGGAGGAGCAAAGGTAAAAGAA
The DNA here is from genome assembly GCA_019455555.1 of Galemys pyrenaicus. NCBI lineage: Eukaryota > Metazoa > Chordata > Mammalia > Eulipotyphla > Talpidae > Galemys > Galemys pyrenaicus. The sequence continues at coordinate 10,411,755 of JAGFMF010011443.1, read as the reverse complement.
TAGCTAGGAGAGTCTAAATGACACACAAGAATGCTATCCTTCTTGAGAAGGCTGGTAACTGTGATAGAAAATTGCTGCATTCTCAAGAGTTGAGAAATCAGAGCATAACCAATTTTCTTTTGGAATGGATGCAGAACATACAGAAAAAAATATGAAACCAAGGAGCCTGAGGTTCTGATCTAATTATCCAGAACTATCCATCTGATTAAGATAAGTAAAGGAGGAAAGGGACCTTCATTTGCAAACTTTGAGATGTCTTCTCCACCTCCAGGTAAGTACAAATTGAGTAGAAATCTGCATATATGAGTATTGAGCTCAGAACAGAGTTTAGGCCAGCAATAGGAATGTACATGCCTATATATCCACATATTTTATCATGGAGGCTTGTAATTATAAATATCCAACTAGAGATACTCCCTTTATCTCTAATTGATGTGTAGAAAAAAAAACACTTATAATTATCTGAAATTTGTTTCTAATTTAAATAAAAACAAAATAGTATTGCATGCATGGTTTTAATGTATATTGAATTTCCCTGGAATGTAATTCCTTTGTATATCAAAGAAATATTGCCCTTAGTTTTGTTTCTGGAGTGTCAAAAAGAGTTATTTTCCATTTTGGAAAGTTATATTGCTGACAGCAATGCAGCCTGAAGTAATTGGATACCCTATAACATACCTATATTTTCTTGTATTTGCAGTAACTATTTTTTAGGCCACTTCCAATTATGGGAACAAGCAGCTCATTTTAAGTCACTAATGTTGTTATACCTAAACATATTCATATTACAATAATTACTGTTTTAACTACTTTTTATGTTGACTTGCTACTCTAGTTCATATATCATTATATATTTTTTTCCTGCTTTATGTTATTTCCAAGCCTTTCACATGTTGATGGTTTTTCTGAACCACTATCTCTGTCTGGAAAGTCATTCCTTTCTATCTATGTTATAAACTAGGTAAGGCAGGAGTATGTGTATATGGATGGATGCATTTCACCATCTTTTAAAGAGATCTTACAAAATATTTGTGATGGAAAAGAGGTGGTGGATTTTATAGGGCTGAAACTCTGCATGGTCACGCACTCCCAGAACAGCACCTTCTAATTCCCCAGCACACATCACGGAAACCTCCAGCCCTGCTCTAGGGGAACTCTCAGGGGACAGGGCAGATGATGAATGAGACACGCAGTTAATGAACCACAGAATGGGCATTATCCAAACCATAAGGCTGGGCTGGCCTTGTGGGTTTTTGCTTTTGCTCCATTGATTTCAGCTTTAAGTAAATCTAAAAATGGCAAAATTAGCATTTCTACTACCATTCTTCAAAGGTACAAATAAAATGAATAGTTCACTTCTACTCTGTTCTCTGAATTGAACACAATTCATTTTTTACCTCTTTTCTTCAGCACCTCACTGCTCCAGTCATGTCAGCCCTGCTTTGGAAATAGCACTGGATGATATTTTTATTTTCCTTTGTCATCAATTATAATTCACCAGCAGATGCTGGTTGTTTGTTTAATCGGGCACTAATAACGTGATAATGGATTCCCCTGAATTTCACCTTATTTTCAGTGTCATATTTGGGTTTTATTTCTCCTACTTATGCACTGAAAACTCAATGTACTTTTCCTGACAAATAAATTCATGGCTGCAGATTTGAAATATATTCAGAATGTACTTTCTTAAACAAGGCTTAGAAAGCTCTTAAATTCCTTAGTCATTTGAGGTAATACAACCCATTTAGAAAACCTGGGTCTCAAGAAAGAGAATTAATCCAAGTCCAGGAAGACTTGAAATGAAGTGAAACAAGCATACACAATGTTCATAACAAGGCAACAGAAACATGAAGACTTAACCACGAGGTGGCCACAGCAGAAAATAGCACATGCAAAATGAATTGTCTTGGAAAAGCTAGTTTACTCAGATCTACAGCTCAGCATAGAGGCCCTTTACTTTTAATTGGCTAACATTTTAAAAATATTTATTCTTGGTTCTGAAAAACAGACTTAGAAATCTCTTTTTCTATCTATCCAAATGCACGAGGAAAACAGAGCTTTTTAGAAACAACAGGCAAGCACAAGAATGTGTGTGTGTGCGCATGTGTGTATTACAGTAATTACAGGAATTTGTTCTCCAGTCACATCAAAACTGATTACATGTTTTACAATTCTCTCCCCTCAAATTGTTGCTTTCTGTAAGGACTGAAATATTGTCATTTCTTCATTTCTTGTTTCAGGACTTTGCACATATGATTCCTTCTATCTAAGATGAAATAACACTCATTCTTGTTGATGATGACACTAGTCATCCCTAGTCTTTTTTTTTAAGCAAATCTAAAAATATCACACAGATCTTACTTATTTCTTAAATTTAAAATTTAACGTTCCTTATACCAATTTTATTTTCTCTCTTAAAGCACTGTGTCATGTTTTATGCATTTGATCATTAGCTAAATGGCAGTTTCTCCCACAAACTGCAAACTCTCAGAGAACCAAGCACACACCTGTACAACTCTACTGTGAGAGGAGGAAAGCGTGCAGCTGGTTTCTCCTACACCCTGACTTATAAGCATTTTTGCTTTTCTGATATGAATCTGCATTCTTTCATTGTAATAAACTGTAACAGTGAGCATAACAGTTTTTCTGTCTTCCCTCTGGTGAATGATCAAATCTGAGGGTAGTCATGGGAACCCTGACACAACCCCCAATGCCATTTCCCATTTTCCTGCCCATACTGATAAAATCAAAAGATTAAAATATCATCCCCAATGTAATTTCCTTCTTGCCATGTCTAACGTCATCATTTCCTCCTCCACCTCAGGTAATTAAGATATGACTATATTGTTAAGTGGGGGGTTTGAAAGTTTCTATATATGTTATAATGGCATGACGAAGATACTTGATTATTGCAAATTAGGATGAAAAAAGGAACAGTTAAATATATTTTGAATTCCAGATCTTTTTCCAGTTATTTTTTTTAAGATTTATTTATTTATGCACACAAGCACTGGGGTACAGGCCAGAGGTGTGGTGGGGGGGGGTGAGAGGATTCACCACAGACAGAGCGGGGAGGAGAACAGGCAGATCAATGGAAGTACACTGCTGAGGGGAGCAGCGGGGGAGACTGGAGAGGTCTGCTATGCCATGTGGGTCACCCCTGGCCGGCAGCAGGGATCAAACTCATGCTGCAGTGGCTGAGGTTTGTTTCATAGTGCATTGCTTAACCCACTGCGCCACCAGGGAGGCCCGTTTTCCAGTTATTTAAATTGCATATAAAATTAACCATTTTAATGCATTTTAAACACAATTATTTTGGAATAGTGTTCCATAATTTATACAGTAAGGCCAGAAGCAGTCTCCCTTGATGGTGTAAAGAAATAGCACTAGGTAAAGTAGGCATCCATGGGAAGATAGTCACACTAGGCCACATATTAAACTGGTCAGAAGGAGCTTCAAATCCATTTCCTATAAAGTCTGAACCAAATACAAGCAAGGGATCAAACAAACACACAAGGAAATTTAGACCTCTAATAATAGAAAGTTTACATTCCTTTATGTTTATCATAAATTAGAGTTTATCATAAATTAGAGTTTATCATAAATTAGTTATAAATTAATCTAATTTATAATAAATTAGATTTATAAATTAATCTAATTTTATAAATTAATCTAATTTATAACTAATCAGATATTAAAGAAAGAACCCTGTATTATCAGTAGCTTTCCAGGTATGCTATTTGCTGCTTTTCTGCCATAAAAGAGTAATTAGTAAGTAGTACTAGACTGAGGTGCACCTACTGCTTCCAAAACTTTTGAATGGCAACAATAAAAATATACTATGGCATTAAGTATTTAAAAAAACTTTTGGAGATTGTCTTCTGTTATCTGTGATCCTTCAGTCAATCTTTTCCTATTTTGTATCTTTATTTTTCTGGTTGGGATGTAATAAATATCCCGTTTGATTGATTTTTTTTTATATCATAAGAACATATAACAATATCTCCCATATTTAATACAAGCATACAGACAACATAGTACATTTATTTTTATTACTTAATTATTTTCTTACATTGTTGTAGTCCCTATAGTTCTCCTGCCACATTATCATCCTACCCAAAGCAATTAACAGATTCAACGCAACTCTAATAAAAATCTCAAGGGCATTCTTCAAAGAAAAAGAACAGATATTCATGAAATTCATATGGAACCACCAAAAACCCTGAATAGTAAAAGCTCTCACGACTAAAAGTGGGGGCAATGGAAGCATTAAAACAGGATGGTATCAGAACAAAATCAAACACATAGACCAATAGAATCAAATTGAAAGCCCAGAAATAAAACCACACATATATAGTTAACTAATCTAGGACAAGGATAGCAAAGCATTTTCACTGGAACAAGGACAATTTCATCAATAAGTGGTGTTGGGAAAACTGAACTGCAACCTGCCAAAAAATGAAAGTAGACTACTATCTCACACCATATACTAAAATCAGTTCAAAATGGATAAAGGATTGCATGTAACACTTGACACCATAAAATATATATATAAGAAAACATAGGCAAAGCACTCCATGACATGAACCTTCAAAAATATCTTTGAGGATTCTTCTCCAGAAGCAAACACAGGACATTTATCAGGATGGCTAAATTATGTTTTGAGTAGCTAGAAACCTTGTCTTAAAAAAAAAAAATTCTGCCTCACTCCACATGCCCAATGTTAGTAGTCAAAAAGCTTTACTCTTCCTACTCCTCCAGAATCTCTGATAATAGGCACCAACATTTTAACACAAGGCTGAAGACAATGATAGTATAGAGAATTATACACCAAGTCTAAATAATTCTGTCCAGAAGCAACATATTACTTCCTTTTTGCTTTATGGCCACATAAGTCATATTTAGACAGTTCGGAAAAGGCAATTTCATGATTGTGGACTTAGAATTAAAGGGATTCTTAAAATATTGGTGTCTTGCTAATTTCTCACAAATATATACCCTTCTTTGATCCTTATACAGGTCTCACACTTCATAGTCAGTTACTGGTCTGCATTAACCATTTACATTTCCAGTTATCCAATTCCCTTTCCAATACTTTCTAGGTTTTTCTGGAGACAACAATAATTTCCTTTGAGAACTGCTAGAGTGTTTCTCCATTATTTTGTATAATCCAATGATGCTGTTGAAAATGTGACCCTATTCCAATGTTGATCCGAATTTTTTAGGTTATTGCATTTATCCCTAGTGTTCTAATACTCTATGATAAAAGTTGTTGTTTACTAGTTGTTACGTTTTCATGATGTGGGTCTTTTTAAAATTTATTGTATTGGGTGCTTGTTGGCTCCTTTCAAATTGGATTTTTCAAAATTGTTGGATACTTTTTTTCTATCTCTTTTTGCAATTCTTTGGTTTTCTGCAATTCCTATTAGTTTTAGACTGATAATTTAATTCTTTTTCCTCTTTTATAAATTCAACTCTGTCTTTTTACTCTGTTTTCCAAGAAAGTTGCTTTTATCTTTTAACATTTCTGTGAAGTTTTAATATCTTTCATATTCTCCATCTCCAATATTATTTATTCTATTAATGTTCTTTTTATAGGATTTGTTCTGGCTTTATAACTTCACTGTCTTCTTTTATTTTTTTCAGTATATCCCTGGCTTTATTAATGATTCTGTGGAAGCTTTTTACTGGTCTCTATACTCTTTCATCTTCTTTCTTTTTTCTCCACACATTTTCTTTGCTCTCTAACCTTTACATTAAAAGTTTCCTTTAAAATTCCATCTTAATCTTGGTTGTCAATTTCCTTAAAAGTGAAGCATATTTTTATGAACTTCTGTAGGCACAGGCAAGTCTTGACAAGAGGTAGAATTCATTGTGAATTCTTGGGTAGAAATCTTAAAATTTAGGTAGGAAACTTACAGACTAAGAATAATATATCTTTCCTCTTATGATCATCACACTGCCAGAGAAAAGTAGTCAGCTATACTGCCTTTCTTATGTAATTACGGTTTTTATTGTTCTGATTTCATTTTAGTAAACCACAGCAAATGAATCCCAATATTATTCTCTTAAAATAACATTTATTATCTCACAATTCAGTGCTCTGAAATCTAGATATAGCTTACCTTAGCTCTGGATCTCTCAGAAGTTTGCAATGAAAGTTCTATATTTTAGTCTTGCTGGGGTACACTTATATGCTTATTTATTTTTCTTATTCTGTGCATCTCTTATATATTCTATAATAAATCTGCTTTTAGAATAAAAAAAAAGTTCTATGGCCATGTAAGTTCCCCAGTCCTAGAAAAAATAGGACATCTGGTCACCCTACAAATCTGTAGTTGTCTTAGAGCTCCACAAGGAAGACTGTTTTAGTTCTCTCAGTTGTTGGAAGGAATTGGTTCCTTGCTGTCTACTGGACAGATCTTCCCTTATTATCTTTCTATGTGGGTTATCTCCATATAAGTTTTTTTGTCAGGCTGAGCAAGCAAAAAGTCAGAAAATGCCAGTAAGAATGCTAGTAAGACAGAAGTCACAATTGTCACTTAATTGTTTAGATGACATTCTATCATTTTTATATATCAAAACCATATATATATATATATCAAAGCCATATATATATATATATCAGAGGCAAGTCACCAAGCCTAGCCACACACTAAGAAAGGAATGACACGAGGAATTGGATATTGGGAGGAGGGGGGAATATTGAATGTCATACAGAAGATGCCCACTGCAGAGTCTAATGAGGTGATGGAGCTCTGCAGGGAGGATATTCAAGGGAGATTGCTGCTTGATTTACATGGTTGCAACACTGCCCTTAGCTTGTAGCTATGTTCAAGGTCCCTCAAATAAACTCTTGCTAATTCAGCTCCTCCAGAGGGTAAAATGCATGCAATCTACAGAAGGCAAGAGGGTCTATCAACTGTCCTGTGGGGTAAGGGGGTGAGCGCTAAGATTCCAATGAATTTTAAACATATTTCAACCAATCCTCTTGTTCATTTTTCACTAGTCACCTGACATCTGACCTGTTGCATCCTTCCACTCCTGAATCTTTATTGGATTCTGAAACACAAATTGGTCTAGTTGCCATTGCCTGAGTACCTACCCCTATAGACTCTGAGCATCCAGTTTTCCCCCAAAAGTCAATTTTCTCTCCTTCAATAATTTCTGTCAACATAAACATAATCCCATTCTTTGTCTTTGATTATCTTCAGCCATATGAACTGTGTCCTTATGATACTATATTTTTTATACCCCTTTTATTTCAAAATACTATTTCAAGAGGAGATCTGGTAAGTACTTGCTCAATTTACAGGGTATGCTCAATCTGTGAGGTTAGATCATAATCCTTATTTTTTCCTTAATATCTCTAAGAGGCATTCTCTTTTTTAATACCCATGATCATAATTTTGTTTATGCATTGCCAGGACCTGGTCTAACCACCAACACTTATCCAGTCTTAAAAGTTGAATACAACCTAATCATCCTGATTCTTGGACAAAATGTGACTTAGAATAATCAAGAAGAAACTTTGATGTGGGAAACCAACAAGCAAGTAAACCAAAAACTGCCACTGGCCTATCATTCTCTTGTGCTAAGAAAGAAAATAAACAGGGCATGAAAACCTCATAGGATGTTAAAACCCTGAAGCCACAAATGATTCCCTTTCTTATCCACTGCAGTGAATATCCACCATATCAAGCATACTGACTGCCACATAGTATGTGTTCAGTAAATGTTTTCAACCACGATGTTTAGTGACAGAAGTGCACAGCAGACCAGAAGACTGGAATGTGAGGTGACAACAGCGGCATTACCTTAAGCAAAATAACCATCTCACCAAGTCTGCCTATCTTTACTTCTAACACATCAACTATGCTGTCTGCCCACTGATGTTACTCTTTGGGCATTCAGGGGTATGTATCCATGCACTTGGACAGATGTCAGTGCCAAGCATTTTCTGAAAATACATTTTTTTCCTTTTATAATAAACAAAGATCACATTCAGAAAAAAATGACTTCATATTTTGTTACTAAATGCAAATTCCAAATATCTCTTACTGTGTCTCATTTTAAAATAAGCATGGACAGATTTTTTTCTTTCTCTAAGGAGCGGGCATGTGTATGGATGGGGAGAGGAAGTAGTTACTTGTAAGGATTTTAATCATAAGCCCTGGTCATGCAGCAGTAAGATATTTTTCTCACACTGCTCAGAGTCTTGAAATGAAATTTATTCTTTCCCAGCAATAAACTGTGATTTTCCCCGTCATTAGTACCAACTGTCTCTTTTTTTCCCCATTTAGGAAACCTGGTGGTCCTTGTTTCCAAGACCCTGATGCAATTCTTCCCCCTGCCCAAATGCCCCACACTGACCACTTGCTGACCTCAGCCCTATAAGTCAAAGTTGGAACTAATAGAAGCTGGCAGATACCTAAACTCTTAATTGAATCTCTAGGACTTTATTGACTTTTCCCCCTTCTCCCTCCTCCCTCCTTCTTTCTATCCCTCTTATTTTAGAAAGAAGTTTTTCATTAGTGAATACAAAATATTTAGGTGTCTTGACATCCCCAGAGTGGTAGTGATTGCATTGTGCATTAGCCTGAAAGTTCATTCCCAGCTTAATAGGCCTGAAGAGGAATGGATGTACTTTGGCTAAACCAGGAGAGCTGATTGCAACCTAAATAACTAATTCATCTTCATAGCAGATGGATGTCAAGGATATTCAAGAGCAGATACACTCAAGGTCATGCCAATTAGTTGTGGAGAAGAGCTTGACTAGAAGGTAATTTGAGATATAAACAGCCTTCATTTCCCAACCTAGACCAGTAATGAACACCTTATATAGCTGAAAGATTTTGGAACGAAAACTAACTTCTTCCAGGGAATTAGGGACCCTGGGGATGACTTCTTCATAAAATGATGCATCCATTGGAGGAATTATTAGCACAGAAAGAATTATGATCTTGACACTTTCTAATTCTTTTGTTGTTGATTTTTCTTCTTTACTTGTCTTGTTAGACTCATCCTGATGCGAGTACACAGATGTTGCTTCTTCATAAGTCTCAAACAAAATGCTGCAGATGAGTGGCATTGAGCATTCATTATCTATTTAGCCTCAAGGTTGGGATGATGCTTAGTTCCAAAGAAAGTTGTGTATATTATTACCTTTCCACTATCTCCTTTTAACATTAAATTCTAGTATTCATAGGCAGCATCCCACATGTGAATCCTCACCCCACAGGAAAAGGCAGAAACTTGGCTCCTTAGGTGTTACTATCTAACTCCTGGAAACTACTCATCTAATCAGATAATTGCCAGCCATTAAAGGTGATTGATGATGTATGTAAGATATTAGTAGAATATGTGATTGCTTCTACTTAAAGTTTTCATTGACTTCTCTGGTATAAACAAGTTAATAATATCATCTGGTAAGCTGCCCAGAGGACTTACTTGTGGGCAAGCCTGGGTGCATCTTCAGTTTCTCATAGTCAAGACAATGCCAGATGGAGAAGCGTTTTCTGAACTTGGCATAAAACCCAAAGGTCCTTGATTCCCCTGGTATCACCTGAGATCAAGTGGGCAAATTTGCTCAAGGAAGCAGATCACAGAAAGTAAAACAAGCAAGGTTCACTCTTCAAGGCCATGACTATGAAACATTTACAGAATGCAGCATTGACAAGATATTTGTCACAGAGGGCCCCTGATCTGTCTACAGGTTTTCCCATTTCTCTGGGGGCTCTGTTAGGCTAATTTGATATTTTGAAAGTCTGTCATCGCTGTTCTTATTTAATAAGTAACTAATCAGTTCTGCAGTCTGTGATGCCCTGCTGTTGCTAGCAAAGCTAAAATAGGACACTTTGATAAAATTTTTTTTGTTTTTGTGCAATATGTCCTGATAACTTCTAATATATTGACTCTAGGATATTTGAATGCACGTTCTGAGTCTGGTGTTGTGCCTTGTGGCAGGTGTTCGGTTATGGAGACAATACATTTCCAGGATGAAAATGTCACTAGTGTATAACATGCATGTAAAGACTTTTGCAAGACCCAAAGCATGAATATCTAGAACATCAGACTTTATAACTCTTTCTGAATAAATGCCTAACAATAAGACATGCTATGGAATTTAAAGAGATTTTTATGAAGAGAAACAACTTCAAAATATATTGGTGTTTCTCGTATAGCCATGATCACCTCTCATCTTGTCTACAAAATTCTGTCACTTTAGTGTCAGTAATTCACTCTATTTACATTTTGAACGTTATACCCCCAGTATGTTATACTGTCATTTTCTGAATACACAAAGTAATAGGAAAAATATATTTGATCAGTGTTGGGTTATAGTGCTATTATAAGTAGTAAATTTTAGTTAATAATAATGATGGCTAACATTCATTTAATAGGCATTGTCCAGAAGCCTGTTCTGCAATGTTTTGCATTGCTGGATGACTTATCATTTTATTCAAAATACTTGATTGCTACTTTGATTTTTCAGGAGCACTGAGTTCACCTTTTAATGAGGGAAAAACACATACTAATATGTTGCATTTAATAGAATACATTTTTTTGCTTGGGTTGACAAAGCCAGAAGAAAGAGCATTGAAACTATTTCACTCTCTTGACTCTAGAGAATAAGAGACACTGAAATTTGGCAGAGACACATCACAGGTAGTGGAGAAACTTAACCTGTATGAGACTTTAGACACTGAAATGCTATGTAACAGCAACTGTCAAGTGAGATAGTCTGGAATCATTATCAGTTATCCACTGGTCCCTATAGAAGTGAGGTGTTCTTGTAGACTAACATACAAGCACCTATGAGGGGAGATAGGTTTAAGATTTTCTGGATGAAATAAACAGATTTATACTCCAGAATGTTCCATAGCTTTTAAATTACTGTTGTGAATCTTCAAAAAGATAATAGACGATTTAAAGTCTTTTTTATAAAACCAGTCTCTCTCTCTCTCTCTCTCTCTCTCTCTCTCTCTCTCTCTCTCTCTCTCTCTCTCTCTCTCTCT
>JAGFMF010011443.1:10378061-10400687 GCA_019455555.1 Galemys pyrenaicus | reverse complement strand
CTCTCTCTCTCTCTCTCTCTCTCTCTCTCTCTCTCTCTCTCTCTCTCTCTCTCTCTCTCTCTCTCTCTCTCTCTCTCTCTCTCTCTCTTTCTCTCTCTCACTCTCAGGCATCTGGAAGACTAATTTTCTTCTTTGGAATCTTACTCTGGGAAATAGTATTTCAGACCATTAGAGTATTATTTAGGATTAAACACACAATAATATTATTAAGCAATAGAATTTATTAAAGCTCATTTATTTATTTAGAGTAATACTGCATTTAGTTAAAAATAATAATAAAATACATAAAAACGAATGATAGTGCAAAAGAGATTCTTTATAATATAATAATGCCCTGAGCCTGAAAAGCAAAATAGATAACATGAACCTTATTCTCATATTGCTCATATCCAGCCTATTCTCTTGGCTTATTGTTATGAAGTCCATTTGTGACGGATTATATAAGAAATTTGTCAATTCTTAAGCAATATAAGAATACTAATTTAGCAAATTAGTGTATTAGTTACAATTGAAGGTATAAGGTCAGAACTGAAATGACAACACTATTAATTATCTGGAAAGATAATATTACATCAACATAGAGTTGATGCCAAGCATTATCCTAAACAATGTGAACTCTCTAATACAAAAAGACTCACTTATTCCTACATGTGCAACAGAACTTTTTACGATAGCCAAGGCTTGGAACCAATTAAGTGCCTATTGACAGGCACCTAGCTAAAGAAATTGTGGAATATATGTTCAATGAAATACTATACAACTATTACAAAGATGAAATAGTGCCTTTGGGGCCAAAATTAATGGACTTTGAGGTGATAGTGCTAACTGAAATACAGGTGTTGGATGGTTCCAGTTATTTGTAGAATAAAAATAACCAAAAAAAATACATTGGCAAAGCAGGGAGAAAACAAATCATAGACCTAGTAAAAATATATACTGGCTGCCAGAAGGAATAGGAGGGAGGAAAAAGGGGATGGGGAAGAAAGGTGATAAGGCATTAGCATGGGAGGTTTGGTGGATGATAAACGAAGAATGAGCACATAGGAGGAGTAGAAATGTAACTGAAAATTACATATATATGTAAATGACTGACAACTTTAATGCAACAAAAGAAATAAATGAAATGATGATATGTGAATGTCTTGGTAAACCTTCAAACACCTTAATAAGACCTCCTCAACTAAGGTTAAAGGACACACACAAAGCCCACCCTTAAGTTTTGTTTTGTTCTAAGGTTCATTTCAATGGTAATCTTAAAAAATTTACTATTCAAAGAATGTAAAGAATTTGCTTTTATGCTACAAAACCATTTTACAAGTCTAGTTTTCCATCAAAAGTCATTTCCAAAGTTTAAGACAATGTTTTCTAAAGTTCATGCTTCTCAGACTCTCAACTGAGATCCATGACTGTATTCTTGAGGACTATGAAAGCAATTTTATTTTTATGATTATTTTTTATTATATATATATATTTACATCATTGAACCTTTTTTTTTTTTTGGCAATGTTTGCTTTCTTTTCTCATGTGTAGTCCCCATAGAATTTCCACCACCAATTCATCTGTGTACCATCACCATAATCTCTTGTACTCTTCCCACACTTTCTTTGGTCTCCCTTCCTCCCTCCCCTGAAGAATGTCTCTGATCTATAGTTGTCTCTTTATTTTTGTTTTTTTGTTGTTGTTATTGTGTCTTTTATTGTTATTCTGCCCCCACTTGGTCCCTCTGTATTCCTCCTATAAGTGAAACCATCTGATAATATTCTTTTTCCTTCTGACTTATTTCACTGAGCATAATACCTTCGAGTTCCATCCATGTTTCTGCATTAATTTATCTTTTTTGATTGCTTAATAGTATTTGATTGTGCATATATACCACATCTTCTTTTATCCAGTCATCTATTTTTTGACATTTGGGTTGTTTCCACATCTTACCTATTATAAATAATGTTGCAATAAACAGAGGGGTGCAAGTATCCTTTTGAATTAATTTTTTGTGTCCTTTGGGTAGATCCCTAGGAGTGGAATTGCCGGGTAATATGGTAGCTCCGTTTTTAGTTGTCTGAGGAACCACGCACACAGCTTTCCACAGTGGTTGGACCAGTATGCACTCCAACCAGCAGTGTAGGAAAGTTCCTTTTTCACCACATCCTCAACAACATTTGTGGTTGTTAGCTTTTTGTTTGTTTTTAATATGTGCTATTCTTACTGGTATAAGTTGATATCTCATTATAGTTTTGATTTGCAGTTCCCTGATTATGAGAGATGTTGAGCATTTTTTTACATGCCTGTTGGCCACTTGCATTTTCTTTTTGGAGAAGTGTCTTTTAAGTTCTGTCCATTTCCTGACTGGATTGTTTACCTTTTTTGTTGTTGAGTCATGTGAGTACTCTGTGTATCATTGTGATCAGTCCCTTATCAGTTGTATGGAGTGCACAATGTTCTCTCAGTCAGTAGGTTGTCTCTTAGTTTTGGTTAATGCCTATTTTCCTTATAGAAGCTTTTTAGTTTGATGTAATTCCAGCTGTTTATTTTTCCCTTCACTCCTTTGCCTTGAGAGATGAGTCTTTAAAAGATATTGCTGAGATGTATGTTATGCAGTGTTTTACCTATAGTTTCTTCTATATATTTTATGGTTTCAGGTCTTTTGTTCAGTTCTTTTATCCATTTTGTTCAGTTCTTTTATCCATTTTGAGTGGATTTTTGTGTATGGTGTGAGGTAGTGGTGTAGTTTCATTCTTTTGCTTATGGTGGCCCAGTTTCTCCAGCACCATTTATTGGACAAGCTTGTTGGATTGTATATTCTTTGCTCCTTCATCAAAGATTAACTGTCTATATATATATATATATATATATATATATGGCTTTATTTCTGGGCTTTCTATTCAGTTCCATTGGTCTGTCTGTTTTTGTTTCAGTACCATATTGTTTGAATTATTATGGCAATTATTAGTACAATTGGAAAGTCTGGGAATGTGACTACCTCTATTCTCCTTTGTCTTACTCAAGAGAGCTTTGGTTAGTTGAGGTTTTTTGTGGTTCCATATGAATTCCATCAATATTTGTTCTATTTCTTTGAAGAATGTGATTGAGATTTTTATTGAAATAGCATTGAATCTGTAAATTGCTTTTGGTAGGATAGCCAGTTTGATGCTGTTGATTCTACCCATCCATGAGCAGGGGATGTTTTTCCATTTCTTTGTGTCTTCTACTTCTTTTAACAATTTTTATAATTTTCTTTGTAGAGGTCCTTTACCTCTTTTGATAGGTTTATTCCCAGATATTTGATTTTTTTTTGTTTCAGTTATAAATGGGATGATTTTCTTGATTTCTTCTTCAGATTGGTTGTTTGTATATAGGAAGGCTACTGATTTTTGTGTGTTGATTTTGTATCCCGCTACTTTACTAAACCGGTTGATTGTTTTGATTAGTTTTCTGTGGAGTTTTCAGTGTTCTCTATGTATATTATCATATCATATGCAAATAGTGATAGTTTTACTTCTTTCCCTATTCGAATTCCTTGTATGTCTTTCTCTTGTCTTACTATCTGGCTAGGAGTTTCATGTCACATTGAAAAGTCATAGTGAGAGTGGCCATCCTTGTCTTATTCCTAATCTTAAGGGAAAGGCTTTCAGCTTTTCATCATTGAGAATAATATTGGCTGTGGGTTTGTCATCTATAGCTTTTATCATGTTAAAGTATGTTCCTTCTAAGTTTTTCATCGAATTTCTAAGTTCTTCATCGAAAATGGATGGTGAACTTTGTTGAATGCTTTTTCACCATCTATTGATATGATCATATGGTTTTTATTTTTATTTTCATTGATGTGCTGGATTACATTAATTGATTTTCAGATGTTGAACATCCTTGTGCTCCTGGAATAAATCCCACTTGATCATGATGTATTATCCTTTTGATGCACTATTAGATTCTGTTGGCAAGAATTTTATTGAGGATTTTTCTATCAGTGTTCATTAGGGAGACTGGCCTGTAGTTTTCTTTTTTTGTGTGTTGCTTTTGTCTGGTTTTGGTATTAGTGCAACTTTGGCTTCATATAACATATTTGGTAGTATTCCTTATTTCTCAATTTTTGAAAGAGTTTGTGTAGGATAGGCACTAGCTCATTTCTGAACATGTGGTAGAATTCAGTTGTGAGGCTGCCTGGTCCTGGGCTTTTGTTTTCAGGAAGTGTTTTTATTACTGTTTCAATTTCACGGCTTATAAGTGGTCTGTTTAGGTGTTCTATTTCTTCTTTATATAGTTTTGGATGATTGTATTGTTCTAGGAATTTGTCTATTTCTTCTAGATTGTTGAACTTGTTTGCATATAAATGCGTAGTAATTTCTGATTATTCTTTTGATTTCTTCTGAGTCTGTTGCAACTTCTCCTCTTTAGTTTATGATTCTATTTATTTGTGTTTTCTCCCATTTTTTTCCTTTGGGAGCTTGGCTAGAGAGAGGTCTGAGAGGTCTGTTTATTTTGATTATTTTTTCAAGAACTAACTTGGTTTCATTAATCTTTTGGATAGTTTTTGAACCTGAACAACAGTGAAGACACCACTTTCCAGACTGTATGCAATGCAGCAAAAGCAGTAACAAGAGGAACATTTATTGCAACACAGGCACACATAAAAAAACAAGAAAGGACTCAAAGAAACAACTTAATCTCCCATCTCAAGGAACAAGAGAAAGAACAACAACAACAAAAAAACCCAAAAAACCAGTAGAAGAAAGGAAATAATAAAAATCAAAGCCAAAATAGGGCCTCCCTGGTGGCGCAGTGGATTAAGCAACGCACTATGAAGCAAACCACGGTCACTGCAGCACAAGTTCGATCCCTGCTGCCTGCCAGGAGGGGACCCACATGGCGCGGCAGACCTCTCCTGCTGTGCCCGCTGCTCCCCTCAGCAGTGTACTTCCGTTGATCTGCCTGTTCTGCTCCCCGCTCTCTGTGGTGAATCCTCTCACCCCCCACAACTCTGGCCTGTACCCCAGTGCTTGTATGCATAAATAAAAATAAATCTTAAAAAAAAATAAAAATAAAAATCAAAGCCAAATTAAACAAAATAGAAATTTTTTTTAAGAAAAAGAATTTATTTTAAATGACACTTGGACATGCAATTTTGAGAATCACTGCCTACAACTACATATTTTACATTATCAATTGGAACCTAAAGAGTTGTTGGTAAGAATACTTGGAAATAGGAGAAAACAAACAACTTTATCTGTATCTCTTAAATGACAGTCAACATTACTGCTTAAAAATGTTAATCTAGGAAATTATTCCTGCGAGTTGACTTGACTGTTAAATGTGCAACAAGTGTAGTATTCACAGAGCAGGAGGAAGAGTATGATAGGCCTGTAACTCAATAAACTGTTTTGCTAAGGAAACCATCATTTAATTTAAACATAGTACTGAAGAAGAATACAAACAATGACTTTATGAGTCTCAATGAGAAAGTTATCAGATTTTTCACAAATTTTAAATGAATAGCCGTCTTATGTTGAATAAACATTCAACATTTTGAGCATTTGAATGTATTTCTCTGATCTCAAAGCCCTGACAAGCACCTTCAGTTTGCCCATCTCCAGATGGAACTTCCCCTTAATAAAATACATAGGCCGAGTTCCAATTTAGGAGGCTACCAAGATGCTCAGAGTCTCTGACACTGGAGCAAAGTTATCGTCAGGTGGGTTTCTTGTTCCCTAAGACCTCTTACTCCAGGTTCTCTACACCAGGGGCACTTCCTACAGTACACAGATATTCTCAGTAGGAGACAGGGATTCACAGAGGGTCCATATCACAGGTATGAGTGTCTATGAGGTCAATCAATGGCTTTCAGAATCTTTTAGAAGCTTTGATTATTCTGGAAATAGAGGATTCTTACTGTTTTAATATTTTAAAGTGATTAGGCACCACTTTTGATCTGCAGTTTTGACTATCTTAAGGATGGCTGTTATGATTCTGAGAAATATATATATATATATTTTTCTTTTTGCTAACAGTTGAGGGCAATGTTCTCTCAAAATGTATATGATCAAGTTATAAAACATTAATAGAGCTGAAGATTTCTAGTTAATGTGAACTCTTATTTAAATAAAGGACATCCAAGGGATGTCGTGTACTCAGAAGAGAAAAAAACATTTGAATAAATGCAAATATTGGCTAGATTTGGACATGTCTCTTGTTCTCATGCTTTTGATTGTTATAGTTTCCCGTTAGCAAATGTCACAATCTTAGTGACTCTAATGGGTTTATTTTTTTGTATGTAAAGCTTTACAGATTAAAGGACCTCAGTAGAGTAAAAGTAGATTATATTGCAATTGATGTTAGACTTAATTCATTTTTAAAATATCACTTTGAATAAGTGTATTTTTGTAGTGATGAAGTGATAACTTGGGCTAAACATTTGTTGAACATTTACTACAAGTTCTGGTCCAAGTGCTTTGAATTTTATTCACATAATAAGCTCAGTTTGCACATGAATAAATTACAGCACTATTTGGTAAGAAAGTATACAGACAGGTTCAGACTTGAGCAATCAAGTTCCCACTGGCTTAAGAACCACGTCTATACCGGGCAGGTTAGATTGAATTTTAAGACCCGTTTACTGCTGTGTTGATGCAAGTATTTTAAAAGGTGATAGATCAGAAGAAAGCAAGCATTGTGCAGAGAAACTGAAAAAGAAGCCATGAATTTGAGTGTCAGTATCACCATTTATAACTGTATGGCTGGGGAATTTGACCCTCTGGACTTCATTTCACTCATTCAAAAAATGAAAGGGTTGGGATGGCAAATATAGACTGCACAGGATGCTAACTCCCTGGTCTATATTCCTGTTATGAATCATTACCTATTTTTTTTTCTGTTGACTTTAAACACAGAATTACAGCCGTCTCAACAGAGATTTTCACATAATCAGTTTTGATTGACTGAAACTGGTGTGTGAGATAAAACCTAGCTTTCAACCCTGGACAATGTGACACACAGGTTCTCTTCCAATTCTAGTATTAAATAGTTCTTCACATTAAATAATATAATAATATAATTACACATGGGGTAGAACTTGAGTATGTGCCTTAAAATGGGGAAGAGCAGAGATAACTGTAGATGGTTTGGGAGGAAAAAGAACAGAGTACTGAGAAATGTTAAGATAACAGTCTTGAAAATTATTTCCAGGGCTGAGTCTTGTCTATGTCATAGCATCATGAAGTCTTTCCCAGCATGCAAATGTACTTCCCCAACCAAGTCCTACTCAGTTTCTGAGCATGAAATCAGAACATTGACTTTGTTACCTATACAATTAATCATTTCATTTAATCACAGGCATGTATCTTTCTACTATATCTTCTCTCTAATTTTTCCATTTCCTGTATATGGGAATAGGCCCTTATCTACATCTAACATTTGCTTTCAGATGACATGCAATCAAAGAGGAGGAATGTGCTCATGGATTATATTTAGATAACTCCATGTGTTTGGATTACTAATAAGAATTATTCAATGATGATAAAATAAAGAAAAGGAGTAAGAGGAAGAAGGGGAATTTTGATAGGCACAAAATTCAAGACACTTTTGAGTTTAATTCATGGAAGAAGGCAGTATATAGTGAAAAATAATAGGTTTAAAATTCTAAAATGAATTATGTATTATCTTGTTTTCCCTTTATTAGAACCCTTACCTTTCTGAATAGCCTTTCTTTCTGTATTCCTTGAACTAGCATGCCTAGAGCTTGGGTGAATCTCAATCTCAGTGTCTGTCTGTCTGTCTGTCTGTCTCTGTCTCTCTCTCTCTCTCTCTTTGAGGTAATGGGATAACCAGGAGAAGGAATAGGGAAAAGGGGCTGTTTACACACTTTAGATATGCCCTGAATTTTATGGAGACCATAGTTTTTAGAAGGTTAGAAATAGCTTGTTTTTGAATTTTGAAAGCATCATCTTCTACATCCCAAAAGACTAAGCAGCTGGCTAAAGGCTCAGAGATTCCAGGTCCTAGACTGACTCATCTTAGTAATCAAGTAAAAAGAATTCACACTACATGGGTTCTTTCAGGAAAGCTGAGAAGAGCAAATGACAATAACAAGAAAAATGACACCTATTTGCTTTGGATACTATGGAGTTTCTGTATCATATAAAGTCCTCAGCAGAGTGTAGCTTTATAAATGCTGGATTAGAAGGACACTGAAGGGATGGGAACATATTGAATTGAGAAAAAAAGTTATTCACTGTTTCTTCCATGTGGGGATTTTTCCAATACATAACATGAGGCATAGAGGGAAAACAGAACACAACAGAGAAGCCTTTTGGAAATGGTATTGGGCAGAGAAACAAGCAATTAAGGATCATGACTAACAAGTAGTCAGAGCTTGTGAGACCAAGAACCCAGAGAAAAGGACACTACAAGATGTGATACAAACATTCTGTGTAACATTTGTCCTAAAGGGTTTGTTGTTTCCTATATTAAACAGGCATAAGCTAGTTTTTCCAGGTAAGCAGGTCTTTTAAGAATGTAATGGAGCAGAAGTTCCAAAAATGTAATTCAGGGTCCTTTATGGAGGATGTGTTCCCACTATAATATTCTAAGAAAGCATTGCAAGCAGCAAAAGTCTAATACTAAATAGAAATCTAGCAATAGAAGCACTGAAACTGCATGCTAAAAGTGTGAATTTGTCTTATTATTTAAGCATCTCTAAAATATAATTGACCCCTTAAACAACAGTAACAATATATTATAGAATTTATGAAACATAAATAAGTAAAGATATAGTAGTAGCATATATTTTAAATAGGAAAAAGGAGGTTTTGGTGCTAAATACAAAGGGCATAAACTATTAGAAGGTAGACTTTTTTTTTAATTTAAGTATATTTGACATCATTTGTATTCCCCAGGGAGTTACCACCATCATTCCACCCGTGCACCATCACCTCAGTCTCTTGTGCTCTTTCTGCCCCCATCCCATTCTTTGTTCTCCCTTCCTTCCCCTCCCCCATGGTCCCTTTGGTTTATCTTTGACCTTTTGGTCTTGTTGAGTTTTTTGTTTTCTTTTCCTTTGATTGCTTGATTGCTTTTGGTTGTAATTGCCCTTTTCCTTGAGCTCATTCTTCTTCTTCTTTTTTTTTTTGTTGTTGTTGTAGCTGTTGCTCTTTCACAGACTTATAGGATAAAGTATATAGTATAAACTCTTAAAAACATTAAAATATATAAAAACATAGTAAACAAATAAAACTAAATCATAAAAATGTTCAATTACTCCACAAGAAGAGATTATACAGGAACAAGGGGACAAAGTGTGGCAAGAACAGATAATAAATTTCAAGATGATAGTTACACACCTAATCACATAACAATCACATTAAATATAGACTAATTGAAAGGCAAGGATTGCCATTTTGGTTTAAAAAGTGAAATTCTTCAAACACACTTTAAATGTAATACACATCATAAAGCTATTTTAAAAGGGAAAAAAATGAAAAGCAAAATTGGCAACTGTATAGCAGGAGCATAAGCTTGGAATATTTTGTACCAACTAGCAAATATCTCCAAATAAGCATAAATTTAGTTTTAGTTTTATGACTAATATAAATAGACTATAGCATATTTTCTCATTTTAATTGTTCTTTTAATAATGTTTTAAAATAATTTGGCTAATTTAGGAGGTGGAATAAAAAGAAGTTGAAAAAAATGTAACTTTATTTCCAACCCTTTTTTTCTTATTCTTGTTATCAAGTCACCATATTGATCCACATATCTATTGGCTGTCTTTAATTATGCAACAAATGTGAGAAAATACTCAGGGGATACAGTTTTTCCTTCACTTAAATATCATCTATATATTAGATTAACTTAATATAAACAAGGAAAAACTAGCTGGCTGATTAGAGAATAACACATGGATAAATTTAGTCCATATTTTGAGTGACTCAAAATCAAATAAATGATGCTTAAATACACAAACTTTCCCTGATTTATGTGCAACATAGAAATACAATGATATCAAAAATTTTAATTGGTTTTTAAAAAACCAAGATATAAAACACAAAGTTGCAAGCATTTTAAGGTGAGCATACCGGTAAGCTACTGCTGCTACCTGATGAATATCGCACTATAGTCTAATTCTCTTAGAAGCAATTCAGTGCACCATGTGGGGAGCTGCTGCCATAATCCATGCTATTCCTAATATTGAGTAGACTCAGTCTTTTGGAAAAAATCCCTGGTTCCTGCTGAAAATCATCACTCCTCTATTCTTCCAGTCCTTTTAAACCTCAACAAAAATCATTACATATACAATAGAAATTAATAGGGGAAACTGTTTGCCCAGGCTTATAGTAACATGGCAACTTTCAAAGTGAAGTGAAGTGAAGCAAAGAATGATCATAGTGTTTCAGGACACAGGAGGTAACTGAGTACCTTTTTTTTCCCTCCTATTTGTTCATATCAATAAATAGGCATGTAGACAAGCCACAGAACAGAAAGATCCTTCTGAAACTAGGCACCAGACCTGAAAAGAAACATGAAACACGAATCTGTTTCTGGGCCCTTTACAATCACTGACCTTTAAGATATTTTTTTTTTCATTCTAAACTGTGGCACGTACCCAGCTCTCTCCTAGAATGTGAACTAATAATCTATTTATTGAAGTGTCTTAAGGGAACTGAAAACAAATACAATGGTGAAATCCCTATGAAGACAAAAATACTATTTCCATAACTTACTAAGTATGATATTGTTAGAGAAACAATAAGGGACAAACTCTGAGTCAGTGAATGACATCTGAATGAACTCCATCTGCTGAGCATGCTATGAAACTGACTCCCGGCATAGGGGTTGCTGGGAACTAAGGGTGGAGTTAAGTGGCCATACTTGGATTACAATTGAACACATGCATGCTCTTACTCTTTTCATTGTCCTGGCTTCAACTTGCATCTTTTTTACTGCTGGAAGGCGATAGATGAAAGGAGAAACATGGAGGAGAGACATATAGAGGCTCTTGGGAAGAGATAACTGGAAGTGACCTCTAGGTGAGCATCATGTAGAGAGGCTGCTCCTGGTACCTCACAGAGTCAATGGCAGTTGCTATATCAATGTGGCATATTTTTAATTTTGAGTTATGCCTTCTGTTCTAGATATCTAAGATGTGCCTGACCGTTCTTTTATGATTTCCCACCAGAAGTAACCTCAGACTTGTAGCAAACTTTTAGGCCTCAGTGGCCCCATTTTGGGCTGAACCTGTTTGACTTTTGCCCACAAGGGTATGGGTAATTTTTGCGATTTTTATTGGGACGTTATTATTTGAAATTCTTTCTTTTCTTGCTCTCTCTATCCCACTCTGCATACCAACTATATTAAAAATATATCACACTATAAGTTTGTTTCCTTTCCCTTTGTGTATGCAAATGGCTGGATCGTGCTTATAGAGTGCATCCACAAAGTTTGGGGTTATTGGGTTTCCCTCATTCATACATTAACACCACCACACAGGATTTATTTTTAAATCATTTGAAGAGAAAGATTTATGCTTATGTTCCTTCTCCTACTCTTTCTCTCTTTCTCTCTCCTCTCTCTCATGTGGGTACATACATACACACACACATTTTATCTTTATAGTACAATGATATCCCTATTATTCAATGCCTAGGAGAGCGAAGTACTACAAATGTGGCTGTTAGCCAGGTTAGAGACTTAAAAATTGCAGAGATAATGAAATAATTATAAGAACAATTTCTTTTAACTGGGACTTTCCTATTTCCTTTTCTATCTTTTATGGAAAAGAAGGCTTGTGCAAGTGAACTCAAACATATTGAACAAGTAAATCTTAAATAAAGCACCAAGTTAACTCTAGCAATCACATATGCTACTGGTTTAAAACTGGTATTGAAGTATAAAATTTATGAATTTACTCTAACAGGGACAAACTGCCAGTTGCACAAAACTAAGGTGGTAGATTTCCTCTAACAGCCCATGACCTCACAATTTAAGTGGGAAGAGAGCCCCAATTCATGCACCACTGGCTTAGAGATGATCTCTGTTTTCTGTTGGAGACTCCTAAGGTGTGGAGAGCTGAAACAAGGAAAATATTTGGGTCATGACCAGAAGACTGGGCATGGCTAAAAAACGGATAAGGTGTGGAGAGCAGGCACAAGAAAGAACATCCTGATCTATTCATGGGCCAGTCTTCCAGCCCATGCTGATCAGTTTTTTAGCCATGACTAATCTTCCAGCCTTGACCCAAATATTTTTCCTGTCTCAGCTTTCCACACCTTAGGAGTCTTCAACAGTCTTCTAATGAGATTTGTCAGTAGGTTTATCAGGTGCCAGTTTCAATTTAGTTTGCTGAAATACAAAATCATCTTCTTTATTTTTACCTTAGTTTCCCTTGTTGAAATGCAAGGCAAATTATAGGTTCTTTTTGTATGTTTTTTGCTTTTCTAACCTTTCTAGCCTCTGTATTTGATACTTCAGATGATTTTCAATTTCTCCAGATGAAGTAACAAAAGCAGTGCTCCCTGATGGTCAACCAGCCCAGTCGCTTACTTCTATATTCACCTTCTCCCACAGTGAAAGTGCCTGCAGAAAGTCATCTTAAGGGAGGCCACTAAATGGCACTGCCTAGAAGGACATGTTTTCACACTTGGAGTAGTTAGGATTTCGTCTTTCAGATCCCTTGGAATGAGAATCATTCACTGCCATCTGCTTAAGAATCTCAAAGGTTATAAAATGTTGGAAATGTAGCTTTCTGTGGATGAAACTTATGGAATGTGAATACAAGAAGCCAATCAACAAGGTCTAGACCTTTTATATTAGCATAGCATCTGGTGGTGTCTTTCTTATTGGTTCATAGAGAAAAAAACTTCCTTATACCTGGGCCATTGGTTCTGATGCCCTCTGGCTCAACTGTGCAACTATAACAGATTATGTGAGACCCCAGTTATTTTCTACTCATGGAACTCAGAAATGGGAGGCAGAACTCACTAAGGTAGTGTGCTTAAGAATATTGCACCCCAGGGAGGCTGTTCTTTGATGCAAACCATGGACAGTATGTCAACAAAGTGAGTCAGAGGTTTCACATAATAAGCTCTAAATGTTCTCCAAAGTGAATTGAAATAGAATAGAAGGTCATATTCTTCTTCTCACCCAGAAAATACTGATTTCTAAAAACAAGAAACAAGAAACAAAGCACTGATCTAGGGATACCATCTATGTTGTTCCAGACTTTAGAGTCAGAGATAAACCAAAGTCAAACTGCTGCTGTTCTTATGGTACATTCTCTCTCTGATCTTGGGTAGCAAAATCAATCTTTCTGAGTCTCTATTTTCTCCTCCTGGATTTCAGTGGAACAATAACTTGGAGAGTTGTTCTTAGGAGGAAATGAGCTAATAAAGAAACAGATTTCCTTTTATAATACCTGCCATTTATGACAGAGGCTCAATAAATATGAACCTCCCATCTTCCTGAACAAGTAGCATTTCCTTTCATTTTTTTCTTTTTAACATGAAAGTATCTGCATTAATTGTGACTGGGAGGCTTCCTGGACCTAAAATTAAGCAAGAGTATAAGCACATTGTCATCAGCCTTATTCCCAGAATCCATGCTCTTCCCAAAGCATCTAACTATAGCCAAGGTCTGAAGTCAGGACACTCTCCCAAGGAGAGATTAAACACTGCATTCATTATGGCAGCTGGAAGGCTGCATTATTGTTCTTCCAAGAGGGAGAGATTTATGGCTGTACTTAATGAATGCTAATCGTTTTCTTATCAGTGGGTAGAAATACAAACATTTTTGTGTATGGTAAGGTTAAAGTAAACCTTCAGAATAGCTTTACAAAACTTGAAAGCTAGTGATTAGTTCCTGACAAACCTGGCTAAATAACAGAAGCTCCTGGAAGGCTATATAGGTCTAACTTAGCTAGAATACATTATTCTTCAGTGTTTTACGATTTCACATCTGTCCTCTCAGAACTGGGCTGTCACATAAATGTGTGCAGCTTTTGTCTGTTTCTTAAACTTCAAGGTAGGTGTACTCTAACCAATCTAATCCAGTACTAGAGTAAAGGAAGGCCAAATAGTTTTACTAATTATTTGGGGGGGGGGAAGGGATGTTCATATGACTTAATTTTGCTTTGCAAAAATAGATCCAGATTCAACAAACATTTATTGGATACCTACTATTCATGATAAAACTTCACATATATTATCAAATATACTGTATATAATCTACAACCGTACATAATGAAATCCTCCTTTAATTGTATATGTAGTTAAATTCTTAATTTTAAGGTTTAGTTATTGAAGAAACTGAGACTTGGAGTGGGTGAATGGACTGTCCAGATCATGCCATCAAGCTTATATTCAACTCCAAGTACAATGCCCGCAGCCCAGGCTGTTCATAGCATTGACTTGAAAGGCCGTCGGTCTGTTTTTTCAAGCCAGCCATGAGTGGCACATGGTAAAATGAGCTTGAGAGCTCAAATTGGAACATTTTCAAAGGTTGCTAATTTCTAAAAGTCTATACTGTTCATGTTTCTAAAGATGAAAGTTTGCATGTCTCAAAGCTAAAAATGAACATTTTCATATTGATAAGCAATAAATTCATGTCAATCAGTTAACACAAATTATATAGTGAAATAGTCTTTAAATAATGTTCTCTAATATGTAGTTAGGATAATAGCAGCTCAACAAAATAATTACATGTAATAGTGAGCCCTCAGTCTTGCTCATTCTCTGTATGACACCTCCTACAGAGGTCAAGATTCAACCAATAAAAGTTAGATATTTTATATAAAAAAAAACCCATTACTCCAAAATCACCCTGTGCCTAATTCACTTCAAAGTTTATATTTTTTCTTCTCTTTTTTAAAAAAAAAGAAAGAAATAGGGCGAAATACAGACTTGTATAAAAAAATAATCATAACTTTGGTTTCAAGAAATGTTTCCACCTCCAGAAATGGTTGAATTTAGAGTTCTTTAGTTTCTCTGAACATTATTCCTTTATTTTTAAAATTAGAATGATGTAGGTACTTTGTATGGCTGCACTCTACAAGATTATTGGTCAAATTTCAGTTTATGGACTGAAAGTCTCAGCCAACATCACACAATTAATGTTTTTTTCTTTCTTGAGAATGGACATGAAATTAACAGATTGTGACTGTTTTCTATTATATTAAAGTCAGTCACACCAAGAATTTCATGTAGTTTTCCTAGAAGATAAATTCCAAACCTTGTAACAAATCAAAAACATAGTCCATGCTTAGTGCTTAGTGTTGTTACTTAGTAATCAAGCAGTGGTATGACAGACTTCTTTGAAATAAAGGAAAAGGAGAAACAAAGCATTCTTAAGTCTGCCAATCATTTCCATGTCCAGGTAGAAAATAGCAGAAATCAAAATATCTCAGGGAAGGAATGTAGTCACCTAGTGTGGTCAAATTTCTGTGTTTGCACCTCTGTCCTCCCAGAATCAGGTGGTCTGGAACTATCTGAATGTTTAAAAAAAATAATAAATCTCACAAGCAGAGATGCTGAATTCAAATAGTTAAAATTTAAATATTTTCTAATACTATCTTAAGTAGACAACAACGGGTCTCAGGAAAAAACACTTTGATTTGTTCCTCGAGTTCTGAAATACCTGCCTTCTTGCTTATTTTAAAATAACAGGAATACAAGAGGCCTCTCAAATTTTTTCATAACTGAAAACAGAAGACATGTGCAAAAATTCTAGCTCAGTAAACACCCATAAATAGGCATTAAGGAACATGTGAGTGCTTTCCACCTCTTGGTTATTAAGATGTGGGTGAGTCAGCAACACTTCTCAGTATGGCCAGGTACCATCTCACCAACCAACCATTCCACTTAAATGATGCTCTCACCATTCAAACCCTTAGCATGATAGGGAGTTAGTCCACTTTCATCTAAATCAAAGACTACAGTACCAACTGTGACATGATCTAGATGAATCAATGCATGATTGCAAATTGTATTGATGAAAATGCACTTATTCTTGTGACCACTATGGGTCTCTGCTGTGAAGTCAGTAGCCTCTAAGTCAACCTCCAAAGGCATCTCAAATATCAAAGGGTAATTAATTCAAAGGGACATTAATTCATTCTCTTCTCTATAGTCTTTCTAACACATCCAAAAATAATGGTATGTGGCTTTTTCATGACCACATGCAAAGATCATCAATGTCTAATTATGTAGCAGAACATACATCCACAGATAAAATCTTGCCTTGGGAATTGCCAGTAGCTGTCAACATCTCCTCCACCTAAATTTACTACTTTATATAACCTCCTCATTTTTTCTGTGCTATTGTTAGTGATGGTTTGGCAAATTAATTTGGCAGGTGAGGCTTCTAAGAATATAATCTATCCTGAAACCAATAGGTTCTTTTTTTAAAAATGAAAATTTTGCTAGTAGATGTCAGAGTCAAGGTGTCAACTCAATCCATTGCAAAAGGTTTGTATTGAAAT
Source organism: Galemys pyrenaicus (assembly GCA_019455555.1). Classification (NCBI taxonomy): domain Eukaryota; kingdom Metazoa; phylum Chordata; class Mammalia; order Eulipotyphla; family Talpidae; genus Galemys; species Galemys pyrenaicus. Next base: position 10,384,228 of record JAGFMF010011443.1, on the reverse strand, counting down.
TCTCCCATTCTACTGTCATATCTTGAACTCAACTCCACTCAGTCTCTTCTCTCTTAATGAATCAACCACTATATTTTTTCTTAGAGGTGGAGTCATTTTGGAAGTGGAAGAAAATTATCCCCATATGTGTCAAAGTTTGTCAAATCTCACAACATCTCTTGGAACGAGGATGGCAGACACATTAAATTCAAGACAAATAAAAAAACTTGACAATAAAGTCTGTTGAGTTGCATATCTTTCACCTCCGTAATCTGCCAAAACTCAAATCCTGGAAGCCTAAAATATGGAGGAAATGGCAATGAAAATATAGTTTGCTTGCTAAGAGAACCTCAGCTTCACTCATGTCCTTAAGCTCCCTTCTCTTGTCCAACTTAACCTCGAGAAAATCAGCGAGGATGAACAGCAATAAACTCAGAGTTCAACTGCCCAATTTGCTGAAGGCTCTAAGGTAGGAATTGGGTCCAGATTGGAATCTCCACCCCCCATTCTCCATCTCACTGTCAAAGTGCTTCCTGTCTTTGTCCAGAAGCATTCACAGGACCCCTTTGAAGAGGGCAGCAGCTGGAGGCTGCTCAGAGCAGATAAATGCCTGTTGTTTTACACAGGCTGGCTTGGGGGGTGGGGGGAGCTGGTGTAAACCTCTTTGCACTGCACAAAGGCAGTCTGATAATAACAAATTGCCTTGTCAACCGCAAGAGATACTTAGTTATTAATGGAAATAATAACAGATTATATCAGCTTTGCACACTATAATCAAAAGGGAGATCAAAAGGAACTAATATTACAAACAGTTAACAGTGAAGACACGCTAATGAGATAAAAACCACTTTCATCTCCCCTTTCCCAAATGCACCAGTGGTATAATCATCGATAATAAATAACAGCATTTAAACTTGGAGAATATTTTTAATACCTCAAATACAGGCATACCAATGTCATTTTCTCCTATTAAATAAAATTATTTTCAATATTAAAAATATATATTTAATGGCATTCTGCTGTTGTTATAGGAAAACATGACTGTGACCCATCTAATGATCTCAGCTGAACTGGACTAAAATCCCATTGCCTTTGGTAGTGACTGCAAACATTGGAGCACAGAGTCATTTCAGTTTTTAATAATTGAGTCAGGACACAGAGCCTGCTGAACCCCTTTCTTACTTGTCATTTAGGAGAATATTATTATTATAGTAGAGTACTTTTCATATGTACTCAATCTTTCCCATCATTAAGTCAGTCCTCTGTTTCCTTGAAGAACTTGACAAATATTATTGTGTGCCAAGGCCATTCTCAGGAGGTAGACAGAAATTTTCTATCACTTTTCCTCCCATAGAAAATATAACAATAAAGATCACTGGCCATGTGTCCTTGTATTCTTACAAAATCTTGAGCTAAATTTTGAAGTTATATTATTGAATTTATATTTTCACAAATATCACAACTTTTCATATACCCAAATCCAAACAATATTTGGGTAAGATGTAAATGTCCTGTCTGGACTATTTAATAATCCTGAGTTTCATTATTTAAAATGATTGTAGGATTGCCTAACATAGGTGGAAAACAGCTGGTCAAAACTCACTTGGTCATAAATCGCAAAGCGAGAACTGCACTCTAGCTTTATCTTCCAACAAATAAACTGAGTCCCAGGAAAGTCAAAGTCAGAATTCCTGACCGTGGATGCATCATTTTCTTATTTCATGAAATTGGAAATACATACATTTACTTTTTGAAAATTATGGAGATAATTCTTATCCTCCCTCCATCAGTGGACAAGCATATTAAAAGATTTTTCCATGTAAAGAGTAAAATAGACTCTGTAAAGATAATGTTGTGATGTCATATTCTACATCAGTCCTATAGTAACCATGTTTCAAAAATAGCTTATTTTCACTTTCAATAAAATATGGGGTAGAGAATATTTGCAGGAGAAACCCATAAATATTTCTAGAAGATAGAAGGGTAAAGGATTCTCCGTGAGAAACACAATCAGTGAAAGAAAAGAATTTCGGTCAAAACCAAAAACAGATGGCTGAAGAGTTGGTCATTTCTTCCAGGCAGAGGTCCAGGGAAACTCTAAGACCAGCAAGGCAGGTATGGGGAGGACAACTGGGTTCCAGTCAGAAAAAAGAATAATTATGAAGATTTTACTATATGAAAGATATGAGCCACCATTTCTACCTTCTCTCCTCCTTCCACCTCAATCTCAGTCTATACAATGAAACAAGCAACAATTCACATGCCCCATAGAATAAAATACATAAACCAAAAGGACCTGCTTAAAGGTCAAACACAGAATGTTTTGAGCATCAAATTAAGTATTGAAATGGATTTTTAATGTTAAATAAAGGAGGGATGTATGAGTCCACACAAATATCAATAAGCAAGTAATAGAAAGTGGAAAAGGAATGGATTAGTTTACCACATAGGAAAATATAAATAATATTAATTGATAAATAGAACCACTTCCAGTTAATGTTAGAGTGGAAAATCTTAGCAGTCACCATCTTTAACATGCTACAATTTAAAAATCACTAGTATATCAAGACACACTGCCACCCAGGATCTCCCAACATGGGGTGCTAATAGGAACCAGTATTGTTGATGCAGTGGTTTCTCTGTCAAACTCATACACCCAAATCTGATCATGAGGAGCATCACACAAACCTAAACTGAGCAGCAATTTTCAAAATAACTGCCTTGTAATACCCACAAATGTCAAGGTCATAAAAGTAAAAACAAGCAAAACACTGAAAGCATCTTCCAAATTGAAGGCTATCAAATACACTTGACAAGTAAACACTAGCCAAGATTTTGGATAGAATCACTAATCTATAAAGAATATTTTGGGGACAATAGCAAAATTCAACATGTCTTTGTATCGGAAGGTAGAATTGTATAAATGGTCATTTTCTGATTTTTTTTTGTTGTTGTTGTTTTATTATAGCTATTTAGGAGCATTTCTTTATTTTTAGAAAATCTAAGTCATGGGGCAACTTAATCCCAAATAAGTCATAATCAAAAGAATTTAAATATGTATACGTGTGAATCTAAGAACAGAAGAGACAACCCTTAGCTCTGTACATGAGGATGCCCTGCACAGTTTCTGCAGTTTCCAATCAAATGGATTATTAAAGTTTTCCCAGTTCCAACATATATTTCTATATCTCTATCTATCTATTACTATCTCTATCTCTTGGTCTATCTATAGTCATTTTTCACTTGTCAGTGTACTGATGTTCTAGAACATCACCAGGAATGTTGAATTAACAAATACTGACTACTGTTATAGTGGAGTTTCTCATCATTTTACTTCAGTTGAAACATCATTTGCATTGTATAGTTTCCTTTGCCAGTATCCTTGTAAAACAGTTAAGATAGCATTAGTAGACATTTGCTTTTCTGCATTACCCTCCTTCTAACATTTAGCAGGTATAGTTTTTGCTAATTCTCTTGAAATCTCCTAATAGCAGAACATGCTTTACCTGAAAATTTAACATTTTTCATGCCATATCTTTTGAGAAAAGCAAGCCAGACAATACTAGCTCAGAAGGATTTAACATTTTCCTGACCCAGGACAACTTGACTATACCATTCTTTGACTTGCCACAAGGCTGCCCACTACATTTTTATATCTGTCATCATCTCATGAATCCATAAATTTAACCCACTGTTTCATCACACACTATAGATGTTACTTTTGCATTTTTTTCAGCTTCATTTCCAGAATGAGAATTTTTGCTTCCTTTATTGGATGTAACACATTTTGGGATTTATTAACATTGAACTCACCACCAACAGCATTATGTAACTTACGGTGGAATGAAAGTCATTAACACACATTCCTTTTCTCCATTAAATTGCATTACAGACTTTTTGTACTTAGGAACACTAGACAGTACTCTAATGCTGCATGTGGAAGCCATTTAAACAGAAAAATCAGAAAATAAGTCACAAGAAACATGACATTAAATAGACAGTAAAAGGGACACTTGTTTAAAATATAAGTACTTAAATAAAAAGCAGAATATCACCTTGATTGACCTTACCTGGGGAAATGCACATAGGGAGAGGTAAACATTCTGTTACTCTGTTTTTGTCTATGAATGAATAAGAAAATGCTCCACCTACTTATTTAGGGGTTACAATTTTACCAAGTAGACAATTTTCAAATATGGAATCTTTAAATAATGATATTGACTCTGTGCATACATTTATGTATAATTTTCAAACTAATTTGACTCAAATTTCAATGTGGAATGTTATTGAGCTCATGATGAACTGTAAGAATTCAGTAATGCTGGATATTTACTATTTTTACAACCCAAGTAATGATACTTAACTTTGCAAATAGTAACACTTACATAAACATAATATTTTAAATACTATTCATTGGCATTTGTTAAAAACACCCACAAACACAAATACCCTATATATAGTGTGTTATAGAATAGACAATGTGAGTTTTATCTCCCAATAATAGGACGACATGTGAAAGACGGTGAAAAGGTTATAGGCATAACAGTTTTCATTTTGCCTAATTGGGAGTCAAGGTAATTTATGCCAGTTAACTTATAAAAAAAGCCAAATTAGATAACAATAATGTTTCATTGTAAGCAAGATCAGTTTAGATAATCTGAGCAATTGTCTAATTAAAACTAACATGCTAAATAATACACAACTGAAAAGGAGCTAATATCCAAGATCTACAAAGAATTCATAAAACTCAATAACAACAACAAAACCAATAAAAAATGAACAGAAGAGTTTAATAGACACTTCTCCAAAGAAGATATATAGATGGCGCATGAAAAAATACTCAGCATCACTGATTATCAGGGCAATGCAGGTCAATAAAATGCCATCTCACACTTGTAAACATAGCCCATGTGAAAAGATCAGAAAAAAGAAATTGTTGGTGAAGATGTGGGGAAAAACAAAAACCAGGAACCTTTGTACAACATTGGTGGGAATGTAGATTAATTCAGCCCCTGTGGAAAAAGAGTATGGATGTTTCTCAAAATAATAAAAATAGATCCACAATAGATCCATATGATCCACTCCCAGGCTTCTACCCAAAGCATGTAAAAACACTGTTTCTAAGGGATAAATGCACTCCTGTGTTCAGTATAGCACTATTTACAATAGTTACAGAAACAACTTAAGTGTGCATGACAGTTGAGTGAATTAAGATGATGGGTTATATATACACAGTGAAATATTACTCAACTATAAAAAAAATGATGAACACTTGACATTTGCAATAGCATGAGGGAATTATGCTAAGTAAAATAGCAGTGTTTGTCCCAATAAAGACAAATACTGAATGATTTCATTTATATGTGGAATATAGAGGAGCAAGACAGAAAACCAGAAAAGACTCAACCAAAAGCAAACCTTAAAAATTTAGTTGTGAATCTGAGAATACCATCAGGTAAGAGGGCAATTGGAATGCAAAAAGAAAAAGAGCAAAATAGGCTATGGTACAGGACTACGGGTATCTTGATGGTATAGTGACATATATCTAATGATGTGTGAACCTATACCATTGAATCACATATAACATTTAAACCAAAGTTACCACTATATATACTTTTAAAAAATATTTTTGAAAAAAAATATTTTTCTAGGTGTTTGCAAAGTGGTAGCAGAGTAAAGATGCTGGTCCTCCCTTCTCTATATAGTGACAAATTGCAGCAGAAAAAAGTTAGTAATCACTGAAAGATAAACAGAAAACTAGAACATACAACAGGGGCAACAGACCAATAATAAGGGGGAAGGAATAAGTTTTAAAGATCCTTATTTATTTATGCATACAAGAGTTGGGGTGTAGACCAGAGGTGCAAGGGGTGACAGGATACACGAGAGACAGAGTGGGAAGTAGAACAGACTGATCTACTGAAATACACTGTTGAGGGGAGCAGTGGGCAAGGGAGGAGAGGTCTGCTGCACCATGTGGGTCATCTCCCTGGCCAGGGGTTGAACTCACGCTGCAGTGGCTGCAGAAGCCCCACAGGGTAACGCTCAACCCCTTGCGCCACAAGAGAGGCCCAGAAGGAACATTTATTTTTTATTAAAATATTTTAAAATTTACAAATACTTGCCATTAATTGTAATCCCCATGTATTCCCCATCACCATCTCACCAGTGCACCATCACCTCAGTCC
>JAGFMF010011443.1:10342801-10376923 GCA_019455555.1 Galemys pyrenaicus | reverse complement strand
GGGAAGTGGAGGGATCACACTTCCTGACTTCAAACTTTACTACAAAGCCACAGTCATAAAAACGGCATGGTACTGGAACAAAAACAGACACATAGACCAGAAGGAACATTTTTGACTGAACTATTTGCAGTATAACTCATAAAAGAGGTGACTGCCATGTGCAACCTTCAGGGGCAGAAACCCATATGGAAAACTTTGAAACTTCACTGAATAAGGGGGTGCATAGGGTTGGTATCCATGACAGAAGATGCTTTGTGTGAGAACTATAGTTGTTGAGATGTAGGCTTGAACCTGAAGCTCCCAATAAACAATAACTGCAGCCCAAACCAGTAGGAAAAGTCAGACTGGATTGCCGGTGTCTCCTCAAGGAAGCCTGTTAATTGCGGTCTGAGGCTATAATCTTCTAAACACCTATCTTAGCCCCAGCTCAGAACCAATACCAAGACACCTGAACACTTTCACAAACCAGAATTTAAAAAATTGGCCAGGATTCCAATGGAAAAGCAAAGGCAACGATTCCCAACTTGCAGTCTTGTCTCAACTATAATCCAAACCAGTGCATTTCCGATTGCTCAAATATAGCCAACGATTTAGGATGACAAGAGACTATGTAATATATTCAGGCTGATGATTCGGCCCTGAGGAAAAGTTCACTGGATCAGCACCACACCACTCTTACCCACAGCACAGCAGGGCACATACACCCTTGACACTGACGAAAGGTGGCCCTTCCATGTCCTGCTGTATGAGTTCCTGTCTAGTTAATGTCCCTTGCAAGTCCCAGTTTTTGGCTTCTGGTAAAAGTAAAAATATGTTGTCTGAAAGTTTACTCCTGCCTCAATCTATAAAAAGAGAAAAATAAGAGGCAGAACTCATCATAATGCTGAGCAAAAATGTCCTGAGAGAGTTCTTAATTCAGCAGAATTGCAAAATAAGCCTGAAGAGGAATTCAAGGTAACAGTCACACCATTGTTTACTGAATTAAAGAAAAAAGTATGCTATAAAGCAAAAGCAAACCAAGAAAATATGAGACTGCTACAATTATAACCAATGTGTCTAAAAAACTACTATAACCGAACTAAAAGGCACAATGGAGGGCATCAACAGGAAGCAAAGGCAAGCAGTGGAGAGAAATAGTGAGCTCAAATGCACAATAGCAGAGAATGCAATTAGAAGAAGAGAAAGAAGAAGTAAACATAAAGTTAGTGTAAAAATATTTTGGGATAAAGAGAAATCATATCTATATCATGGAAGTTCCAGAAGGAAAAAAGAAAGACAAAGAAATAGAAAATCTAGTTAAGTAAATAATTGCTGAAAATCCATTCAACCTGGAAAATGAACAGAATCCCTGACACACAAAATCCCTGAAACACAAAAAATTCCAAACCCAACAATGCTAGGCAGGCATATTCCAAAACACATTATAATTAAACTTTGGAAAGTCAAATAACAAGTACAGGATATTAAAAGACATCAAGAAAAACAAAACAACAAAAAAAAGAGTAACCTTACTTTAAAGGAATACCAATTAGATTATGCATGTAATTTCCAGTGGAAACTCTATAGACAAGAAGGGAATTATAGGAAATATTTAAAGCATTCAAAGAAAAAGATATACAACCTAGAATCCTTTAACCTTCAAGATTAGCATTCAAGACAGAAGGAAGGATAAGGAGCTTCACAGATAAGCAAAGAATAAAAGAATTTGTCAATACAAATCCAGTATAAAAAAGTGCTGAAGAGGATATTATAAAGCAATAGAATGAAAAAATATGGAGGTATTATTCACCTTCGCTAATATGGAGGAGGACGGCAGTAACAATACAGCCTATAAGAATGAAGTTGGGACTAGATTGTGCAAAGGGCCACACAGAGAGTCCCTCACATCCTAGTTTCAGCAGAAGTTTCAAACAAAAGTAAATAGAAGCAGCACACGATAATAGAAATTGATCTCAAAGAAAACATAAGAAGTGTCAAAAAATAAAAAGACAAAAACAAACTAAAAATACAGCAAATAAAAATGGAATGAACACTTGTGTCTCAACAATAACCTTAAATATAAATGACCTGAACACATCTGTAAAAGATATAGAATGGATGAATGGCCTTTTGCTGTTTGCAGGAAACATTAAAAAAACAAGCATAACTAGGCCTGTAAGATAATCCTATAAAGCAAATGGTAATTAAAAAAAATCAAAAACATAGGAACAGCTATACTTATATCAGATAAAATAGACTTTCAAGTAAAAAGATAATAAAGGATAGAAATGAACATCACATTATGATTAAAGAACAGCCTTTTTGATAAGTGATCTGGCTAAAAATGGAAATACCATATAACCCAGTAATCTCACCTTTGAAAATGGAATCATCAACTCAAAAAATTATATGTTGAACAATGGCTATTGTAGCATGATTTACAATAGCTAGGGCATGGAAACAACCGATATGCCTACAGGAAGAGGATTGGATCAAGAAAGTGTAGTATATAAAATAATGGAATACTATTCAGTCTCAAAGAAAGACAAATGTTATTTATAGCAAAACAGGAGGGAATTATGTGTAATAAAACAAAGCAGAATGATAAGGACAACCATTGTACATTTACATAGCAACCAATTCAACAAAGAAAAATACTTTTAAAAAAAATCTTCCAGACACTAATAAACAGTGAGTTTTCTAAGATTAAAAGAAGGCCGGGGAGAGAAAGGGTCAAAGGATTCTAAGAGATAGTGGTGGGGAAAAAATTAAAAAATGCTACAAAGATGATCACTGAAAGAACAGAAATAATTCCATGAGCACTTTCCAAGCTAGTAGGTAGAAAAGGAAATTTAAAAATACATTAAAAAATTAAGAGCACATAATGTCCTATCTGTATATGTGGGAAAAATTAAAAATAAAGTTCCTCCCCCAGGAGGAATATAAGGGAACCAAATAAGGATCAAGGAAAGGAATAAGAACAATAATGATAATAATAACAACAAGAAAGAAACAAAAACCAAAAATGAAAAGACAAGGACAAACTGGGGACACTTGGTGGGGAGGAAAGAGGAGGAGGGTGGAGGGCAGACGGGAGCACGGGGGACTGAGGTGATGGTGCACTGGTGATATGGTGATGGGGAATGCATGGGGATTACAATTGATGTCAAATATATGTAAATTTTTAAAATTTTATATTAAAATTTTAAAAAAAATAAAAGTAAAATATTTCTATAAATGCTTAGAATAAAAATGAACTTGCTACCTTAGACATTAAATAATGATACTAAATCTTGAAGCTCCTGGTACTTGAATCTTTGTATAATGAAGGTCTGAAATGGATAGATTTGCTTCTCTATATCTACTCCCTGCCTACTAGACTGCTTTATTTACCCTTCTTGACAGGAATACCCTTCTTCCCACAAGAAGGTCTTCCCTACTCACCATCTCTGAATACCACAACACTGCATTCGTCTAAGGCACAAGTCAAATGATACTTCATCACACAGGTTTTCTGCTATACCCCAGTGGTAGCCACTTCCCAGGCAAATAAACATGCCCTCCTTTAACACTCAGAAGCCCCCTTTATATCTCTTGGAGAATCTGTTACCCTTTCTATCTGAAAAATAAAACAAAGCACAATATGTATTTCATCTTGTTTATCAGATGTTGAAGTGCTTGAAGACTGCGGTAGTTAATTTTACCTGTCAGCTTGTCTGGACCATGAAGTAGCCACACACATTTTTTGCCTAATATTATTTCTGTGTATGTGTGTGGGGGGAGTGTTTCCAGATGAGTTTGACATTTGAATCAGTAGTCTTAGAAAAACAGATTCCCGTACCCAGTGAGGGGGTAAATCATCTATTTCACTTAGGAACTAAATAGAGCAAAAGGCAAAGAGAGAACTTCATCCTTCTCCCCTTGACTGAACCAGGACATGGTCTCTGCAACAGCTCTGGGATTTACATCATCAGCTCTTCTGGTTCCCAAATCTTTGGACAGAGGAAAACTATATTGTACTCTTTTCTTGGGTCTCCAACTTGTGGACTACAGATCGTAAGATTTTGCAGTCCCACAGTCAGTGAGGCAATTTCTTAAAATCTCCCTTTCTTTCTCTCCTTCATTGTGTTAGGGTGTAGATGCTCCATGGGTAGGGAATTTTTAGTGACACATTCTTTGCCAGGAAAATTCAGGAAGATTAAATAGATGAAAATGAATGTAACTAACACAAGGCAATCTGTGGCCATTCCTTGAACGTCTCTTTCTTAGCAATATACAGTTTTTAAACAATAATTACATCCTAGTTGAACAAAAATATGCAACAAGAGATGTCTCTTTCCTTAAAATTATTTTAGGTTAGTGTCCTATAATTTCACAAAAAGGAATGTCTGTATATAAAAGAAAACAAATATATGGTCAGTAAAAGAAAATATAGGGCTGACTACTTTCAAAAGCAAGAAAAATTATTTCTAATCTTTGAAAACAAGCTACAAAGAGAATTCTGAATTCCTGCTTTCTTCAAGCATCAAAAAAGATGTTACATAACGCATTTTGAAAATTTACACCCAGGTACAGCTGCTGTGATATCTTTTTAAAAAATACACAAAACCCCCAAAACTAGACTTCTTATTCACATCTTCCAGATTTTGCCACTGTTCCTCCATGCCAGTGAACACTTCTGAAAAGAACTATGTTTAAGGAAACTGCTGTTGCTGATACCTCTCTTCCCCCTCTCTCTTCCATGCTTTCCTTTCAAATTTTGTTTCACCCCTTTACAAAACAGCCCTTTTAATATCCATCACCAGGGACTTCACATACAGAGGTCAGTTCTTCATCACTCCTCACCTCCCTGAAGATCAGCAGTCTCTGATATAACTGGTAGCTCTCAGTTTGGAAACTTCTTCACCTGGCTCCCAGTACCCTACCTAACTTAGTTCTCCTAGAGTCCTTTCACCTACCCAACCTCCAGCCAGGAGACATTTAGTGGATAGCCATGGCTTCTTCATTAACAAGAATGCCTCAGGTAATGATACTCTATGGAAGAGGGTTACTTATACCATTTTGCAGGTGCTTTATTCAAGGACTTTTATTTATGAGGCGTATAAATCTACCAGAACATCATTATATGAAGGAGAGTGAGGTGAGAGGGATTATTCTATTGTTTCCTCCTTATGGATTGTCTCTAGGGTTGTCATTCCCTAGACTGGGGGCCACAGACACAGACAGCTGCACTCTGTAGGTTTTGGCAATAATTTCCCCCTCATCTAATTGGTTCTAAGGGATATAAAGTCCATAGTCACTATAACCCCTCTAGTTAGAAAATAAGCATCCTACTTTTACTTTGAAAACACCCTACCTAAAGTACCATCTTTACTATTCTTTCCTATCCTCACATCATCAGGTTTGAATGTACTAGAGCACTGACTGATGCATCCAATTAGTGCTATATTAAGTTTCAGTGCTGTATAATATTTCAATTGTCTGAAGGCACCAAACATCCATTCAACTGTTATTAATGTACATTTTATTTTCCTCCTATTTTCTAAATGTAAGTAATGCTATGATTATTCTTGTATATCAGTCTCATGCATGTGTAAAGTTTTCTACAAGATATGTATATATATAGTACTGTATATATATGTATATATATATAGTACTGTAATGGCTAGATTATAGGCTATAGGTAATAACATTTCAAGATTGATGATCCAAACTGCTTTTCAAGCAACTACTTACAATTCCACCAGCAGTGCAAGAGATTTTATATTGCTCTGAAAGGTCAGCAATACGGAATTGGGAGACTAACTTCAATGAATATTTGGTTTCAAAATTGTATCTCATTAAAGTTTAAATTTGCATATCTTTCTTTTTGCTAACACAGTTTAGCACATTTTTATACATATATAGACTAGAGTTTCATATTCTAAAACATAGCATTTTATATTATTAGCTCACATTTTTGTTGGGTGATACCTTCTCTAAAGAAATTAAGGTATTGCTTGTAACTTCTAGGTATAAACTACTTGTCACTGGCATATGTGGCAACTATATTCTCCTTGTTTTTGACTTATCTTTTTACTTTATTGTATCTTTTGGGTTTTTCTGTTTGTTTTTTAAAAATTTATTTATTTATACAAACAAGAATTGGGTTACAGGTCAGAGGTGTGGGGGGTGAGAGGATTCACCAGAGACAGAGTGGGAAACAGAACAGGCAGATTGACTGAAATACATTTCAGGGGAGCAGCAGGCAAGACAGGAGAGGTCTGCGCCATGTGGGTCAGCTCCCTGGCCAGGGATCGAACTCATGCTGCAGTGGCTGCAGATACTTAATAGTGCGGTGCTTAACCCCTTGTGCCATCAGGGAGGTCCCTTTGTATATTCTGATGAAAAGAAATTCTTACCTTTAATATAGTTAATTTATCAATGTTCTGACATGGTTAGTATTTGGGGGAACTATCTATAACCCCCTTATATTTGTATTTTAAATTTTTATAAATTTTAAAAGTACCCCCTTATATTTGTATTTTAAATTTTTATAGATTTTCTTCTCACCATTTTGTTCTCAATTCATCTAGGTATTTTAATAATTAATTTTTAGATGCAATCTCATCATGTGTTATGTTTTTCAGTGTCATATTCATACATATAAGTTGTGTGCATTTGTGTAATTTTTTCATAGGCACGTGTGTTTTTATATTTTTTTCTTATAGGTCAACTTGTCTATAATTCTTAATAGTTCATGAAAAATTGTAGGGAGGAGGAAAACAATTTTTCTTTTTCACAGATAAGTCCTGGCACTTCATTTTTCAAATAAACCTAAATCACTTTGTAGGTTTTATAAAAATCTTGTAGATTTTTTGGCTGGAATTGAATTTAATCTGTGAATTAGTTTGAGATGAAACAATATTTTTATGAAACTGATTCTATTTATCAGTTTACCTATCCCCCTTTTTAGGACTTATTTATGTCTTTTAAGATTTATCATTTTCTACATCATATTAATCTCAAAAACATTAAATTTATTTATTTAGTCTCCTTACCTTTTTGTGGCTATCTGAAATTTTTTTCTTAATATAAAATGGTACATGGAGTATTATTTTACTATTGATTTAGATATGTCAAATTGCTAAGTTACTTTATTAATTCAAATATGTATTTACTTTCAGTTTCCTTTGTTACAGTATTCTTTGAGGATGATTATGCCATCTGCAAATAATGACAGTTTTTTTTTCCTTTCTAGTTCCTAACTTGTTAAGTGGTTTTTGTTGTATATTGGAAACATTTTTTACAATGTTAAATTCTCTTCTTCCTACTGTTCAAGAGAATTCTTCAGTGTTTCATCACTAAATTTTATTAAATTTGCTTAATTTTTATAGATATCTTTAATCAATTTACTTTTAGTTTTTACTTTTTAAATTAAGATGTTGATGTACCAGAATCTCTTTATGTTTTTGAAACCATTATGTGCCCTCTTATAATCTAGAAACATGATAAATAGTATCGATGGAGTATAATCTGTAGTTAAGCTGGCATTGCATTTTTATAAAAGTCAACTTTTTATGTACATTGCTGGATTTAGTTTGTAAACTCTTTGTGGTGGATTTTTGTTTCCTTATTAGTGAATGAGATTGTTCTCACATGGTGTCTTTTTTGAGTTTGAAATTTATCCCTGAAAATAAACATTCTCTTTCATACTACTCTTAAAATAACCTGGAAATGACAGAAATTATAGGTATTTCATTTTACTGGAATCTTTATCTTGGTCATTTTATTAATTAATATTTTCCCCATTTTATACATAATTATTTTTTATATCTCTGCATAATATTATCTGATTTAAGCTCTGTTACTGAAAAGGTGCTGAAAAGTCCCAAAGGGCTCTGAAAACAATGCTCAACAGGGTAGAGAACAGAACTAGAACCGCGCTAAGACGTACTGAGGACAGTGACCCGGATGGAGGACACATCGCCATCACTGGCCTATCACCTGTGCACACAACTGCAAGAACACTCAAGCCCAGGGTCCAACAACAGCAGGGTTTACTTAACAAACAGGAGACTGGGAAAGAAAAGCATTTCTAAGGTCACGATTGGCCGGCTGTCTTCCCCTAGAGAGTGACCCCAGCATCCAGAAGTCCCAGCAAAGGCTGCTCGTGGAAGAGGACATGGTACTCAAACACCACACAACAGCAGTTTGAAGCCTAGGCCAGATGCCAAATCAGACAGTGACGGACTCAACAGGCCCGGCAATGATACCAGAGAACCAGAAGCTGTGATCAGGTCTTTGAGACACTGGGCTGAGCCCAGTGGTGCTTCTTGCAGGTAATGTCAAAGGCAGTGCTGGAGTAGGCACAGCAGCCTAGTCTCTGTGAGGGTCTATGGAGGTTGGAGGTCTAGAAGTTTACAAAGTCTACAAGTGTATGAAGGTCTGATGAATCCCATTAAGGTCAACTGCTTAATGCATCTTTCCCTTCAAAGGCTGGGAGCAGAATACATCTTCTTCAAACAGAGGTAGTATGATGAATGCTTTTTCTTCTAAGGCTGGTTCCTGAAGGTGGTCCAAGGAATCCTTTTTTTTTTTTTGGAGGCAGTCTGCTGTCTGAATTTGTCTTCAAAATTGGTCCAACAAATTCTCTCTTTAGAGACTGGCTGCAGACTGACTCAAGCTGACTCTTACACTTCCTTAGAGCCTCTTCAGGGTTCCCCATCCTCTAAGCCTGATTAAACCATTTTTCACCCTAAGCATATGACTGGACTTTCTAGCACCCATCAGCTTGTTTTCCATTTTTCAGTCCAAATAACTAACTAATGAAGCAGGCTTGAACCCGAATGGTCCATTTTGCCTACACCTGATCAGTCCACTTTGCTCACACATAATTGGTTCATTTTGAATCCTATAGCCAGAGAAAAAGCCCAGCCTGGCCTGCACTCAGATCAGGGCAGGCTGGTGGGTTTTTGGGCTCCAGGGAGTCATGGTCAGAACAGGCCTTGTTGGGGACAAGGGAGGGTGAACTCCTGCAGGTGGCAGGCTGAGGCTGGTGATTCTCAGTCCAACAGAGCTACCTTGCCCCACAAAACCCAGAGGCAACAGGGATCCAGTTACACCACATCTGTCCTTATAGGTCTTTTTTTTTTTCTAGCTACCTTTTTATTTTTATAAGTGTGTAACTTCACATTTAGTGAATTTTTCATTGCTATGTTAGACACAGAGATTGCTTACTTATTCAATTCACTACTAGGGATATACCCAAAGGACACACAAACACGAATCCAAAAGAATACCTGTACCCCTATGTTTATTGCAGCGCTATTTATAATAGATAAGGCTTGGAAACAAACCAAATGCCCAAAGGTAGATGACTGGGTCAAGAAGATGTGGTATATATACACAATGGAATACTATTCAGCAATCAAAAAAGATAAACTCATGCCATTTGTAGCAACATGGATGGAACCAGAAAGGATTATGCTCAATGAAATATGTCAGAAGGAAAAAGAAAACTATTATATGGTTTCACTTATTGGAGGAATATAGTGGGACCAAGTAAGGCATGAGGGAAAACAATAACAATAAAAAAATGTAACAGAACAAAAATAGAAAGCTATAAATCAGAGGCATCCCTATAGACCTTTGAAATTTTTCTACATTGGTATTTTTTATCTTTTTTACTTTTCTCTTGATCATATGTACGTCAATTTATAGCTGATCAGTTCTGCTAGACAGCATCAGTTTTATTGGACTTTGCAAACAACCAAATTTGAACTGTAAAAGCCCTATACATTTATTCTTATTTTGAACTTTGTTCTTGTTTTTAACTTTAATTTTACCTTTTTTATGTCTGATTTTATTCAATTTTTATTTACCTCTTTCTTCTTAAGTTGGTCTTGACCAATACAAGTTAGACTTTTTTTCTTTTCTGATATGAATGTTAAAATTATACAATTCTAATAACCATCATAACAGAAACGCTAAATTTTATCAGCAGCATTTTTTACAATTATGTTATCCAATGTTTCTAGTTGCCCATTTTAAATCACAATTTAAAATGTTGTCAAATATTGAATCTGTAATGATGAGATGGCTAAATAATGTGTGTGATTCTTTAGTTAAAAAAATAATGCTCTGTACATACTTACGATAAAGTACACTCAACCAGCTATTAAGTGTAGTCCTCTGTACAGTTTTTTGTTTTGTTTTGTTTTTTCATAAGCTATATTCTTCCTACTTTTTGTCAGCTTGGTTTATCGGTTCCCAAGAAAGGTGTGTTAAAATCTCTCATGGTACCCTATTTATCACTTCCTCCTGGCAATTCTGTCAAGTGTTGCTTTGAAACTGTAACACTCCATTATTATTGATTAGGAGTTTGGAGTTTTCCTGGTGAACTGAAACTTACTCAATATAAAATAATAGTATTTAAAGTAGTGCTTTTCACTACAAACTTTGCTTTGATATTAATATTGTAGGGGTAACTTTATTTTTCTTAATATTTTCTTATATATCTCCCTTCTATTATTTTTTATGTTCAACATAAAAAAGTAACAAAATTGAAGTATTTGACTCTAAGTCATAACTAGATTTCTTTTTATAAAATCTGACAAAAATTTACTTTTAACAAGAGTTATAACAAACAGAATTGTAATCATTGCTATTCCCTTAGTTTGTTCTTTTATTTGTACACTTTTTAACATTCAATATCTCTTTTCTCTTAGTTTTTGCTACTCCCTGGATGGGATATTTTCTTACCTTTCCCCCTTCTTGTTTAAAAATTACACACTTGATTTTTACTTTCCTAGTGGTTACTATAGAAATTTTAGTAAACATATATATCTTAATCAAATATATAATTTATTTTGTTTATATTAGTTTTATTTTACCCCTATAATTGCTCTTTAATTATCATTAATTGTAAATCTGTGTATGTGTATGTGTATGTTCTCAATTCTCTTTGCATCCTTACTTTTCTTCTAGAATTCTATAATTCTGCTTTCTGAGTATATTATTTAAAGCTCCCTAACTAAAGTGTGATTTTAGAAAATTATCTGTTTTTATCTTAAAATGTTTTTATTTTGCCCTTATTCTTTTTTCAGCACTTTGAATATATCTCACACTTTTCTGGCTTCCACTGTTACTATTGAGAGTTGGTCATAAATATATTCTTATCCCTTTGGGAGAAAATGTTTTCTTACAAATGCATTTCAGGTTTTCAGGATTTACTTTTTTGTTCTCTATTTTCCCATTATGAACCTTGCTAGCAGATTTCTGTACATCATTTGGGTCCTAATCTGAAGGTCTTTCATTTATAATGGATTATTTTTGTCATTGTCTACTCAGGCATTGCTCTTTCAATTATTTTTCTACTATTTCCCAAGATGTTAGCACTCTGTTTTCCATGCCTCAACCCCTCTTTCATACACTCCACTGCTTTTTTCTGTGAACCATATTTCCAATTATTTCTTTAGTTCAATATTACAGGTCACAAATTCACTAATCTGTTATTTAGTCAGCTCAGTAAATTTTTATTTTAATAATTCTATTTTCTTCCACATTATATTTGGTTCTCTATCAAGTATGCAATTTTAATAGTTGATTGTTCTTCAGCATATTTTAATAGCCCCTTCATTTCTGTTAACATATGTACCTCATTTTATAGCTGTTTCAAACATCTATAGTCTTGTGTATCTGATTTTCTGAACTTCAGTTTTTGATAACTCTTTTATGAGGACTTCTTTTCCTGTGTGATTTATAGATTTTTGATTGTAGCCTCTTCCAGGAACTTCACCTATTTGAAACTTTAAAATATGTCCTTAAAGTATAGTTTCTCTAAAGATTATCTGTCTTTATTTCTTACAGAAAAAAGAGGTCATTTCCAATCCAGATATTTAGACTGAAATTTTGCTTTGAGATTTTTTAAATTCTTAACCTTTTAAATTCTTTTTTGTAAAAAAACTCTTAGTTCTTATAGAAGTATGAGCTCCTGCTTATGAATGCCTTGACTCCACCAGACTCACCTAATGTCCCTACCTTCTGTTATAACAGGAAATCAACGCAGACAGGCATCCTCACCATCTCTCTCTATTGGTCAGGTTTATGTTGGTGAGTGAAACTTCCAGAGTTTTCAAGTTAACTCAATTTGCACAGATTTACCTCCTATCCTCAGTTCATATGGTTCATTAAACCCAATGCTCTAAGACAGCAGTAATTGCAAGATGCATACAGAGCACACACAGGCTAAATAAATGACTTACCTCTTTGAATTTCTATTTGACAATACAATAATGACCACTAAAGAATTCCTTTAAACATGCAAAGATCTGTACATACATATGACATCATTTTTGATGTTTTATTTAAAGAAGTTTTCTCAGGATATGTATTCCATCATATGGCAAGAAACATAAACTATTTGACTTCTAAGACTTTTTAAATAAGAAAGCGCATTTTAGGAATACATGGAAATCAAGTTTATATTTATAGTGTAATCAATTACCTTTCTGCATTAAACAACAACAATGAAAAACTTACGGAATATGGTGATGGTGCAAAGGTGAATTGGTGGTGGAGATTCTAAGGGGACTACACCAAAAAGAGAAAGCAAACATTGTAAGAAAAATAAACAAATAAATAGATTAATTAATTTTTTAAGACAGAAAATATAAAAATGTATTTTTATGTTGTTCTGAGACATAATAAATGAAAATAATAGTGTAGGGCCTCCCTGGTAGTGCAGGGGGTTGAGTGTCACACTGTGGAACTTCTGTAGCCACTGCAGTGAGAGTTCCATCCCTGGTCTGGGAGGGGACCCACATGGCACAGCAGACTTCTTCCTGTCTGGCCCACTGCTCGGCTCAGCAGTGTACTTCAGTAAACTGTTCTGTTTCCCACTCTGTCTTTCGTGAATCCTCTCGCCCCTCACACCTCTGGCCTGTATACCAGCTCTTGTATGCATAAATAAATATGTTTTAAAGGAAAGAAAATAATAGTGTATCTAATGGTCATCCTCTTTCTAAATTTGCTCTACCTAATGTTGCTTTTCATTTGGTTTGCATCTTTTTAATCCATAAAATGAAAGAGTTTTGAAAAATGTATTTTTTTCAGTCTCATCTCATGAATAGGAGTATTGATTGGCCCAGGAGATTTAGTCAGTCTAACTTGGATGATGAGAAGGCCCTCTTTGTAGGATTCTGTGACTCAACACAGAATTCAGAGAAATAAGTGTGACTGAGATATGAGGTTCAGTCAATCTAAGACAAAACCAAGTTCAGTAAGGGAACATGAGATGGTGAAAGTTATAAGAAACGCCTCAACTTGAAAGAGCTTTAACCACTAAATCTTTTATTGTTAACAGAACATTTGCCCCTTGCTGAAATGTTATGGGTAAATATGATCCTCCCACCCCCAAATTCATATGCTGTGGCCCTAACACCTAAAATGACTGTATTGTCTAATATGACTTAAGGAGGTAAGTAAGGCTAAATGAGTTTACAAGACTGGGTACATAATCCAATAGTACTCTTAGTCTTATATATATAAAAAAGAGATATTCTAGAACTGCACCTATACAGAGAAAAGGCCATGTGAGGAAAAAGTCTGAAAGAAGATACTGAAAGGATTAAAGAGTAGAGTTTTGCCATGAAAGTGTCCTGTTGATATCCATGAGAAAATTAATTTGTGTGTTTAAGGCCCCATTCTGTGGCATTTTTTTATAGAAGTTCTAACAGATGGATACAGATTTTAGTACTGAGAGTGATTCTAAAGGAACAGAATCTTAAGAATGAGTTTTATGAATTAGTTCTGAGATTTCTGGAATAGGCTTTCTAATCCAAGAGATTTTAAGAATGTGATGACTTGATTTCCAATAGTACTTAAGAGAGCATCCATAGTCCAAGACGTGATGTTATAATAGAGATACTCTTAATCAACACTTAAGAAGCAATGATCTGAGTAACTGTGTATATAATACATTTAAACATTTTTGATCAACTAACAAGTATAATGAGATTAGTTGGTTGCTCATAATGTCACTGAGTGTGATGTACTCAGAGATCTAAATTTCCAGTCCGAGCATAAATTACCTAAAAATATCTACTGTCCTTAAAGAAACGGAAGACGCTGAATTGACATTGCTGAAAAACCAAAGCCCAATTCTCATGTTTTAAGTGACAGACTTACAATGCAAACTGAATTCTCAGCCTTCCAGGATGCTCCTGTTAAGCAAGTGCACTGTTTGGGAAAGTAAGAGATCCTGAAAGATGGTTTGGGAGATGTTCAAAAACTGGAAACATTAAGTCCCAATATTGATGAATTTTCTTTGTCAATATGGGAGCCCTTCAATCAACTCCTGAAGACTTTATCCCTGATTTGTTTGAACCTGTGATGGCTCCCCTGAGGCAGCTGCCACGCAACACCGTGCTGATTCAGGACCAACCCCTCTGATTCTAGACCTAAAATTGCACTCATATTCCAGGAGATCCCTAAAGATAAGATTTAATATGTGACCATGAGAAAGTACATTATATGCCAAAAAACTTCTTTAATTTTCTAATTTATACATACACAAATCAGAGAAATGTGTGAGGAATGGATAACTAGGGCATAGGTAAACAAAAGAAGAGATAATTGGATCACATTAAATTTACCAGTTTGAGGATGACCATTGTACATTGCCAAAATTTTATTTTG
This sequence comes from Galemys pyrenaicus, assembly GCA_019455555.1. Taxonomy (NCBI): domain Eukaryota; kingdom Metazoa; phylum Chordata; class Mammalia; order Eulipotyphla; family Talpidae; genus Galemys; species Galemys pyrenaicus. Next base: position 10,362,265 of record JAGFMF010011443.1, on the reverse strand, counting down.
TTAATCTTTCTCTCAGTCTTCCTCAAACAACCTACAGTCTTTTATCAACGTCATTGTACACTGGAGTAAGGAAATAAAACTTTCACAATTCACGAGATCCTGGCTCTGATCCTAATTCCATGAGACCTTAATCATCACTGTGGTATCCCAGGGATTGATGAATGTTGGGTGGTCAAGAGCTTTGAAACTAGGTCCATTTTACAGTGGGCCAAGTGTTAGCTAGGAGCCCATCCTTGGCTATTCCCTCAGTTTCAGAATTCAAAATTAGTATAGGTACACAGTTGACCCTTGAACAACACAGTGTATAGAGATGCCAACCCCATGCAATTGAGAATCCACAGATAACTTCTAACTCTCCCCCAAACTTAACTACCGTGGCCCCTTTAATAACATGGAGAATTGGTTTCAAGATACCCCCCTCCCCCGGATACCAAAATGTGAGGAGGCTGAAATCCCTTTATCCCTAGGTTATGGGTTCTCAGATTCAATCAACCAACATCCATACTTGATTGATTTCATAAAAGTGGAACCCATAGATAGAAAAAAGAATCTACAATATAAATGGGCCCAGGCCTATTCAAAGATCAGCTATGCTCAGCAACTGGCATCATCACACATTTGTTACTGACTGGGGAATGAGGGCTGTTATAAAGCAGAAAGACCAATTGAAGCCACTGTAACTATCTTTATTTTGAAAAATAAAGAAAAAAGTATATTAAAGGCAATGCAGCATTCTTGGAGGGATTACAGAGATTAGTGCCACCACCAAGGACCTGAAAGACACAGGCATTCAAAGACATGCCCTTTTAACTTCTTTATATGGCCCATGCTAAAGGCAGATATACCTTAGAGAATGACTGGATTATCATAAACTTAAACAGGTGGTGACTACAATTGCAACTGCTGTAACAAATGTAGTTTTATTGTTCAATCAAATTAATATATCATTGGGCACCTGGTATGCAGGTATTGATTTAGCAAATATTTTTCTCTCCATACTTGATAACAAGGATCATAAGAAGCAGTTTTCTTTCAACTGGAAATGCCAGCAATACATCTTCACTGTTCTATCTCAGGCAGATAGCAACAATGCTATGGAGAGGATCATGAGTGGCCTAGTCTTCAAAAATGAAGGTTAGGTGTCATCCCACCATGTGAAAAATTTATGACTAGCTGAGGTGCTTGCTGAAGGCAAAGCAAATATGGGCTAGGAGTGGAGTATACAAGGCTATTATTAATATTAGTTACAACCATAAGACCAGTTACAGAAATGAGTGCTATAATCATCATGAGTATTTCTTCCTTCTTTTGTTATGGATATTTGTTTGAATCACATAAGTTTGTTTTCTTTCCTTTCTTATCCACTTATGGAACATACTCTATTGCTTTACATCATACTGTTTAAGTAACATTAACTTTATATCATAGTGCTCAAGCTGTAAAACATAAAGTAGAAGAGTAAACCAAGTACTTTGCACCCATTTCTGAAGAAAGAATCAATGTGTTTGCTGTTATAGACTCCATAGATTTATCATGTTAGGTAGAAATATGAAGTCATTGTTATCTTTGTACTGGGATTAAGTACGGCTTCAGGACATGTGTATGGGTGCTAATTTGACAAGAGGAAGACATGTAGTGGTTAATATTTTCGAGTCATCTGGAGGGTATTTTTGGATGACTGTTAAATCAGTGAACTTCAGTCAAGCAGATTCTCTCCATTATATGAGTGGTCTTCATCTAATCAGTGGAAGGTATAAATAAGGCAAAAAGTCTCAAAATAGCTGGTATGCTTACCATTACTGACTCCTAGGCACTACGACTAACTGACACAGTAGAATCTCTGAGCCTGAGGCTTACGAATCTGCACTTCGTCAACGGACTACCTTGGATGGTTCTTACAGTAGCATTTGAAAGCCACCTGTAGGATTGGTTAGAGGAGGACGGGTGAGCTCATCAATAGAATTGTTCTATTTGCTGAAGTAAAGAAATCCTGAGAAAGTGAATATAAAACATGCAAATCCTATAGTGCATCTGGTAGGATGAACTGTAATCTCTTCCCTATTCAGACCTCATTTCCTTTCTCAACAATGCCTTCTGCTGTAATCAGGAACCATTCACAGAGCTGTTCCTTCTGTTATTTATTTATTTGTGCCTATCAGCTTGATGGATAGAGGAGCCGCCTTGGGATGACAGATACCCATGACCTACTTTGCCATGCCAGTTTCTCTTGCCTATTCTTTCCCCATGGGGGGCTCTGCAGTCGACCACTGATTTTGAGTTGGTTCAGACTAGAGATGGCAAAATTAGTCTTAATTTAGCCTGCATAATTGTATTCAGTACCAGTCAGGACTGGTGCTGTAAAATACAAATACATTTGCCAATTCTCTTCTTACACTAAGGATTTCAAGTTGCCAAGTAACATGGAAAAATATATCCTTTTTTTTTTCTTTTCTCTCTACCCCTCTCACCCCTTGTGAAAAAAGCATCCTTGAACTTAATTTTCCTTAGAGAACTTCACTTTTCCTCCTCTTATTTTTAGCTTCAGTCTTGCGGCCTGTTATTGAACTTGTGAATTACAGCCTCCTGAAGCAAAGGGAGCTTTAGGCTTTCACAGAGTCTCTTTATGCTGCTCTTACAGACATCCATTCTCACTAAACCCTGTCTCTCACACTTCTAGAACAAGCAATGACCATCCTCTTCCCAGTACTTCCCTGCCTCCCTGGATTTATGCATCACCTGAGTTCATCACATCCTCGCCTCAGGGTGTATTTCCTAATGAAATTTTAAAATGGACAAACCATTCAATTGTGGTTAAGAAACCAAAATGACTTTTTCCATCTGTGTGAAGAATACCAAAGCTCTTCTGCAATGCTGACAGAAGGAGGGGTGGGGATGGATGGCAGGTGATGCTGTTTTGTGTATTGATAGAGGCAGAAGTCAGATGAGTTGGGTTTAATTCAATTGTAGGCACAGTTCAGAAAAAGCAGCAGGGAACTGGATAGAGGACTAACTGCAGACTCAGATTATAGGCATCTAAAAATAAGTCCTCTTTGTCCTTGTAATTGAACCTGCAGAAGCGGCTGGGCTGTGAGGCATAATCACTAAGAATTTGGATTCAGGTGTCAGATTACCTAGGTTTAAGATTCTGATTTGGCCATTTACAGGTTGTAGCCCTTTGGCATTTTATTTTATATCTTTTATGTCTCTTCCTCAGTTTCTGCTTCTGTGATGTAACATGAATCATTATAATTTTGCCTTTCCCATTCTCTTCTTACACTAAAGATTTCAGGTTACCAAGTAACATGAAAAAATATATCCTTTTTTTCCTGTCTACCCCTTTCACCCCCTGAGAAAAAAGCATCCTTGAACTTGAGTTAATTTTCCTTAGAAAACTCTACTTTACCTCCTTGACTTATAATATCTGTGAAAGATTAACTGAAATAAGTAGCAAGAAGTGTTCCAGGAGCAATATCAGTAATACTTATTAATAAGAGAAAATTATAGATATACCTTGATGTCAGTAACTAAACCAATATAACTTATTTGTTCAGCTTGATTTGTAATTTGGATAATAATGTATTTCAAATGTAGTGCAACATTTGGATTGAATTAATGAAATTGCTGATATTCAGTCATGAAATAGTAAAAGTACTAATATCATTTGATCATTTGGTTCAATAAATAGTTACAGTGAGGCATATATCAATCTTACTATATAAATAGACATTTTAAGAGCACTATTAAGTAATTGTTAGTTTATTTTAGAAAGTAAACCTCAGAGAAGTGAACCGATTTCCCTACTGAGAATGATCACAATGTGAGAAAACCCTGATTTCAACTCCAATCCTTATATTGAATCCTGCTTTTATATGGAAAATTTCAAAAAGAATGTAAAGAAACCCTTGAAATGAAAAGTATATATTACTGAAATTTAATTTGTGATATAAATATTTGCCCCTTCCCTGGAACAGCATATCATGTCATATATTATTAGGGATTTCGAGGAAAAAAAGCAGCATATCAAGTCGCAGATTATTAGGGATTTCCAAAAAGAAAAAAAAAGAACCAATAAGATATCTTTCTATCTTTCTGTCTGTCTGTCTTCTAGCTATCCTCAATCTATCAGAAAGACACTATAAAATAATGGATTCATGTGATTATGAAGTCTGGCAAGTTCAAATCTGCACTGTGGGCCAATAGGCTTGAGACCCAAGGAAGCCAACGCTATAGTTCCAATCTGAAGTCTTTGAGAACCAGGAGAATTGGAGGTACAGATAATATCCAAAGGGAGACAGCTGGAAAATTCTCTCTTACTTGGGAAAGTGAGACTTGTAGACCACACTTTTAGAAACACCACTAAGGGTAATATACATGGATATGCACGTATACAATATATACCATTTATTGACTGATCAGCATTCAACATAAATAGTATCACAAGAAAGCTTATCTCAAGGTCTTACCTTCATCTGTACTCACCATTGCCCCTATCTCCAGGTTGGGGGCAAGGTAGACTATGTCAACCCCAGGTGATTAATCTACACTATCTAAGGTGATTTGCTTCCTAGTTTCAGTATTTGGATTTTTAAAATGTCATTTATAACTGAATATTTACTATGCCCTCTAAACTAACTTACACATTAGCCAATTTCTGAATCTCAACTGCTATTATAATTGTTGACAACTAAATTAATAAAAGACTTTTACCACAGGACAATACTTTTATAGTTCATTGGCATAAAGGTGAGTGTTCTTATGTTTACTTTTCTCAGCTGTTTATTTATAAAAGAAATTAATCATTTATTACAGATATACTTTAAATGAAAATGTTTTCTCACTCATAGTCACTGAAATAGATCAAATCAAATAGAACAAATTGAGAATGAAAACTAAAAGTTTTGACAACTCAAATGGCTATCACTCATGTTCCATGTTAGTTTGTGAATCAATACATGAAAATAAAGATAGATGAGTGGTAGATATGGAATAGGTTAAAAATTGAACAATTATATAATGTCCTTAGGAAAGGTTTTAGTGATTCCTTGTTTTGTTTGAAAATTTAGAAAGAAGCATTCTTCTAAAACAAACACATACACAATTACACACATATATATATGCATGTATTTACACACAAATATATATATATATATAAAATCCATGAGAAACACTTAATATAATGGCAACAATTATGTCTTTTTTTCTTATCTTTATATATCTAGTACCAACTATATGGGAACTTTTCAATGAATATATATTGTGGAAGAAATTCACTAATTTGCCCTAAGTGGAAGAGATACATTTTAAATCTACAGAATAACTTTTAAGTATGATGATTGTATATTTTATTATATTAAATATCATAAGTTAGTAGATGCAAAGTACAAGTCCTACTAATCATGATTAATAATGTAATTAACATTTTTGAACTTTACAGATATATATTACAGGGTCTATGACCTTTGAGGGTTCTCATACTGTCTGATAATGAAAAAAGTAACCTAAGATCCACCACTTTCCACTATATGGAGTCTCTGCTAAAGAACAAATAAAAATTAGCACACAGAACTGGACAGCTGAGGACCAGTCCATAATGACCTGGAAAAGCAAGACATGTGAGCATCTGTGGGGCTGTAGCAGGTGTGACATTATCAGCTTCAATATGACTTGCTTCAGTTAGATTAAAGGAGAGCAATATTCTCAAGGACACTGGTTCTATATATTGGAAATTCCTTACATTTTTTTCTAACTGTATTCTGTGCAGATTGAAAAACAATAAAATAATTAGTGCATTGTGGTATAGCAGCATGCACCTGAGAAGGTGTGATCCTTTATCTCTGAATAATATTCAGTGCTGTAGATCAATGTTAACTCAATTTTTAAAAAGTCAAATATATAAGATGCTAAAGTTCTTCCAAAATACTAAGCAGAGTGAAGAAAGAGCGAATCTAAGAGCCTACAAAGACATATACTAACATTAGAAAATTGACTTATATAGAAACCTGAATGAGAAAGAAAATTAGAGGGATCCTTTACTAAGAAAAGTGGGGTTTGAAACAAAGTAAGGCTTCAACTTCTGAACAGATGTTCCGCATTTGGGAAATAAGTATTCCAAGGGGGCTTACTCAAAATCAAATGGGAATTAAGTATCCCAAAGGGGGCTTACATTAATATCTATATAAGGTGCACAAAGCTCCCATGTCCCTAACTACACACAGCAAACAGGTACAACTATTTCCTTATCAATCACATAGGAGTTGGGAAGTACTCACTCCAGAGCAATTAAGCTAGAATTACTTTGAATCTAAAGAAAACAAACACAGAAGACTGTTAACTATTCAAAATCACTAAGAATATCCTGTGAAACTGATCATACATAAGAATTAAAACATGAAAATATAGCATAAATGTCAATAGGGAACTAGTGCTTCAAACAGTGAAAAGTTAATATTAGATAAATATATGGATGTTATAAACTTCAGAATAATAAATATTAGAGAAAATGATATGAGGTGAATGGAATAGCAAAAAACACTTGATAAAGCTAAAAGAGTGCAACTATGGAGGAATAAGACCAGAAAAAATAGATAAGTATAAAACAAATAATATGATAGTAGGCATAACATAAAATCAAACATATTTAGAATGACGTTAAATGTCAAAGACGAACACTTCAATATATCAGTATATACGAAAGATAACACTGGATAACAAAAAATGTAGCCACATATATTTTTACAAATAGCACACTTTAAAGATAAGAACACCAAAAGCTTATAAAAAGATGTAAATAAATGTTCTATGCAAACACTGACAAAATAATTCTAAAATATAAGTATAACTAATATAGTATCAGAAATTAAGGCTATAAGGAAAATATTACTGAACATTAAGGAAACATTTCATAATGATAAAGGGTCCATCCCTAAAACAATTCTACACTTGTATGTTTACTAAGAATGTATCCTGAAAATGCATGAAGAAAAGTGAACAAACAAAAAATAACTAATCAGAAATGGAAATTTAAATATATTTATCTTCCAAATTAATAGGAGACATAAAAAACAGTAAGTATAGCTGAGATTTGTAAAACACAATTAATAAAATTACCTTAATTTAAATATATAAAACTATACCAATAACTACAGGATCTATATGAGTTTTATATACATACAGAGTGCCTTCTAAAATAGTCTAAACAAATTCAAGTGGTTATATACAAAACATGTTCTATTATCACAGTGGAATTAAGAAAGGGGTAACTAACATAAAGTTCATTAGGTAAGTCCTAAATGCTTGGGAATAAAGTCTTAAAATTCCAAATCATAATGAAAATTAGAACTGAATGACAATAAAAATAAAATAGAGCAAAATTGTTGGTATGCATTTGAACTGTATTTAGAGGAATATGTACAATCTTAAATGCACATATTAGTGAATTTAAAAAGACTGAAAATCAATAATATAAGCATCATGTAAAGGCAGTGGAAATAGAATAGCAAACTAAAATCAAATAAAGTAGAAAAATGGAAATAAATAAAAAAACAATGTGATAAGGGAAAATATGAAAATATAAAGTTAAAAGTTAATTCTTTGAAAAAATCTATAAATATAAGTGAGACTATTAAAAAGATTAATATAGTGTTATTAATCTTCAAAAAGTTCAAAGTGAGAAGATTATTTCAAACTTTGTGTCCATAAATTTGAATATGGACACAATTCAATTGAAGGATATGAGTAAATTCTTTATAAAGAACATGTTGCCCAAGCTAACATAAGAAATAGAAAAATTAAATTTCTCTATATGCATTATAGAAATGAGTCTCTAATTAGATACTTTCCTACAAAACAAAATGTAGGTCCAGATGGCTTGACTGGTAAATTCTTCCAAATTTTAGTTGAGAAAAATTTTAGTTCATAAATTCTTCCAGAAAACACATAGAGAACACTTTTCAAAAATGGTTTTTAAAACTCACTTAGAATATCAAATATTTAAAAACAACAAATTTGACAGAAATACTTTTAAAAGTTAAAAATAGAAGCAACTCAACTTATGAACAGAATTGAAAAAAAATCTAAACACAATAAACATCATAGCAAATCAAAATCAGAACTAAACATAATATCCAAATAAAGTTTATTCCAAAGATGCAAAATTGCCTCATCATTAAAAAAAATTGCTCATCTAACTCACTGCATTTTTAGAATATGGAATAAATAAAAAAATAAAACACACAGTCATCCTAATGAATGCATTAAATCGTAAAGATAGTATTAAGTTGCATTCAATATCGATTAATATTTACCAAAAAACTACTATATTCTTGGTATTCTTAGGAAAATAAGCAGAAATATTCTTTAATATGATAAAGATTATTTTAAAAAGACCTACAACAAATATTACACTTAAAAATCATTATAAAATGATTTAAGCAGTTAAGGATCATATTAAAAAGTCTTTCTGGGGCCTCTCTGATAGAGCAGAGGTTAAACTCTCAATGCTATCAAGCTATTCCAGCTACTGGAGCATGAGTTTCATTCCTGGCCAGGGAGCTAATATTTGTGGCTCAGCAGACCTCTTTTGTCTCTTCTGCTGCTCCCTTCAGCAGTATATTTCAGTAGCGCTGCTTGTTATCTTCCCCACTCTGTCACTGGTGAATCCTCTCAACCCCCATACTTCTGGCCTACATCCCAGTTCTTGTATGAATAAATAAATAAAAATAAATATATTTTTAAAAGTCTTTCTTATTGAAACTGGGGGAAGGATGCCTGTTAACTCCAGTTATATTTGTCACTGTAATGACAGTTCCATTCAGTATAAGACACACAAAAATAGTTAAAAGTGTGTATTAGGAAAAAAGAACAAATATTGTCACTATGGACTGATAGCAGCATTCAAAAAGACACTGTAGATAGACTATGAAATTAAAATTTGATTTAGACAGGTTAACAAAAGACAAGGTTACAATACAAAATACTAATTTTATACGTCGATATCAGTAAAAAAATCAATTAGAACATAAAATAAAAGTTGTACTATTTATGAGAGCATGAAAGAAACATCAAATTGTAATAAACGTAATGAAAGGTATTGAAGACCTCTATACATAAAACTAAAAACATTACAAAGATAAATTAAAGATGATCTAAGTGAATGCAGGGATACAGTGTTTATAGAGTGGATGAAACAATCTTGTAAAGATGTGAATTCTCCCCAAATATATCTATATATTCCACTACATTTCAATTAAAATGCCAGAGGTATTTTTTAAGAAAATTATTAGCTCTTTTAAAAATGTTTATAGGTAATATATGAAATTTATGTAGAAATTTTAAAAGAGAAAGGACAAAATAGAAATATTTGTGCTAGCAGATATCGATATTTTTTTAAATAAGGCTACAATATTGGCACAAATCTAAACAACTAAATCCAATGGAGGAGAATGGAAGATGGAGAATTAACCTTTATGTATATGTTAACTAGATTTCTGATAAATTGACACACAATGTAAGGAAATATGATTCTCATTAATAAATAATGCTGGATTAAAGATATAAGAAAAAACATAAACTTAACTCTTCTCTGATATAATACAAAGGTAAGTTTCAGGTAGTACATAGTTTTAAATTGGAAAGGTGTAACTACAAACTTTCAGGAAGAAAACAGTGATAATATTTATGATTATAAGCAAGCAGATTTCTTAAATGGGACACCATAAAAACATTAACCCTTTGTGAAACAAAATTAAGAACTTGTAGCCTTCAAAAATCACAAGAAAAAAAATGAACCTGAAACTAGCTATAAATTGACATTTGTAATGCAGAAAATTCATATATATGAATTAAATATATATCATTCTTATGACTCAATGTAAAAATGGGTAAAATTTTGAACATCAGCTCACAAAAGTGGTAATGCTTAACCTCATTAGTTATTAGGTAAATTCAAATTAAAACTACAATTATGTAAACATGCATAGGCACACACATACAGCATAATAGCTAATATCGAATACAAACATCTTATTTACAAATCTGAATATAAACATCTACTAGCTAGCAATTTCACTTGTAATTTTTCCCAAATGAAACTATATACATATGTTGACCAGAATGTATGCACAGAGGCACACTTCATCATAATCTCAAATTGTAAAAAAAAAACTTTCCATAAATATTATAGGCATCTGTGTCATATATACAATTAAGTGTTATAACAAAGTACAAGTGCAGGAATTATTACTATAGTGCTAGTGATGCACATGATTCTCATAAGTGTAATACTGAATGAAAATCAATTATAAAAATACCAAACTGTATGATTCAATTTATATAAAGGAAAGAGCATTTAGAATACCCTGTGGTGCTATAATCAGAATAAAGCTTACCTTTATATATGGCAATGAGTGGATTTTATATGAGGAAACATTCTCCTGTGCAATATTTTTACTTTATGTTACACAGATAAATTCACTTAAGAAGTATACACTCCATTAGCTACATGCACTTAATTTTATAAATGCAATATAACATTATAGATATTGGCAAAATCTTCTAATAGATGAGAATGGAAAAATATCCTCAAAGTGTTGAGGAAAATAATGTTCAGTCTTGAATTCCATACCCAGCAAAACTAAGAATCTAGTTTGAGTACAGAGTATCAGTATTATCTTACACATACTATTCAACGTATTTCCTCAAAACCCTGCCTCTTGCCTGCACTAAAACCAAGGGAAAGAAGGGTGAGATGGGATCCAACATAAAGAAAATGAAGGAAATTCTCAGAACAACTGTGTAAGAAATCCCTGAAACTGTGCAACTCTACTGCATACCTTCAGAGAACTCAATGTAGATGTAGGAATAGATGGGGAGTTCCTGTGGACTATTTCAAGAGAAGAAGACTCATAAGTGAACAAACATGGCTGACTAGTAAAATTGTATCAACTGACATTTTGCAAAGCTCTTAGTGGGATAAAAAGGTTTAAGGAAAGATTCAGAGAAAACTAAAGGGAGTTCAAACAAGTGTAATTTCTTTGAGGGTGAGGGAAAAAGTGTTGTATAAGAAAAGAATTGTAACAGTAGTGTTCTGTGACAATCCACAGTAAATAACATTTGCATGATCATAAAATGCAGTATAATGGAAATGGAATTAACCTAAAGTTGAAAGAGTATTATGTTTTCAGAATGTAGAAAATGGAAGGAAGATTTAATAGACCCACCATAATCAGTTATTGAAAATGTTTAAATTTGATGAGTGAGAAGATTGCAGTATAAACATGTAGATATAATTACTAAAATAAAAATAAGAAAACCATTTAAAGAATCGAAGTGAGCTTCTATAAGACACAAAAAAAAATGGGTGAAGAGTGGTAAGTATGGAGGATCGCAAGTTTTGTTTATAACCCTTCAGAACCTTTTGATTGTTTAAAAGATTTATTTATTTATGCATAGAAGAACTGGGGTATAGGCCAGAGGTATGGGAGGGTGGTAAAAGGAATCATCAGAGACAGAGTAGGGAACAGAACAGGCAGACTAACTGTCATACACTACTGAAGGGAGCAGTGGGGGAGATAGGAAAGCTCTACTGTGCCATGTGGGTCCCGTTCCTGGCCAGAGATCAGACTCATGCTGCAGTGGCTGAGGGATAGCTTTATAGTGCTGCACTTAACCCCTTGCACCACCTTCTGATATTTTTTTAAAAACTATGTTGCATGCCTGCTTAGGTACGAATTAACAATCATTAAAGACATGAAAGAAAACCTGCTAGTGGTTTACCTGTGTTAAGGGATCATGTAATACAAACATGCCTTGTTGAAAACAAGTGGAATTGTTTTGTATTTCTTCCCAGTAATCCATAATGTCTGCTCAGGTTCAGATGGACCTTATTTTATGGGATCACTCCAGCTAATGAACTTGTATATTCTCAATAAACCACATGTGTTATTATAATTCTTTGTACTTATGAACATTAATTTACTTCCTTTCTTTAAAAATTAGCCTTAGCATTAGATAATGAATGTAATACTGCTCATGAGATAGTCTGGAATGAATATAGCTGCTTCTATGCCTGATGCAGACAAACTATTGATAGGCTCTTGTTATTCTCTCTGAAATCTGTATTTAATCATGAAGACTTCATTTAGTTCTTAAGAATTAGATAATTGGATTCATAAAATGGTGTATCAGTGAAGAGCAATATTTCTAATTGTGTTGATGATGAAATAATCCAGTTAATAAATAAAATGTGATAATAGTCTATTTAAATGTTTAAGAACTCTTAGAATAGAGTATATTATAGCAGGTAAATTAGAATGCTCACATAAATGTCTTTCTATGCAATGTGTTAAAGCCTATTTGGGGGATTCAAATAAATGACTAATGGGCCCAAAAAAATGAAAATGGTAAAATATATGAAGGACCAAAAAAAGCCCTAAGATTAACTGATACAAACGTTAATATGGATCATTTTCTCAATTCTGAGATTTTTATGTTCTTACATACCAGACTTTAATGCAATAAAACCAGAGAGAACATTTCAAACACAGAGATATTCTTGAGGGATGATAATTTGTGTTATTCCTTCCTGAACTTGCCTGTCAGGAGGAACTAGGCCATAGCAAGGTGGAGAGTTTCTGTTTCAACTTGTGGTCATTGAGGAAAAATAATACAAAAAAAAAAAAGCATTGTCTTTTCCCTTATAGGCTGAAAATTGTTGCAAGTTCATGCTTTTTCCAGAGATATGGTGTCCCAGATTTGGAGACCTTGGGTTCAATGTGTTTATAGGCTGAATAAATCAAGTAAAGTAGTTATATCCTGACATGGGTTCCGTCTGTCCTTTTTCTATTTTCCTTTCCTTTTTCCTTTTCTCTCCCTCTTTCTCCTCCTCCTCCTCTTCTTCTTCGTGCTCCCTCCCCTTGTCCCTCTCCTTCTCCCTCTTCCTCCTCTCTCTCTCAAAACATAACTGGAAAACTTGAAAATATTGCAACACTGACTTCTCTTTGTATTTGACAGCACGTATTGACACTCTTGCAGACATGTAACAGTCAAAATCTCCTCTCTAATTTTCATGTTCAAATATATTAATAGACATATGTTTCTACATGTTAGAAGAAGATGAGAATAATTATTAGAGGACCTGAGCTTGAATGCTGAGTCTTCTACTTATTGACTACATAGTGGTGGGCAAATGTCTAAGTAGCTATTAAAGATACTGGTTTACCTCCATGATGCAAGAATTGAAAGGTTCCAAAATACATTTTTTTTGAGAATCTGTAATAGACAACACATATGAAATTTTAATTTCATACTAATTTTAATATTAGTTATCTTTGATCTTTCACTGGCTAACTTACTTTCATTCTTTGTGTGAGGAATTCATAGTGTTTAGAGCCAGTCCCCGAAGGCCCATTACTGTTGAGGCCATGTCAGTGTAGTTGCAGCTATGAAATCTTCCAACAATACCTTCTAGTTCCCATTTGTCTTTTCACACATTTTTTTTCAGTCATAGAATTTTTTCTGACGGAATTATTTTCATCCATTTCTTGTCTCCCCTTCACTGCTAAAAATACTCACTATTCCATCTAGACCTTTGACACATTTGTCTTACTTCTACATTCCCCCAGCAGCATAATGAACAGACACTTAAAAAACAAAAAACACCTAACTTGTAAAGTAACAATTTGTGTTCAGTTATGTTTTGTAACGTGGTATTTAAAAACTATTCTATTTCTTTCCTGGGGACTCTCAAATGTCTAACCCATTTCACTCATCTGTCATTGGCCCAGAGCTTGCTCACAGAGGTCACCAAGACTGCCCTTGTCTCTTAAGGCTCTTGTATTCTATCTGGGTTTTGTCTCTTGATCCAGTTCCTCTGTGTCCCTAACAATGAACAGCTCTCTTATATTCCTGTCTTATCCTTCAATGCTAAAGGTTCGGAAAGTCTCTTTTTCTGACTTTCCCTGATCACCTTTACACACTACTCCACTCTCTCTCTAGTACATGGAATTTAAGGAAGGGCAGCGGATCCCTTTGTAGCACTGTGTACACACACACACACGTGCGCGTGTGTGTCTGCGTGCAGATAAAATGAATGCAAATTACGTGTATTGGCCAAGATATTACCAAATTAAACAACAAATAACATAAGGGACCTGAAAAATTCTCTATTCTAGCCCCATATCACATTGAAAATTTGTGCGGTTAGTGAGAATTCTACCATGCCTAATGGCCTCCTGAAGAGATTCCACATTCACCTCTGTAATCTGTTTCAATGTTTAACAACTTTGATTCCTTAGAATTTTTTTAAGAAAAAAAAAGGCAACCTGCAGAGTGTGTGAATAATTCATTTGCTTTTGCATTTACATACTTTCCCATTTGGTTGGATTTTCCTGCTTTTGACTTTTCAGCACTTTCAGCTTTAGTTGTTCTTAAATTAATGCTGAAATGAATATGGGTGGTGAAATGCTAAGAAAAAAGGCTGGGAATCCATACTTTTGAAAATAGGATTTTCAACACTGGCAGTTCAGTCAGATATTCCTCCATTTTGAAGATAAACTATGCAGTGACCAGACTTACAAGTCTAACACTGGACCAATATTCACAACTTGCCTATTCAGATTTTACTTCTGTTTTCACATAACTAGTGCATGCAGTGTATACTATGTGCAATATTCTTCCCATGAAAGAGGAAAACAAACAAACAAACAACATCGAGGCCCAAATATCAGTGGGAAATGGGAGCATTTAATCTTTTTAGTTTTACTTTAATCTTTGCCTTCTAATTTGGGTTAGGCATTATGAATAAAAAAGATGGCTGGCATGGGGACATTGTTGGTCTATGTTATATGTATGTATTATAACTATATTATAGGGCACCTATCTCAGGGAAAGAAACAAACATTAATTCTAGATTTTCAAGATATAAGACCTCCAAATATCTCCCAATTAAAAGTCTTCGTTGACCCTGTTCTTCTTGCATTGATGATGGACTCCCTGAAGGGAAGGGATATAATTCAGAAAAATCAAACACTTTCAAAATCAGAAAAACTCTTCCTTAGGAAAATGATTGTGTGAAACTTAGCAATGAGCAAGTGCAGATAAAGCTCATCTTCTATGAACCAGTTCACAAGTTTTCTAATTTCACTCTCTTCTGCCTGTACTTTTTGACATTATTCAGAGTCTGTGCAGACTAGGAAGTTTGAGTACATTTACTGTACTGGGAAGGTTAGCTGCTGTTTTACTTTCTCACTGAAAGGAAAACTCAAGCTTCTAAATCCTTTTAGAAATCAGTAATAGAGAATTTTGGAACACACCTTTTGATATGCATGTGGCCAGGCAGCAGCTCTGACTTTCCCTGAAATGATGACTCAACTGAGTTAAGCATGAACCTGGATCCCCCAGAAAGAGCACAGAATTTATTTTCCAAATAAAAATCAGTTTAGCCTGATTAATTTTCGATTACCTCATAGTAGACGTCATTGTAAGTTATCTATCCCAAAACTTTATTTTTGTATAATCATATTTATTAATTTTTTTCTTACAATGTTTGCTTTCTTTTCTAGGTATCATTCCCATAGAATTCCCACCACCAATTCACCCGCGCACCATCACCATAGTCCCTTATGCTCTTCCCAAAACCTGAATTACTTTTCTTCTTGATACCCAATCAGCATATCTTCCTGGGGACACAAATTCATTTCTATATTCAGGTCCCTCCTGAAAATTTCTCATTATTCCCAAAGCCAAATATAAAGAGCTGGGATCATTCACTATCACTATTAATCAAATATTGACACCAGTTTCAGGGAAAAGTTGTAATGATATAAAAATAGGTTTGTATTTCTAGAGTTACCTCGTCAATTCAGTGGGACAGAACTAGAAATGGCTTTGGTATAAATCGTTCTGAATGGAAACGTCTGACAGTTACTAAACTAGAAAGAGACGTACTTCCCAATCACTCTTCAGAAAGAATCCAGCATGGCAAAGAGGAAAAGTTTAACATGGAAAACCATATTCAAGATTCTGGGGTAATTATAATGAGTCCATTCCTTTTCATCATACTTTATATTATTTCCACTTAAGCGACTGATTTAAAAAATGGATCAATAACTAATGATGCAATTAGATCCAGTGCATCATTATTTTTCAGAGCTATTAAAATATCTTTATGGATGTATGCATGTATGAGTATATGTGTGCCATGTTTTAATATATAAATTTGAAAAATGATTTACTCTGATGGAGTATTTTTTCATTACAGTCTAGGATCTATGGGTTCCTTTTTGTTTTTTATTTATTTTTTTAAATATAATTTTTTAAAATTTACATATACTTGCCATTAATTGTAATCCCCATGTATTCCCATCACCATCTCACCAGTGCACCATCACCTTAGTCCCTCGTGCTCCCATCTTCCCTCAACCCTCCCCCTCCCCTTCCCACCAAGTGTCTGTCCTTGTCTCCTCATTTTTGGTTTTTGTGTCTTTATTGCTGTTATTGTTATTATTATTGTTCTTATTCCTTTCCTTGATCCTTATATGGGTTCCTTTTTGTAGCCACCCTTCAAATATCAAAATGCCCAGATTGTTATCTGGCATCAAATTATAAGTAGCATGATATTTTCTTAAGTAGATGTCATTGTACTTTTAAAATACCTGCCGTATAAAAATTCATCATTTCTCAGTTATACTCTGTGTCTCTTTTCCTTTAAGAAAGGAAATTTTTAACTTCATTATATTGGTCCAACTCAATCTTTTTATATTAGGAGTTGCTTAAGAGGCAGATAATATACTCAAGTTTGTAAGTTGCCAGATCAGAAAAACAATATATTGATCTAATAAAGAGATACTATACTCTGGACAGAAAGAGGAAATTGATTTTGGTTTTGGATTCTCCCCATTTGTGGGATATATATTCCATATGTGGGAGAAAAACGCACATGCATATTTGAGTTGAATTGTGGTAGAGATACAACCAAAGATTTGTGCCTTTTTTTTTAAATCTCTAAGTGACTGCCTATCCAGAAAATATATTTTCTACTCTACTTTGGATTATTGGGGCCAGGTAACTAGTTCTCACTGATGGTATATGAGTACAAGTGAAGTATGCGGATTATAGGTAGAAGCAATTGAGTAGGTGTGACTTCTGCACCCTTTCCTTCCATTAGTCATCTGATGGAGAAGAATATTCATATGACCCAAGGTCTTAAGAGATGTAAAGACCAAAACTTCATATGAGCCTGGGTTCATGAAATACAATCGTGAGGATAACTTCTCACCAACTAGAAATACCTGTTTTAGACTCAAAGTTCTTAAATTTTAATTGTAATTTTGGGGTTTGTAGATAGTAGCAGTTGATGTCACCTTAACGAATACATCATCCCACTTACAAAATCACTCTGAATATCATCTGTACTGTCTCCTACACTATGTCCAACACTAAAAATATTTAACGAATCTATTTCAATCAGCAAAGGTTATTATTATTAATATCATAACTTTTCTTTAAGAAAATCAATTGAAAATGACAAATCAGATTACAGTTCTCATATTTTGAGCATTCAAGAGAAAATAAATTTTAACTACAATATATTTTTTTCCTCTTTCTCAAGTTTAACCCCTATTTTCTATTTCCCAATCCCCACCCCTGCACCACTGAAATAACATTCTCATGCCTTCCTATATCAGAAAATAATTTTGCCATTTGATGAAACTGGGAGGGAACAACATCTGTTCCCTGATACTTACCATTTCTAATCTGCACAAATCCTGCTAAATCCTTTCAATGTGGATGGGATAGGGTTGATCCTCCATGAGGTTTTGCATTATTAGCAAATTAAATGCCCTTTGGGATCTGATTTCATCACATAAGTCAGTTAAATACTGTATGGAGAACAGATTTAACCTTAATACTAATCTCCTTGTGTCTGTGTCAGAAATCACCAACTTGTACTCTCAATCTCCTGAAATTCTCTGCAGTCCTGGCTTCCAAATGGGGGAAAAAAAATACATGTTTCTGATCAGAGTCATATTCAAATCCAATTAAATAAAGCCTCACAATCTCAAAAGGGTAATATCTTGTACTCTCCAAAAAGAACTCAGGTCAAGTTAGGAAACAGAAAATAAAAACATATTTTTAATTCCATTTCCAGTTTGGATAATTACTGACAGAATCACAAGTGTTTCTATGCTGGCTGCAGAAATAATTTTAAAGTCTCAGGACACCAATTTAAAATTAACTGAACTATTACTAATTCTCTTGACTCCATAAAGACTTAAATTAAGATGATCCCCCCGACTTTATTACAAAATACTATTACTAAGAGTGGGTTTTCCTATCTCTTTAAAACATGTTGCCCACAAGATTGTCAAGTAACTAAAAAGTTTGTCACATTCCTGCCAGGTGGGGAGAAAATGCTATCTTCAGAATTAGTTTCTCAGCCAGAGAATTGAATAAAGGACATGTAGCCAAGTAAATTTCTCCTACTCTCCTCTCAACTGCCAGCACCTTGCTGTCTCCTTCATCATCGCTCCAGGTGACTTGTGCCTCAAAGTATATTTCAGAGGTTCCGGGCCAGCACAATTGCAAAATGGGTTTTGCCAGGGGCATCTTTCCCCATTCATTTGAAAGGAAATTGTAACCATACATTTCTGACTCATTTATGCTTAAATCATCAACATTTTGGCTTCTGGGAGATTTCGGATGTCTAGGTAGACTAGGTTACCTTTTTAATGAGCTTTTAAAATACATTCTCCTTAAAACCAGGAAATCACAGAGTGCTTACCATCTCATTTATAATGCAAAGTAAGCAGAGTTCAAATATGTAGTAATGAATTTATATCAGAGTCAGTACCTATTATATTATTTCCTTAAAATTTACCCCCTTGAATTTATACAGCACCTGCTGTTACATTTCCCCTTGAGATTTTCATCTATCTTCCCATTTGGTGAGCATTTCTGAATAATATGGAACTCATCCTTATGGTTCATGGCAGATATTTCAGCAGTTTCAGCACACAAAATACTGAACCCTGTGTTCTTTGAGTATGGTTGCCTAAGACCTTCTCATTTTTTAGGTCAAGTTCTCTGGGTTTCATGTGACTACCCTTCCTTTCACTTATTACCTCAGCCAAGTTTCTGCTCTTGGCCTCTGGCAAGATGGTAGCTCTTTCAGCATCACTATTCCTGAGCCAGTGTGTCCTTGGTGAGACAGATAAGGGATGACAGGAATAAGATGAGATGAATTAAAACTGAAATGATCCAGAGTCACCACAGGCATTTATAGATGATAGAAATTCAGTCCAATGAATGGTTTCCCTCCCTGATTTTCAAAGGGAGGTTCTTTCTTTTTTTTTTTTCTCTGCTTATTGACTTTTTTTTATTATTAAAATATTTTAAAATTTACATATACTTGCCATTAATTGTAATCCCCATGTATTCCCCATCACCATCTCACCAGTGCACCATCAC
>JAGFMF010011443.1:10274220-10342712 GCA_019455555.1 Galemys pyrenaicus | reverse complement strand
TATTCCATCGTGTCTATGTACCACAGCTTTCCGATCCACTCATCTGTTTTTGGGCATTTAGGTTGTTTCCAGGTCTTCCCTATTGTAAAGAGTGCTGCTGTAAACATAGGGGTGCAGGTATTCCTTTGAATCAGTGTATTTGTG
The DNA here is from genome assembly GCA_019455555.1 of Galemys pyrenaicus. NCBI lineage: Eukaryota > Metazoa > Chordata > Mammalia > Eulipotyphla > Talpidae > Galemys > Galemys pyrenaicus. The sequence continues at coordinate 10,342,568 of JAGFMF010011443.1, read as the reverse complement.
TCTTTTGGGTATATTCCTAGGAGTGGGATTGCTGGATCCTATGGAAGTTCCATTCTTAGTAGCAAAGGGAAGTTATTTCAACCCATCTTTGTAGAAATATTTTTTCATGGAGAAATATACTTTTATTTGAATTGGGAATTTGACTTGGAATCTAATCCAACTTCTGCCATTGATTTTCACTGTGATTTAATACTAACAGATAATATTTAAGGAGTGTCTACTATACTCTAGACACTGTATGAGCTCTTTTACAACTTTGCAAAACAGATATTATTGTGATCTTCAACATACAGATTTAAAAGCTATACTCAGTAAATTGTAAAGTTCATACCCAAGCATTCTAACCTGAGAGTGCTGAAAATCCCCTCTATTCTTCCATATCTTATGTTAGAATATCAGTATTCTCACAAATAAAATGGAGGCATTAGTGTGGATTCATACATTCTGTTATGCCGCAAGCACATAATGCACCTCCCATATTCAAGGATAGTTCTGGAAAATGGGAATCAAAAAACAAACCATACAGAATGTCTGTGATCACAGAGCTTATAATCAGAGGAAACTGACAGTCTTTCCAACATCAGTGGTAACTGTTTAATGATTCCTTGTAAATCCCACTTGTCCCTCCTCATATACTCAAGTCCTATCTACTTTGTGAAAATGTATTCTGACTCATATGCTCACTCCTGCTGATTTCTCTATTTTGATCAACTGTATGTTTTCCATTCTTTTGCACTTTAATAACTGTACTTAAACTATCATAATAAAATTAAAAGTTGTCAGAGAATAAAAACTTTGTGACAAAAAAAATAATGCCTTGCACATGGCAGCTTTCATCTGTGTTGGATTTATTTGATGGTAGGTTTTCTAGGATACTTAAGTTTGCTCTTTGTTCTCTGTTTTCTGGAACATCCTCTGTTTTATTTTCATTTTAGCTTCTGTGTGGTTGGTATTGGCCCTTGAATCCTTTCCAAAATTCTCTGTAGTCCACAAATTCATAAATTCTTCCATTTATTCATTTAAAGAAATCCTTATCAAATCTCTCCTAACGGCTAGACATTATGCAAGGTGATGGAAAGACAAAACAAACAAACAAAATCCTGCAGACATTGAGAAAAAACAATATAGTGGGGAAAGATAGCCAAACAAATAAAGTAAAAAAAAAGAATGAATTGCACTATAATGCTTATAGACCATCTAAAACAAATAAAGTTCTAAATCAGAACCCCATTTTGAATCAGAATTGGAGAGAGATGGATGGCTTCATTCAAGAGGTGCCATTTAAGTTGTGTTCTGAATGATAAATAGAAATTTTCCTGGTAGAGAAATGAGGCCAAGAGAATTTTAGGTAGTAAGAATAGGATGTGAAAGTGACTGATGTGGCAAGGAAACTTGTTTGGCAGGGATATAACATTTGTGTGTGTCTGGAGATGAGACTGAAATTATATGTTGGAGCATAGTTAACAGACTTTTTAAGATAAATTGAAGGCAGTAAGCAGTGGGATGCTAACAGAGATTATTAAACAGAAAAGTGCCATTGAAAAGGGCACCAGAATTTTCTACTTTGGAGCATTATGTAAAGGGTAATGTTGCTACTTATCTAAATGAGCCACTGCCATAAATACCAGCACAGCAACCTGCTTTTGTCCCTCAATGCCAAACACAGTAGAAACGAGGGCAGCATAGATGCTAGTCTATGAGTACCCAGGAGCTGAGAACACACATTCGGATGTCTGGTAATCAAAGTACTGACCAACATAGCACATGGAATTTCAAAAGGGTAACAAATATAAATGATAGAATTTTAGAGTCTTTCATCTTACTCTGATAAAGAATCAGGGACCTTGAGAAATTCCTCTTGATGAATCTAGATTGCATTTATAAATGCATGCAATAAAGAGCAAAACACTTGGCATGACAAATACTATATCTTTATAATGATAATTTTCTGTGATTTCTGGGCAAATATTTGATCCAATTTTTCATCTACAAAGTTAATTTTTGTGTAGGGATCAGATTCTTCAATCACTTTTCATATCTATATTACAGTCTAAAGAAAGTAGCTTTTCTCTGATTAATCACTTTTATTTTCTTAAGAACTGTATTTAAAAATATTTATTTGCAGTGGTGTCAGCCTTTGGGGATTCTGTTGGTGGTATGCTGTGGAACAGTACTGAAGGGGAACATCCTATGTGTCTAAAACACAAACAACATTGTAACAAATATTACTACAACAAAAATAAAGAAATAAAAATTAAATAAATAAATAAAAATATTTACTTTGCTCAAGTTCATTAGTGAATGAATTGGTGACTGTAAGTAAATTAGAGAGGGGAAAATACTTCTCCTAACTTTGTCTGTGTATTGAATTTGGTTTTTCTGCGAATCAGAGTGCAAAGAATCAGGTGTCAGTGTTTGATAGTTAAAGGAGAGACAAAGCTGAATTTTATCTCATTACCGTATAAAATATCATCCTCCATTCAGTATTGTCCAAGTTTCCAAAGTTGTTTATTTGAATTGAGTTTGGGGGATAAAATCTTAGTCAATAAAACATTATTTGGTCCCCCATTTATAGGTATATCATTATTTTGACATTGTTTCCCATATTTTGTACTTAGTCTTAAAGAAAAAAAAAAGAAGTAACTTAGGACAACCAGTGTATATTTTGTTTCAGATAATCATAAAAGACCATTAGTTATGAGTGAATCTCAGAGCTCAAATCATGCCATAATATATATTTTCTCCCTCTCTCAGCTATACTTCTATATGTTGGATTTATTAACAGGCTGGTTCTTGCGCTGTGGTAAAAAAGATGACAAGAACTTTAAGTACATACCTATATCACCTGCCAATCTAAAGGAATAGATCTTCTTACTTTAAATATTTACACATCAAACCTCCTGTACAAGGAGTATGACTGGACATACTTTGATCTCTCCTTATCCCTATGCATTACTCTACCCGGGGACCAATGTGTTGCACACTTCATCCAGATACAGTGGTTGGTCTAACTTAGGTTACACTCCCATGTCTTGGGTAATGGGAGTGAGGGTGGGACTATGATAAGAAGCCCTGGAATGGGGAATGTTGGCTTTCCCAAGGAATAAACATACAAACTGTAATATCATTTGCATAAAACCTAAGTATTCTGTCAGATGAATAACTTACATGAAAGTACCAACTTCTATTTTAATGTGAACTTTTTTTGTTTATAGTTGTCAGAAGCTTTATTAAAATTGGTTTTCCAAAAATTGAATTTTTTTATTCTACTTGACTAGAAAGACTAAGGATTATTCAGGCATTGGGCACAACCAGCTTGATGGATGCAATGACTGTCATCAGGATGCTGACTTTCTTGGCTCTGATCCTCTCAGCACGTTGGAATTGTTCTCAGTCAGGTTCTTTTCCTGTGTCAGGAGGTATAGTTTCTGGCAACCCCAAGTCTACTTGCAATCCAAAAGAAAGTGAGACCATCTGTCTTCATAGCCACATATCAAATCCATCTGTGTCTCTATCCTAATGAAACTGTTGGGGTGACATTCTTCTCCCTGCATGCCCCATGTTGACCAAGAGGAGGAAGGCTATAATTACACCAGTCGGGTCACTGGTGTAATCTTGCATAAAGAGTCGCAGGACATTTGGACAGACTCATTGATATCACACGGCAGCCAGAAGGTTCAGATGTTTTAGGCACCAGGGTGACAAATGAAACCTTTTCACCACAGCAAAAAAAAGAAGGGTAACTTGGCCTTGGTCAGATTTGGCTACTACAATGCTCCCATCCATGACATCACATAAACTCCTAACACTCAAGAGTCAACTTATGTTATGTGGGAAGATGCATTTGCCCAGTAAGTGAAAACAGTCATATGGATGTATCTTAAAGAGCTTTTCCGACGAATGCTGCTTTCTAAGTGTGAAATGTTGTTATGAGGAAACCGCTGCAACTTGAAGTTAATTTATGCAAAGGGTAGGTGGGGGTTAAAAGCGGCAACACACAGTCATTTCTCAAGCTGTCTTTTTCACAGCTTACATGAAAAGACCCTCCCTAACTTCTCTAAAATGAAAAAATAAAATATCCACCACAGAATAAACCTCGCCACTGTTTTCTTCCCCAACAATATTGCTTTCCATCTTCCTGATTTTTCCAGTGAACAGATCATGTGAAAGCATTAATGATTACACAATGCACAGGGTTAGGAAGGTAAGTGGAGCTCATAATTACCTCATTTACATTCTTTTATTCACTGAAACAGAATTCTTAATGACTTTTATGTGAAAGGCAGGGTAATCAGCACAAATGAAGCTCCCTGATACAAGGTAGAGAAGTGAGTCAAGTCACCAGCTCTCAACAGAAAACTCCTGATGAACAGTCAAACATAAGAATCCAGCCTGGAGGCCTAAGGAGTTACATCTTAGGAAACCAAACAAGATGTTGTATTTTAGGAGACTAGCATGACTAAGGAATAGGACGTAAATGCAGAAAGAACCAGTGTATTCTTACCATCTCCCTGACTTTCTGTAAGAGAGCTAACCAGCTGTCTTTGCCAGTATTGTGGGAGAAAGAACACTAGTTTGTTAATGGGGAGACCTGTGTTCTAGCGCTGTGCACAAAAAGCAGTGCACTGTTTAATAAACTACTTCACCTCACTGGACAGCAGATTATCCACCTGTAAACCAAAATATGCACACTTCAAAATCATATAGGGGAGCTTCCATAAAACTGCCTCCCCTGGCATCATGGTTCAGTGTCTTGTGGGAAGGGATACAGTTGTGTTTTGAACAAAACCCCAGGTGATCCTCCCTCCAACCATCAGTATAGAAAAAAACTTTTAAAAAATAAAATCCATGTGCTTAAGAGCTGTTCTTTATGTGACCTATTCTTCACATTCAGATATACATCAAAATACTGGAAGGATAAAAAAAGACATCCAATTAACAAGTGTACCTACAACAACATGGGTATTTAAAAGACAAAATGAAGTTTCTCAAATGTGCAGCAATCATACTGAATTATTATGACAGTCTGAGCCAGCTTCTGCAGAAGACAGATCTTGGGCTAACACCAGGGAGCCCCAGCCCTGGAGGAATGCTCCCTGTGAACACGCTCTCTGGCTGGGTTGCTGGCGGGGGGAGGGGGGCGTCAGCATGGGCAGCTCAGCTCCATTTCTCTATGCAGCTTAGAGCAAGCAGCCTCCTATTCCAGATTTTAACATCATGTAGCGCTTGGATCTCAACTACCCATTTTCTGTCAATGATTATAGATTGTATAAATGAATATGTGATTGTGTGAGCCTTTCCTTTTTTTATCTATCACTGCCATGTTAGATCATAAGTGCAGTATTTATTGACTGATAGTTCAAGTTATGTAGAGATAATAAAGGTTTTTCATGAACATGATGCTGATTTTTAAATGTAGAGCTCTAACTGAAAATTATTTTAGGACACCCAAACTTTTGGGGTTCTGAACTCTGTGAGCCAATAAATTTTATTTTATGCATCATCTCAGATCTCCATTTATAAAATGCTTTTGAGAAGGCTATTCTAACCTTAATTTTTAAAATTGTCTTTTCATCATCATCATCATCATAATTATTATTTTTTTTCATAGAAGAACTGGAATATACCCCAGAGGTATGGGGAGAAGATTCACCAGAGACAGAGGCAGATTGACAGAAATACACTGCTGAGGGGAGCAGTAGGTGAGACAGGAGAGGTCTGCTGCGCCATGTGGGTCAGCTCCCTGACTGGGAACAGGTCTTAACTTTAGCGGTGATAGCACTGAGAGAACCCCTAGGCCATCAGGGAAGCCCTTCTTCTGACTTTTTAATAATTATCTCTGAGAGTTATTTTGTCTATATACTTTTTAGAGCACTGAGAGGTACTTTGAAACTAGTACCTCTTCTAAATACTCCTAGTCTCTGATTTTATGTAAAGTGTTCATGGATTAAATTATGTGTAGGTGGCAGCATCTGTGAGCAGAGGAAATATTCACTCATACAGTGTAGCAACCAAAGAGGTTAACAGCTCAGTTCAGTATCGGTGTTCTAGCATGACAGGAGGTTAGAATCACATGCATCACATGTTGAACAAGTGTGTGTTCTTTCCACGTACAGTAGAATTTCTATCTCATTATCAAAGTTTCCATGAGAGACTCATGCATTTTTTTGCCTCTGATCATTATTTCCCTCATACTTAAAACACCCCACAACATCTGCAGGAGGTATACAATTCAACTCTACATTGCTTTCTGTATCTATCAGGATATTCTCTAACTCCCTGTATCTGTCCGGACTACAATCCTTTAGCTTTGGTGCCCTGGAGTGGACAGATATGAGGCTTAGAAGCTGGGCTTGAAAGAGGTTAGCAGTGGTCAGACGGCCTGTGTGGGGACTGCCTGTGGCATCGGCACACATATCAACCAAAGTTGACTTTCCCTCATACTTAACACACCCCACATCATCTGCAAGGTGTATACAGTTCAACTCTACATTGCTTCCAGTATCTATCAGGACTATTCTCTCCCTGTATCTGTCAGGACTACAATCCAATAGCTTTGGTGTCCTAGAGTGGACAGATATGAGACTTAGAAGTGGGGCTTGAAAGAGGTTAGCAGTGGTCAGAGGGCCTGTGTGGGGACTGCCTGTGGCAATGGCACACAAATCAAATAAAGTTGACTTGGTCTTGCTGTATGCTGAGTCTATGACCTACCGAGCTTGTTTAGCTCCTGTCAATTGGTTGAAGGAAGAAATTTTCTTTCTGTATTTAATGGCTGCAAAACTTGCCTTGAAAGCAAACTCATGCATGTCCTCTTTGCTGAGGATTCTTTTTCACCAATGGGGTACCACGAGGAAGTCATTCTTTTGTAGCAAGTAGTTCAGCAGCAGCTTAAGGTGCCATATTCTGGTGCAAAAGCTTGCAGTCTTACTATAATGAGACTTATTCAGTGGCTGCTCTGCAATCTATTATTTCAATTGTTACTTAGCAAAAACTGCCTGTGTCCTTGCTTCACTAAGTCTCTTGCAAATATTTCTGCAAGTTATAGGCTACTCTTCCACATTTGTTTAAGCAAAGCATACTTCTGTAAGATCCATATCATTTTGCCAGGTATTTCTTCTGCTGTGAACTGCACTTTGGGGATGCTTCAGTTTTTCTGGGATCCTCTGTCCAATCATCCTTGTCCACTGGTTATGGCAATTCCCAATATCTGGTAGTTGCAGACATGCCAGCACACCACAGGGATATGCCGAGCTACGAGTTGCGGAGCAGGTTTACAAGGCAAGACACTGCCACGTGGTGAGCAGCTCTTTTGCTATTTATTGGCGATAATACACAAGCATGATTGAGCACATGGCAATGGTAAGGAAAGCAGGGTTCATGGAGACAAAGGGCATTCATCTTCTGGAAAACAGGACTTCAAAGGGATCAAAGGTGGTAATTCTATAGGAATAGGGGAGGACATGTTGGACTTGCACGCAGGGAGTACTTTCAGTGCAGGTGCTTGGAGTAATTTTGGGCTACCCCCAGACTATCTTGGACACTAACCACACAATCAGTCACAAACTACCTAGGCATCCCTGGCTGCCTATGATGTGGGCCACTATCCTGAGGAAGTCATGCGGGAGTGCCTGGTCCGAATCTTTCACACACACATAGGTGCACAGAGGGGCATAGCACACACAGGTGTGGAGGCCTTAGGTGTGAGAGAGGCCACACCAATAGGCATGGTTGCTGCGAGTGCTAGCTGTGACCTCAAGCCCAACCATTGTCTCAGAAGTCCCCTTGTTGCTTAGTGCACATGCCCCAACCCGCATTCCTAGAGGCTCCAGGCCACAACACTGCAAGAACTTCATGCTCAAGAAAGAGAATGTTCTTTTCCATTTGTGGATCATTCGTTCAAAAAGGTCCCAAGCAATTACTTTTTAGGGCTCACTGGATTATAAAATTCAGTGAATCAGATCTTCAGGATTTTAAAATCTCCTTTTCTCCTAGAACTTAGATATGTACTTAGCATAATGTGCTGTGGATCATTTCATGTAGCTGTCGCTCTCATCAGAATTATTAGAATCCTGTTCTCCATTCTATGAGTTCAGGATTCTTCTGTTAAGCTTAATACAGTAATTTCTTAACTGTAATTTCTTAGGCTTATTAACTTAAAGAATCGTTCTCATGGGGCCTCTCTGGTGGCACAGTGGGTTGAGTGCCGCACTGTGAAGTATCCTAGGCACAGCAGCACGAGTTCGATGCCCAGCCAGGGAGGGGACCCAAATGGTGCAGCAGACTTCTCCTGCTTCACCCACTGCTCCCCTCAGCAGTGTATTTCAGTCCATCTGCCTGTTCTGCTCCCTACTCTGTTTCTGGTGAATCCTCTCACCTCCTGAAACTCTGGCCTGTACTCCAGCTCTTGTATACATAAATAAGTAAGTCTTTAAAAAAATAAAAGGAATCTCTCTCAGGCTCTATAAAATAACATATTCCACTTGCCTTGTATGTTCCATTTTCAGCTAAGCATATTGAGGTGTGTTCAGAATTCGCCCTACAGAACAAAAGAAAGCCTTGGGAATAATTAATAGAAGCACTAGGCATTTCTAAAATGGGGATAAAGTATATGACTAAAAAATAATAACAATAACAGCAATAAAGACACAGAAACCAAAAATGAGGAGACAAGGACAGACTGGGGACACCTGGTGGGGAGGGGAGAGGGAGGGTTGAGGGAAGATGGGAACACGAGGGACTGAGGTGATGGTGCACTGGTAAGATGGTGATGGGGAATACATGGGGATTACAATTAATGGCAAGTATATGTAAATTTTAAAATTTTTTAATAAAAAAATAAAATAAAAAAAAGAAAGACTTTTTAAAGCCATTATAGGTAAGGGTAGATACCAAGATGTCCTTTATTTCCTAAGTTGCCAGTAATTACTCTTCCCTTGGAAGTAGACAAGAGATTATCCTCAGGACAAACTGAACAAGAAGGGTCAATGACAGCAGGCACAGGAGAAAAAGTGAAGCTACTGAACAGGAATAACAGGGTTGAGTATTAATAAACTAGAGCATGACTATATATACATATGTGTGTATGTATATATACACATATATATGCATATATATACTTATATAACAAATCATGAGAAGCCCTTTTTAACCTGTGATTGCTCATACAATTTTTTAAAGATTTATTTATTTATGCATACAAGAACTGGGGTATAGGCCAGAGGTATGGGGGTGAGAGGATTCACCAGAGACAGAGTGGGGAGCAGAACAGACAGATCCACTGAAACACACTGCCGAGGGGAGCTGCAGGTGAGACAGGAGAGGTCTGCTGTGCCATGTGTGCAAACGTCCTGGCCAGGGATCCAACTCGTGCCACAGGGGCTCATGCCACAGTGGCTGCGGATGCTTCATAGTGCTGTGCTTAACCCCTTATGCCACCAGGGAGGCCCCACTCATACAATTTTTTTTTTTTTACCTCTGGAAAAGTGATATAAATCTTACTCCCACCCTCAGCAAAACCTGTAGGACTTTTCCAGTGACATTGCTAATGGTGTGTACTTAAATAAGTAGTATGTGGTTACTATGTATTTAGGAGAACTTCTAGCAAGAAAAACAGAAAACTAAACACAAAGGGAAAAAAAGCTGACACAGAGATAACTACATAGAGCTGAAGGAAAAATAAAGAAAATATTATTATTGAATAAATTAGAGACTTTATGACAGCGATGAAAGAAGAAGAGTGTCTCGTTAGGACTGGTAGCGGGATGAAAAAGGATTCCTCAGAGTCCATATGCAGAACAACGAGAAGCCTGGAGGTACCACACCACAAAGGTGTAGTTCAGCACCAAGAGCAGTCTTGGTTTTATTTACAATCAAACAGAAAATTAAAAAAAGCTCAAAGAAGCAAGTAGGCAAATGGGGAATGCATAAGTGTGTGGGAGTTGCATAACCATCTGGCCCCAGCCAAGGTTGGGAAATTGGGTGAAAGTAAAGGAACGTCTCAGTGTTTATGCTATTCTAACCATATCACCTATTGCTATTTCTGCACAAGCTGTTTTCAGCATGTATAGATCCTCATGCCAGAACTCTGCCCTGAGATGGTCCTTATCTCAAACTTTCCCTGTTTTCTGCACATGCTATTTTCAGCATGTATAGATCCTCACACCAGAGCTTTAGCCCTGAGAGGTTCCTTATCAATGTTTCCTGATTCTGCACACTAAGAGGTACAGAACAGTCAAAACAAATCAAGGCAATGACAGTATAGTTGAGGCACAAGGTAATCCAAGCTCCCACAGAAGCAGATACTATAGAAAAAGAAATTGACAGAACAGTTTTTTAAAAAGAAAATGACATTAAGAATTCAATGTTTAATACAGAAGTTGGATGATAGTTGTGAAGACAGCAAAGAGACCAAAGAAAATAAATGAGAAAGGACATGAAATCAGGGATCAGTGAAGCAGGCCATGAAAAGTCTTAAAATAAATTTACAAACAACCACAACAAAGAATAAGCAAAACAGTGAGGAGAAAAATCTACAAAGCAATATTTTAAGGACTGCAATTTTGAAGAATAAGTATTCCAAATTGAAAGGATCCACTAAGTCATTTAACTTAGCACTGTGAGTTTACAGAAAGCTCTGCTCCAAGTCTCATCATCCACAAATTTTAAGGAAAAGGGTACACACAGACATATTAAAACTTTTCAGAGAAAGCAAGTAGAAAGGTCATTATATTTTTAAAAAAATGTGGGGAAAACTGACATTGGACTTCTCAGTAACAAGCAGGAAAGTGGGAGAACAATGGAGAAATGCCTTCAAAATTGAAGGAAAGATATAGTCTATCTAAACTATCAGTGTAAGGAAAATAAAGGCATTTTTAGACATGCAAAATTGTGAACACTTATATCTCAAACATCTTCTATTAAAAATTACCATAGTTTTTGTGCAATTAAATTAGTAAATAAATAGTCTAGAAGAGATTGGATCAGGACACGATCTGCTTATGATGTCGGGGAAAGGAGATCCTAAATTGACAGCTACAACCACCAGTTTAGTTTATGGAGGATAATTAGAAAAGAGGAAAGGAATTGCTCACAATTTCAAAGTATATGATTACAGTAAGCCTAACAATCTCAAGGACATGAACTGAAAAATGATTAGAAATTTTAAGAAAAGGTGGGAGGTGTTGTCTAATTTTATTGCAGAAAACATTAATAGCTATCATAATTTTAAAAAATTACTTAATAAGTGAAAGATGATATACTATGACCAGTATCAGTCAAAAAAAAAGAGAAATAGCAAAATGCATATACCATGTTCAGAATCTCTATAACTAAGACTTGAAAACTACTGATAGTGATAAACCAAAATTTGCCTAACCAGGAATATATAATCTCTTACTTCTTACTGCATAGGAAGAATCAGCAGGAAGAAGATTTCTTTTTTTTTTTTTTTTTTAAGATTTATCTACTTAACGCATACACGAGCTGGAGCACAGGCCAGAGTCGCCGTTGATAAAGAGGATTCACCAGAGACAGAGCAGGGAGCAAAACAGGCAGATGGACTGAAACACACTGCTGAAGGGAGCAGTAGGCCAGGCAGGAGAGGTCTGCCGCGCCATGTGGGTCCCTCCACCCCACAAAGAACCAAGTTCGCGCTGCTGTGCCTCGGGATGCTTCACGGTGCGGCGTCAACACGCTGCGCCATTAGAGAGGCCCCAAGAAGATTTCAATTTTTTCGAAGTGTATACATAATTTGAATGAAATTCATTAAAAATATTGATTGGTTATATAGTTGCAAATTTATCGCAGTTGGTTGAAATTCAAATATTAAAATGATGAGTGACATAGTCAAGGAATGTCTTTATAACAAGAATAATTAAGACGTATGTGCTTTACTGGATAATGAAATATTATATTTTGTTGCTGAGTCAGAAATTGATCAATAGAATAGAGCAGGCCACCCAGACATTGATACAGTGGGGATTTAGAGACTTACAAAGGCCATATTTCAAAGCAGTGGAAAAAAGAATGGAAAATTGTTTCTGTAAGAGAAAATGGAAGTTTGCATGCACCCCATGACTAGTTTCCTCAGTTATTAACATCTTCTATTTGCATGGTACATTTGTCACAATTAATGATCCATTATTGATATGTTATTATTAAAGTCTATATTGTGATTTCCTTAGTCTTTACCTAATGTCTTCTCTGCTCTAGGATCCCTCAATATCATTAATCATCAGTCTCTATAGACTCCTCTTGGCTGTGACAGTTTCTCAAATTTTCATTCTTTATAGTGATCCTGACATTCTTAGGGAGTATTGGTCAGGTATTTTGTAGAATATCCCTCAATCCAGATTTTTCTGATACTTTTCTCATGATTGAAAAGGATTATAAATTTGGAGGAGAAAGACTATAGAAGGAAACTGCCATCTTCATCACAAGAATCGGCATGTAGTATCAACATGCTTTATACTTTAGCCACCTGTTGATAGACTATTTGCCAACTCTCCACGGAGAAATTACTCTCTTCGTCCCCCCCTGTCCCTTTGTCCCTTCTCACATGGCAAGGGAGTCATTTCATGCAGCCCACACTCAGAGTGGGAGTTATGCTCCACCTTTTAGAGGATAGAGTATACACATAAAATTGCTTCAAATCCTTTTATATGCAAGTAAGAAGATTTTTTTTTATTTATTTACTTTTTTGTTGTTGTTTGTCTCTCTAGATGCTCCTGTGTCTCAAATTCTGGGGTGGAAGTTTTCTATGCTGCTACTTCATATTATCCTATGGATCCAAAAAAGTCATTATTTTTTCAGTTTGCCTAGCTTTTAGTTGTGGTTGAAATGGGAATGACTTCCAAGATTTTTAACTATTGAAATTGATGTCGGAAGTTTTATAGCATGTTAACTTGTGCTCTTTTTATTTAAGATATTATTTCCCCAATCCTTTGGTTCAGATAGGTTTGCTTTCCAATTCTGATTACTACCTGAACAATAATAAGTTTTGTTCTTCTGTTCCAGTTTTGCTAACAATGGGTAAATAGGGTTGCAGTCTTCTACTAGAAAAAAAACTAAAATCAAAGGCCATTTTTCCTCCTTCATGCATGCAGAGCAAAATAGAGAAAATAATGTCTACTTTCATTGCCAAAGTATTGTAGCTATGATTTCTGCATCTTAAAAGTTTCAATTGAATCAACTGAATAATTGGTCTTTTCCCTCTAAATTGTGAAAGGCTAATACTAACAATAATAATAAAAGGCATAATTACTATCTTTCAGTTCCCATTGTTTATCTCTCCCATGTAATACCTATGCTTAAAACCAGAGCCATACAATTTTGTTCATTTGTGTAAAATAATATATAACAATGACTTTAAGAAAATTTACAAAAGGAAATATCTATTGTTTATTTATACCTATAACTATATTTATCAATACTATGTGCTTATATATCTTTTCACTATAGTACATATTACCAAACTAGAAAATAAGTTCTATGAGAACTGGTATATTTTTCTGAAATATGCCCAGGGTCTGATGTGGGTATAGTACACTTTTTTCAGTGGATGAATAAGTAAATAGATGAATGAATGAATGAAGGGATTAGTGGTGATATTTCTGAGATGCTATGGTGATATAATTTACTGTCACTTATTTTATATAGGTTCCAAATTGTTACATTGTATATGTGGTGTTATGAGAAATGTACTTTATTTTACTGAAGCTAATCAACAGGCAAAATGACCTATAATTAGAATAAACTAAGTTATGGAAAATTTGAAATATATTTAAAGATACAAAATATTTAAAGACATATTGCAGTGTTCCCACCACCCAAATTTGTTATGAACAAACAAATATTTTGGTGGTGGTTGTTTGCCATTTTTACATTGACATCTTTGTAAGGCATAAAATGTTAGGGTCAGACCCACACACATATTTCAGCCAGAACCCTCTGTTTATTCTTCAGAGAAAAGTACTATTCCAAAGGTTGTTATGAAGTTTCTCATATATGTACTGTACAATATTTTTTATTTTAATAGTTATAAAAATCCCATAATTTATATAATATTTTCAAGCATCTTTTTCTCTTAGAATTTTTGATATTCATTACTATTTATAAAAATTTGCAAACTATACTATGTATAGTTTTATATTATTACTATTTAGTATTCCTTTGGTTAAACATTCTATACTCATTCTTCTATTGCTAGACATGGGCAGTACTTCCACTTGTACTATTTATAAACAATAATCTTACTTATATACATTCCTTTCTGCAAATTTACAAGATCTTTTTAATGTGTATATTACTAGATATTGTCCAGTTGCTCTTGAAAAGTAATTTATGCTTTACTGGAAGTATTTAAGAGCTTTTTTAACTCTTAAATTTTCAATGTTCGGAGCAAAATTAAATTTGAAGTCAAGAGAAATGGTACTATGTGAGTAAATTGATTCAATGGGAGGAAAAATATAATTGTATTTAAAAACAGAATCAATAATAAAAAAGAGAAAAATGGGTCAATTTAATGTCACTAATGTCAATGAGATATTATGGAAAGTAAAAATCTGAATATTTAATTTTAATAACAGAAACTGCTCAATATAGAGTTTACCTCACCAAAGCTCATATCTCCCTCTAGTTATAAAAACTGTGGACTGAATATAAAAATCATGCCCATCTATGGACTGAAAAGTAAACAAATGTATGTAGTTTAGAAGTTAAAGATGTTGGATGCTACTATTTGATGGGGTGAATTTCCTGGGTTTGATTTTGTTTTACATTTGTTTTCCTCTTCTTTTATTTTCCAGCTTTCCACATAGAAAATTCAACCACAAATACAGAACTCAAAGCAACTAAAACTCCAAGAAAAATCTTTTCTCATGGTTGAATAAGTAAAGGGGCCCTAGTGAGTTTAGGGATACATTGGAAATCTCCTTTTTACCCTCCATTCTTTCATTTTCTCTCCTGACACTGCTCCCAGTTTATCAAGTTTATCAAGGAACTGCATAATAGTAGTAATTACAAGAATAATCTAGTCAATGAAACTGACAGATGGAGTCCCTATGGTCAAACAGTATGAATGGGTGCCCCATTATTTTTTTCTTACTTGCTTCAAAGGTGCTTGCAGTCAACTTTAACATTAGTGCTAATACTATGCATACATTGTCATACAATTTATACATTGTCATATACCTCACGTACAACAACACTGGTGACTAAAATTCTAGAAGGAGCTTGTCTTTCTTTTTAGAATAATGCAAATTAGGGGACCCTGGTAGTCAAATAGTGTGGGGAAACTAAGAAAAAAAGAACTAGAGTAGCAGATATCCTCATCTCTATGAAAGAAAGGATCATTAAATTGAACACTCATTACCAAGTGGAACAACATATGTGTTCATCATACATCACACATCCAACAAAAAGCTAGTATCTGAGATCTATAATGAACTCCTATAACTCAAGAACAATGATGAAACTCCTATAACTCAAGCCCAATAATAAAAAAAGGGCAGAAAGTCTAAAAAGACACTTATTTAAAGAAGACATACAGATAGCCAACAGGCACATGAAAACATGCTCATCATCACTTATCACCAGAGAAATAGAATCAAAACCACAATCAGATACCAACTCCCATCTGTGAGGATGGTTCATATGAAAAAAGACCAGAAACAAGTGCTGGCTAGGGTTTGAAGAAAAAGGAACTCTTGTATACTGTTGGTAGGAATGTGTACTAATCCAGCCCCTGTGGGAAACAATTTGGAAGTTTCTCAAAATATAGCTTTTGTTTGATACTTTTCCAGATATTTAATAGCTTTAGTGCTATTGTTAAATGTTTGCTATTTTCTTAAAATTATAATTTCTAATTGGTTTCTTTCAATGATTACCACAATATTACTGAGCTATCTTGTAAAA
Source organism: Galemys pyrenaicus (assembly GCA_019455555.1). Classification (NCBI taxonomy): domain Eukaryota; kingdom Metazoa; phylum Chordata; class Mammalia; order Eulipotyphla; family Talpidae; genus Galemys; species Galemys pyrenaicus. The sequence continues at coordinate 10,326,656 of JAGFMF010011443.1, read as the reverse complement.
CAAATATTTTATGAATATTCTTGGATATTTATAGAAATTAGAGAACTCTGTTAAAATGATAATTTAGGTTTTCTTTTCCCTTATACAGTTTCTTTTTCTTGTCTTATCACATTGCACATGACTTCTAACATAATGTTGGGTACAGGTATTAGACACCACTGACATTTCCTGACTTTGTCAGGAATGCTTCTAATTTTTAGAAATTGAATGTGTTTGGAGTAGGCATTGGTAGATACACTTTATAAGCATGTTTTCTGCTTTCTTTTATTTTAAAAATATTTTGTTATAAATAGGTATTGCATTTATCAAATTATTTTTGTTTGATGTAGTCATTTTTTCCTACTTTAATTTTTAATGAGATGCATTAAAAAGTTTTTTCCAGAAGCATATATAATGACAATATATGAGAATCAACAACTTCCTATTTCAAATAGCACACTTAAGCTCCATTAGCTGACATCATCAGACAATTTCTCCTATGTATTCAAACCATCAAGTAATTGTTCAGAGAAGGTGGGCCTGAATGGAGTCAGCTCTAGATGACTCTTAATGAGCTCCTTCCTGAAGTTCAAAGGAAAAGCATGCATTTGTTTTGCATTTCCTGGCTGTTTAGCCTTCCCCTACATTCAAACACATAAAAAGGAATAATTCTATTGAGTCATGGGATCAAACGAATTTAAAACAGATTGCCTTCACCTCATATTTTTATAGCAAACTTTGAATTTATGGAGCACTACTACTGACTGAGCCATACTGAAATCTTCTTTCATTGCTGAGCAAGCACAGACTTCCTGTTTACAAAACCCAATGGGTTTCATCATGGACACGAGGACTGACCATCTTCATTTGTCATGTTCACTCCTCTATGTACTTTGTCAGGCTTGAGGTGGTTTTATAAGACGTTGTCTTGAAGGCTGAAGACTAAACTTAAGGTGACTAGGCAGACATAATAACTACCATGGGAAAGCTCATAGGCTCTGCAAGTCTGTTTTGCTCAAAGGGACTGGTTCTGTTCCATTGTGGGGAATTTGCAGGCTCTTTCCAGACCCAACTATGCCTTTATTACAAAAATAAACCCAACAAAGAGGACAGTCTGATGAGCAGCTCAGAAGCACAGTTTTCCTGGCAGCTGTCATCAAAATCCAGCTGATTTTCATTTGGTTTTCATTGTGCCTACAAACAAGACAGGCAGGACTCATAGCCTGCCAAAGAACAAAATTTACCCTTTGAAGCAACCTTATCAGAGTTACAGTGGTGCTGCATTTCAAATCAGCCTATGGAAGGAAAAGAAGAGGTTGTGCTTAATCTACCTCAGCCCTATATCCATCCCCTAAACTGCCATCCCCCAACATACCACCAGCATACCTAGCTAGAGCACTCAAAATTCCTTGAATGTAACCTGTGTCTTTGGTCAAATGCAAGAGGATTAAATATATTTCAAATTTGCTACAAAATACTCACTAATATTCTATGCTATATACTCTTTATTATGGGGAGAACAGAATTATACAGGCTTATTAAATTTATCTTTGTTATTTTAAATCTCTGTTTATATTGTCAATTAAATGTAAGTTCATTCGTGCAGAACAAAAAACTTGTACTATAAAAAGTATCAAGGTCATCAGAGACAAAGGTTTAAGAGCTGTCCTAGACTAAGAGACTAACGAAGACGTGGCAACTAACTGCAGAGCACATTACTGGACTGGATCCTAGACCCCTCAAAAAAATGCTATGAAGAATATGACTGGGGAAAAACTGGAACAGCCTACAGACTAGATAATATTGTGCCCATGTTAAATTTCCTAAATTTTATACTTATACAATGAGAATGTAAGAGCATTCCTTGTTCTTGGGAAATAAACACTAAAATTAAAAAAAAAATGTAAGTTCAATGTTAGTGTGGGTTTTTTTATACTTTCTTATTACTGCTCTTCCCATAGCAAATAATGAATGCTCAATAAAAGTTCGCCAAATAGAGAGTGAATAAAATAATGCTTCTTCCACAGTGTCCAGCATGGTGCTTATTAGTCAAATACTCACTGGGAATTATGTAAATAGAAACTATTGATAATTCATGAAATTCTTTTGTCTCCTATCCTAAGTCTGCACTAGAGCCTCATATGAGGAATGCAACCCAATAATAATCTAATCTGGAGTGTTTAGTGACTAGTACTATTCAAATAGGATGAAAACATCCCTGGTTAGGTATGAAGGACAGAGTACTTAACTTCTAGTTAATCCTTCCGTCTTTCCACACTGATTTTGTATGTCCTGATTCTAGAAATGCTTCTAAACCAAGAATTATAGGGACAGATGAGTTCTGTGTCTGATTGACCTGAGGCTCTTGGAAAAGGAGGTTAGAGTTTTGCTAGAATTTATCCTTTAGCAAAGAGAAACCTAATGTAGTCAGATGCATTCCAAATGTAATTTCTTAGTAAGGTATTTGAGTATTACAACGTCCTCAAAATTTAGGAATGCTAACTACTAACCAGTACAGACCTTTAGTTGTTTCTCTAAAGAAATTGATCCATTATCCTGACAATTAATTGGTCAGATTCACTATTTTGTGATTATAAAAAAGGAATTGGTATAATTGGCAGGATCTTTCAGAAAAGTAAAATATGCAGTGGCAACCATGATATGTAAGCAATTTTCCCCAAATCTCAGGAAATGATTTGTTTTCATGTTAAGTATGTGTGCAGTGAATGTGCACAAAGGTTTTTGTGCAGTCTGTGTGTGTGTGTGCAATATACAAGTATATACAAATAGTCATTCCCTTATATATCCAACAAATAAGTGTCAAGTATTTGCCTGAGATATTTATAGGAGTGAAGATGGAGCACTGAGTATGTATGGGCACCATGATATTTTGTTCACTTAAATTGGTAATTGAAGTATTCTTTTCCTTTAAATGTCTTAGAGCAGGGAGCATAGAACTTTCTTGACCAAATTGTTGTTACAGAACATAAAATTGCCAAAAAGCACTTAGAATGTACTCTAGAGCTCTGAGTTGCAGGTCTGGCTATGGGAAAGCTTGACTTTTTTGCAGACTCCACATGACTTATTGCTATTGGTATAAGAAAATGTTGTATTGCTGATTCACATAGAATCTATGTTACGTGAGCTGAGGGGCACTAGCAAGGGTTCACTTCTAGAAGTATTTCAATTTATAAGCTTTCACTTAAGGTTTCTCTGCTAGAGTTTCATTTTTTAGGTTTTCACTGTGCCTATTAAAATCCATATAATCTGGACAGAGTAGTATTTTAAGCTGTTATAAATTAGTATCTCAATGTGATTTGCTTTTTCAAATCTTTCTAAGAGACAACTCACTGTGTACAACGCTTAACAGAGAAAAGAAAGAGGTACCACATGGCAGTGGACTGTATTGGGATCAGTTAAGCCAAAAGATTGTCCACAGGCAGGGAGTGGGAGTGGTGAGTGAAGACAGGAGGCAATGGAGTCATGAAGGGAGATATTTGCTTTGATGAAAAATAAGGCTGATTAGCTATATGGGGAACATATTTCTTGCTTTTACAATCATGAGCTCATGAACAGCATGGTAAACATTATAATTGAATTGTATGCATTTGTAATTATCATATTATACTAACAACATCAGAAGGTACCGTATGTTAAGCAGCAAAAGAAAAAAAAATCATTGTACTTTATGCCCTCATACTGGAGTGAATACAGATTGCTAGGTGAGAATTTATATTTTTGAAGTGTTTTAAGATTAGTGGCTATGTATGAAGGACAAGTATAAAGGTGCTTGTGGTGTACAAATGAAAGAGATTGTAGGGAAGAAAACAGGGCTAATTAGAAATGAAATTTTATTTTAAAATCAAAATGTCAGTCTATTGATTTAAAGGGTAAGCATAATTTTAAAGATAAATAAAAACCAGTCTTTCTGCTCACTCTAAGGTAGAACCATAGAGTGGAATGATCTGGGGATGTGAAAATGGACCTGCTAATCCTAGACCACTGGGATGACTCTGCTTTTTATCAGCTTGTAATCTGGGTATATTCTGTCTCTCACTCACACTCTTATTTTCTCAGAGAGGTAGAGAAAAGCTCTTTATTGCTATGCCATTTCCCCCATTTCTTTCAAAATTTATTTATTTGTTTGTTTATTTGTTTTCTTCATTAAGGTAAGATTAGTTTACAACATTGCCTATGAATTAGGGCAACAGTTTCACACCTCCTCAGACATATGCCACCACATCACCCCCACCATCAAAGCACCAGTCCCTGACCCTGGACATTGCCCCCCTCCCTGTTTTGTTCCCACACTCACACTTCCCCTCTGGAAGCTTCAATTCTGCAGTCCTATTTCTAGAGTTTGTTTCGTCATTGCCTCGCTAAACTGCCGCTAATGTATTTGCTTTATCTTCCTGTAAAATGAAGGAAATAACAATTACCTGATAGGGTTATCATGATGTCATTGTGTAGTGAGAATAGCACAATACTGATACAGTTTAGAGGTTCAGTAAATGGTGGTTATCATTACTTTTATAATTCAAACAGATGACGACACCCTTCTCTGACAGTCTGATGTGGCCAGTGTGACAAGGTCCTTTTTCTTTGAAACAGTGTATGGATAAAAACTTACTGATATTTAATGAGTTCCTGAGTAGTGAATTTCCACCTTTAACATTTGGCTCTTCTCTGAGTCATTTCATTGGTTTAAAGTTTGGTGTTGAAGGTTAAAGAATTGTGGAATGATTATAGCAGCAGTCAGAAAATAATTAGGTTTTGCTTTGATAGGAAGCACCCTACGATGATGCCAGTATATTTGTACTCTGCCCAGATTCTAGAGTCTATTCTCAACTCCCTACTCCCAAGTGTGCAGCATGCCAAGACTCCAGTTTGAATGAAATCAAGGAGGTATTTTAATGTGAACTAAACTCACAGGAGATTTATAAATTAATCTGAATGTCAGTGTATAAATACCTACAGGGTTGGGTATGGAAATCTTTCCAGGAATTAGAGTGTTCAAGTATTTTATGAGGGGCATTTTTATCCCCATGAAATCGATGTACTTTGTGGACTATGAGCAGACTGGAGAGAATGGCATTGGAGCTAATGGGAAGTTGATTGTCAAGAGAAATGTTTCATGCTGCCCTCAATGACGCCTCATGAGATAGATTCCCTTGTACGAAAGTAGGGATTGTACTGTGTCCTTTCTAATCCATGAATACTTATTACACCCCTTTGAATCAGATCTGTTGTCACAATAATGCTGTATAGAAACTGCCCATGACTCAGTGGATTACAGCAATAAGCACATCTTGAGTTTATGTGTGTGAGCAGTTCTAGCCTGGCCCAGCCACAGGGTCTGATCTTGCTATGTGCTCCCTCAGGCCCAGAGCTGTTAAGTGAGTGAAGCTCTTTCATCTCCAGTGGGACAGAGGGAATATGTACTCATGAGGGTGTCAGGAAGAGAACTGACCCCAAAGTGCATGCCCATTTCAAGCTCTGCTTGTGTCTTATTTGCTAAGCTCATTGGCCACAGCACATTACCTGGCCAAGTCCTAAACTAAGTGTGGGAGGGCACTAGAAGTTACATAGCAGGGGCAATGGATGGAAGGAAGTGTGAAGAATTGGAGCCATTAATGCAATCAGGAGATGGCAGGCTGATCAGGGGCTCACTTTGCTGCACCCCTATTGCTAATCTTGACTCTGGAGCGCCCACTCTTTCTTTTAGGGCTGACCCTTTCGTGTTATTACAGATGGTTTCTGTTCTTTTGATTATAACAGTTTTTCCTGATTAAACGTTAGACAGGTTTTTGGAGAAAAGTCAGAAAAATGAAAAACTCACCACTACCTACAGATAAACATTAACTATTTAATAAAGGTTTTTTTTCAGATCATTCTGTTTTTCAATTGAACGTGATACTTGTTTTCTGTGAAAACTGAAAAATGCAGAAATGTATTATCAACAAAATGACAATTATCCATAAATACAAGTCCAGGAAATAAACACTGTTAGCATTTTGCTACATTTCTGTCTGGTGATTTCCTCTTTCAATATATATTTGCATATATTATCATACTGTGCATATAACATATAATTTGTATCCTGTTCTCTTCAAAATGTTACATTGACAGTATTTTTGCACTTAAATTCTTCAAAATGCTGATTTTAATGAATACTATTAATTATTTGGATCATTATAAAGTACTTAAGTATTCCTCACCTATTAAATGTTAGGTTATAGTCCCTTATCAGTTCCACCATTCAGCCAACTTTTTGAAGCTCCTAGCTAATGCAAAGTCTTATTCTTGGCTAAGAGAATGAAATAATAATGATGAAAACCAGGGTTTCTATTCTGATAAAGAGGTCACAGATGATACTTTACTTATCCGGGATGGTCCACATCTCTAATTACTTGGGGATAAATTTCTTAAAAAGTAGGATTATTAGGATAAAATACATGAATCTTTTTATTATTCTTTGTACATATTGCTCAACTTTATTCTTAAAAGACTGTATCACTTTATGTATATATATATATGATTGTACTTTAAATGGTCCTTTATAAACTTTGTGTTACTAATTTTTAATTTCTGGCTTTAACTTCTTATTTTTGATAAACAGATTTACAGATTTTCACATATTTACGTTTTTTCTTTATTTTCTCCTATTAACTGTCTTGGTACTTCCTCATTGATTGATACGAACTTTTTATATATTATCAGTATTAAGTGTTTTCTGCCATACATGTTATATATGTCTCTGTTTTGTTTATGATTCTGATGTAAAGAAGTTAAGAATTTTTATCTAGTCAAGTATATTGATTGCTTCCTTTGAAGCATTTTGCCCTACCAAGGACTGAACAATTATTCATTTATATTTTCTTCCAATTTATTTCTTTTTAATGGGAGTCTTTAATTTATCTAGATTTTATTTTAATGTTTAGTTTTATAGGAAGATGTAAATTGATTTCTTTTTCCTCATAAACCTAGCCTATTTTCCCAGCACCATTTATTGAATAATTGACCCCTTCATTATTCATTTGAGATGCTTTTTCTGTTATCTACTGATCATGAACATACATACTGGGATCTGCTTGGGGGTTCTGTTTACTGGTAAATTTTAATGCTGCTTGGATACTCAGTGGCAGTTTAGCATAATATTCATAGTTCCAGGGAAAAAAAAGTCATATATAGAAAAAAAAATCAACATTCCTTTTGGTCTTTAAAAATCTGGATTCACAGGGCATCCCTGGTGGTACAAGGGGTGAAGCATCTTACTATGAAGCATCTGTAGGCACTGCAGCACAAGTTTGATCCCCAGCCAGGAAGCTGACCCCCATGGCACAGCAGACCTCTCCTGCCTCACCTGCTGCCCCCTCAGCAGTGTGTTTCAGTTGATCTGCCTGTTCTGTTCCCCACTCTGTCTCTGCTAAATCCTCTCAACCCCCACCCCTCTGTCCTGTATCCCAGTTCTTGTATGCATAAACAAATAAATCTTTTTTAAAAATCTGGGTTCAGATTCCTGCCCTATCGTTCACTGGTTATATGAACTTGAGCAAGACATTCAACTTCTCTGAACTTCAGTTTCCTCCTATGTAATAATACCCTCTTGAAGTGTTGTTTTATGAGGTAATTGAGAATACATGTGCAAGGACTTTATAAAATGTAAAAGGCTTTGCAAATGTTAATATTTATAAGTATAGGTATAATCTGGGCTCAGATTGCATTACCAAGTCTTATGGTACATGGTTGGTTTTGTGCTGATATAAATTTAGATAGAGACGCAAAGTTAAGAGGTGGGTTGAACCCCTGTGCTGTAAAGAGGAGTCCCATGTCATTTTCTGAAGTGTTTCCCAGTTTCATTCTATTTCTAGAAATCAGAGTTTCAAAAGCTAAGAAGGATGGGGATTAATTAACAAGGTCACATGTAAATATCATTAGATATGAAAGAGAGTAAAGCAATTAATGGGGATACCATAGAAAGTGGCCCAAGTGGTTGCATAAAAAGACTTTAAACACACAAACCTAGCCCCGAGAAAATATTTTACTATGAAGAAAAGATTTGGAAAAGTAACTTCCCATTCAAAATTCTAAACTCAGCATTAGCTAAAAACACAAGGACACCCAGCAAAATTCTGCTTCTCAATCAAAATAATTACCTCAAATTTAACCTGCAGTTAATAGATTTGAGAGAATCAAGAAAAAACAAGGGTCATTGACATTTCTCCGCAGAATTTACTTAAGGAAAAAGTAGCATATTATAGTGTTCGAAATGCTCTCAAAGATCCAACCTTAAAGAAAATAAATAATGTTAACTCATGATCAGCTTGATGGAGAATCAGTTTTTCCACAATTTCTCAGATTTCCCTAAAGATTTAGTGCATAGATGAAGGCAAGAGAAGCAATCCCAGCCACACGCTCAACACTGAATGTTTTGTGATCAATTAAAAACAAAAACTAACTTCATTCACTACAGCAAGCTTATAGTAAATATTCAATCCATGCATAAGAATCGAGTTAAACAAATTATGCAATTTCTGGATTTGTTTGTATGATTACATATTGAGCCCTTACTCTTTGTGATGACTCTTAGGGGTATGATAAGCATATGCAGATAAATCAGACTTACATTTTTGACCCAAGGATCTAAAACTTAGTGAGGGAAGTGATATATACACCCACAAGGAAAATAAAAGCTAAAAAATTATAGCTGGCATAAACATGATGTAGACAGGCTGTTGTATGCATTCAGTGGAAGAGAAAATACAGGTATGCAAAAAGCATGCAAGATTTTATGAAGGAACATACCTGCCCTGCAATGAGAGTGACATTTGTCATAGAAAATACAACATAAGCAATGCTGTGGTAGTACAAAGGTGAAGGGGAGATAAAGAGGAAACAGAAAATAAAATGATACTTTGTTATCCTGCAATGACCAGTGAGTATCCTATATTTTGAGTGGTGGGACAAAGCTGGGAGCTACAACCACTGTAGGAGAAGTTCTAACAATCTAGAAACAGTGGGTGTCAGGTGATTCTGACCCATCTCTCCCATAGGTAGTGTACTCTTTGAGTGTGGATATCTCCTCTTAGGTCTTTGTGCCCTAGCATGTGATTGGTAAAGTGTAATAAATGAGTGTTGGGTTGAATTTAACAGCAACTCAGAAGCAGCACTGATTAATTCACAATGTGTATACCTCTGAGCAAGGAAGACAGTGCAGTGGTCAAGAGAGTACTGGACAAGGGTCCCACACCTGCTGTTCACCAACTGAATGACCTTTAGCAAGTCAAATAACCTCTTCAATTATTAGTAATCTGACCAGTAAAACAAAGAGGTTTAGTACCTCTCTTTATGCCCCCCTTCCTATGATAAAACAGTATGATTTATAAGATCAATACTTATGCCATGGAATCACGACTTCTACTACACACAACAAAAACTCTGTTTCCATATGAGGAACACTGTCACCTGAGGGCCTTAAATAGATGAGAACCCATCAGAAGACAGACCAGAGTTCTATTGCTGCAAGGAGTTCCTCTACACATCACCCATCAGTGTCCACGTACCAGCTTTGGAAATGAGGCTGCATTGAAAATGGCGTGATTTATTCCATTGACCTCTATTCCTGGCCCCACCAGTGAGTCTGAAGCGCCCCTTTAACAGCATCTGCTAACCATTCGGTCTTTCAAATGTTTTCTATTCTAAGCCCAAGTATAACTGATTTTTAAAAAAGGGTGATGATACTCCTTGTTTCGTTCTTCATACCAAGTATGCTTTTCACTGATTCTCAAGAGATTTGTGAACAAATGATAGCAATGGTATGTTAAAATTGAGTATTAGTTGCAAGAGTTAATACTTATACAATTTTTCCTACACTTTATTTCCTTTGACCCCATTCCTATGATAAAACAGTGTGATTTATAAGATCAATACATATGCCATGGAATCACGACTTCTAAACACAACAAAAACTCTGTTTCCAAATGAGGAACACTGTCACCCAAGGGCCTTAAATAGATGAGAACCCATCAGAAGAGAGACCAGAGTTCTGTTGCTGCAAGGAGTCCCTCCCATCAGTGATGTGTATAATCAAATTAAGAATTGGATATCACCTTGTCCGCTCAAGATCATAGATGGATTTTGAGGTAGGCATGCTGAAATAATTAGTCAGAAAGCTGATAGCTTCACTCATTTGCAGAAAATAAATTACTAAGGAAAACAAATTTGAAAACTAAGAACAGTTCTTAGATTCTATGACAAATATACTGGTTCTCCGAGGGCTGGGGAGAGTGGGGGAGAAGGTATTAGAGGGTCGAAGGTGACAGGGTATGGTGTCAGCTGGCAGAGGGTGATGAGGGTGACTGAGGCATGTGCACACACAGAGTGGCGAAGCTGTGCTCCCCAAATTAGTTAGATAAACAAGTGGCAAATCAATAAAACTTGGAAAAAAATAACTAAATAGTGGGGCTGTGCAACATCATGACTATAGTTAGCCATACTAAATTGGGTATTTAAAAGTTCCTTCGATCATTTGTGCTATTTTGGTGAGCTGTTTTTTATGTAGATTATTTTACATCCATTTTCTTGTCCTGGGCTTAACCCACATCTTTAGACTTCACTTTGTAATTTGGAAAATAAAATTCTATTTTGATTTGGGAATCAAATAACATCTCTTCTGGCTTTTGGCCGAAACTGTTCTGATGATAAGCAGGTTTATTGCCCGCTAGTACTCTTTGTCTTTTTTTCCCTCATGTACCAGCCTTGACATACACTCTGCTCGGTGAAAGTTTACTTCTCAGACTCTGTATATCCGATCAGTGGACAACAGCCTTCTTTGGTGCACTTTCCACAAGTACCTCTAGTCTTCTTATCACCCAGTCAACTGCCTCCTGAGGTCTGATCATCATCATTATCTAATATAGATACCATCATACAGGATACATCAAAATGTTAATATCAGCGTTATAATTAACATGTATGTAAACATATGAAGACTGGGTTTTATAAATTATCGCACTAGTAAGTACTTAAATAGTCATCATTGGGAACTTACCGTGTGTCAGGTACAGTGATTGATCTTGTTTCATTGATTATTAACAACAACTTTGAAAATTAGCTATTATCAGCTTCATTACACAGCATAAGACATTTAACAAAGTGAAGTAACATGATTTGCTCAATATCAGTGAATGCTATGGGAAAGGATTGGAATTTGATCCCCCTTCGATTCCAAAACCTAAACCCATTCTATTGTATCATGTGGGTTTGAGAAGAAACTTGCATTCTCACCCATGATATACTGTCTGGACCAGTCACCCTCACATTTGTAATTAGTTTTGAGGGGGCTGTAACTGTGTCATTTGGGCTCAAAGGGAATAGAAATGGAAATTGGAAGACTCCTTATCATTTCAGCTAAAGATGGAGAAAAGAAATTTAGCATATCAGGACAAAGCAATCCTGCATAGAAATGGAGTCAAGGGCCATTGCCCTTAGCCATGCAACAATAACCAACCCAGCAATAACTAGCTAGAGTGGGCTAAAAGGGGTGGTGTCTTACACAGTTCAGCTCTTGAGAGTCATTTGATGGGCAGGGCTCAGGAATTAACCAGCTGCAGCATCAAGGGCTCACCTTAATCAGGACCCACTTAGGTTCATTAGTGCCCTAATGGGAGCCAGCTGTTCAGGGCGCTGACTGGATTAGAAGCCTGCCAGAAAAGACCCACTTCCACACCCACAAAGAACACGATTTACATGACAGCAGCTGGGATTTCATCCTGTTTCTTGTAGGGCTGAAGGGAGATGGCTCAGGAACAGACTCACTTTTTAAACTCTCCATCCTTTTCAGCTTTCTGATGGTTGTTCACATCCTAAAGCCATTTGTGATCATCAGTCTTCCCAGTTAAAGGCAAACGTGATTAGGAAGGTTGTAGGCGAACAATAAACCCGGTGGATTCAATCTGTAATAAATAACAGTGATAAAGCAAATGACCTTAGTCCATAAGGGCAAGGGTAAAATTCTAAGCTTCTGAGATCGCTGGGTATATGGGTTAGCTCCACTTGACCATAACCTTCAGAGCAGCTGTGAGATGCAACTTTGCTTCCATCTAAATAATTTCATTCTGCTAATTCTCTGGGGATAAATGAAAATGCCCTCGATCATAAGCTTTTGGAACTGAATGTCTAGCAAGCCTAGGTCAGACAGGGCAATGATACACATCAGAACATTCTGCCTGTGATGTTTACCCTCTAATCTTGCACAAAATACTGTCACCAAATTAATATGACAAACTTGTAACAGTAAATGAAGGTGTCTGGCTTTTCCTCCCACATCACACACCATTTATTTCTTCAAACTAAAATTAGACTTCAACTGAAACTTTTGCTTTCCAAATTATAATAGATATAAAATGTACTTTGCTATATGGCAAACATCTAACAATGTATAGATTTGTTATTGACACATTTGACAATAACTCAAGGTGTACTTATTTACAAAATGACTCAACCCTAGAAAAAGAAAAGATCACATGGAATATATACATTCATGCACATATAACATATATTTTATATATAGAGATAATTGAAACATTGAATATCTTAATTTGTATAGAATTTATGTTTTCATTTCAGAAGAATCAATATGTTCAGGTTTTGACCTATTCCAAAATTAAATTTATTAGAAAAATAGTGATTTGGCCTCAAGCAGATTTATTCTTAGCTATTTTTTTTTTGTTCTGTATGTGCTAGAATAAAGTGAGAGTTAGAACATGATAAAGTGGAACAGTGAAAGCACCCTTCAAAATGTTTTTGAAATAATATTGATTTTTAAAATGACAGAACAAAAGTGGCATTTACACTAATAAATATATAAAATAGTTATATATGTGTAAAACATGCAATGATTAAAATAGCTGTTTTCAGATGATAGCATAGAGACTCTCACTATTAATAGTACCTGTGACATATTTTTATATTTCTCATTTATTATAAGAGTGCAAATATTTTTCATAGCTGTTCTCTCTGACATCTATGCAATTTAGGCAGTGACTCCAAATCCAACTCCCATGACCACTATTCTCCTCTGCCCCTCTGCTCAGATGGAAGGGTTCTGCAGGAGACAAGAGGGCACAGGCCATGTGGTTGGGTATGGGCAGTACAGGATCAATGAAACCAAGTTAGAAAGGGGTTAGGTATGGGAGTCAAAGAGTCATGCTCTGCTCCTGATCCTCTGGCATATGTCTGGAAGACAGACAGTTATTTATCTCTAGCCCAGTTCTTCATCTAAGATTGGGAATGGGGCTTTTAACCCCAAAGCCAGGGGTTAAAGGATACCAAGAGATGCAGTGCATGACCCGATGCTCAGCAGGGGTAAATCCTTGTGAATGTTAGCTCCTCTTTCCTCCTCTCCTTATCTTCTACCAAGTCACCCTCCTCACTGTGCAGGACCAATTATAAATAAATCATAGAACTCTAAAGTGTTAGAACTGGAGTGAACCTTAGATGGCATCTATAGAGTCCATTCCTCTTATTGTAACAAAGGAAACAAAGAATCAGAAATGTCAAGGGCAGGCAAAGAGGATGGAGCCTGGAATTATGAGAAAATCACCATTTGGTTCCTTCTGAAAATTCAGACTGGTGATGATTTTCACCAGTATGAAAATACTGGCAAACAAAGCCCCTAAACAAATTACATGTGCCAGGGACACATGGGCATCCAAAGAAGAACAGGAGAGGCTCAAACTTTTCATTTGTCTTCTCTTACGCCAACCCACAATTAGAGGGACAGTAATTGAGTTTAAGTTTACTGAAGCCTAAATTACCAAAGGAAAAAACTGTTATATTCTAGTGCGTTCCCTTTATCCACCAGCTGTATGATAAAACTAGACTGTCACTTCCTGAGAATCATATCTCAAGGGGAAAAATAAAAGAGAGCATGGCTGAATAGTAGAAAAATAGATGTTTGTCTTTTCTGCACCCTCTGAAAGTCTGTACATATGTACACATGGCACACATAGATGTGAGTTTGCCGTGTCGCTATGTCAGGCATCAGTGCCCTTTCCCAAGGGCACAGTATTTTGGAAGCTGCTTGGCTCAGGTAACTGCAATGTAAAGACCCTTTTTTTGCAAGGTCAAGACAAGGACAATGCCTGATTAAGGCAGGGAGAGGAAAATCCTGCCATGAAACCTTTAGCTGTTAAGGCAAACCTGCACTTTCCCCTCCTCTGCAGTGCAACTAGTGCAAACCTGCTTTCCCAGCTCAAGAAGGCAGGGCATCTTTTGGAAATGTATAAACCCACAGAGCTAACCACCTTCACCACATATTCTTGAGAAAAAGAACAGATTCATCCAGACCACACTATCCTTTACATCTTCTCTCCCCACACTTGAAGGGTCTCCAATTTCTTAAATTGCTTTCAGTAATTTGTGTGGTTTTCATCCCAGCCTCTCTAGAGATGTCTTGTCAGACAACAGCACTTGGCAACTCTGTTGTCTTCTTTCCTCGCAGGGTAACATTACTTTTTTTTATTTCTTACCTGTACTTCTTTCTAAATGGTGTTATTGGAGACTGACAGAAGTCTAAAATGATTTGTTGGGATTCCTTAGACAGTAAATGCCTCTTCTGACTACTGCAAAATGATACCAGAGTTATCTCTTTCCAAAATTGAATTTTTGTAATGTTTGACATATAATCTTAAGAGTAAAATATCAGAATGTAAAGTAGAATGCAAATAATTTAAACAATGTATATGCATGTAGAGAGACCCTGGAAAATTATAGGCACAGTCAGGAACAATTGTTTTAGGGTGGTGGGGTTCAGGTTAGTTTTTCTTTGTATTACTGTTAATTAATAGCCTCATTTTTAGACTAAAACTCCAAATACGTTGTTACTGGGTAACACAACCACGAGCATGATTAGTAGCTTAGTCTTAATGGCAAATGACTACATGCAGAATTATGAACATAAGATGATTGTTTTTCCTGGTCAAGGAAATTTTTATCCAAAGTCAATGGGAGAAAAACATAGAAAGAGGGAACACTTAGCTCATATAAATCCAGTTAAAAATATCAGTAGCTATGAGTGCTTCAAAAGTAGGAGTTATTCCAGGGCTCAGCTAAATCTTTGAAAGCTGCACTAAAAACCACTGGCTTCTTTGGACTGGAGGCTTGAAAGATCCAATATGACCTACATGTATATCCAACCTCAGAAAGGATGAAAACATTGAATATTTTCCTTAAACTGAATGCAGAATTAGAAGACCAAATAACACAATTGTGGTGGGGTTAGGGGGAAGGAGAGGGAAGCAACATCAAAAACAACTTTCTTTAATCTTTTGTTTCAATCTTTAAGATCAGATATTTTCTAACGGGTTTGCGGATTCAGGGCTCCCTTGTTTTGTTAGAGGTACACAGATTTGCCTTGTTCACTGTATATGATCCTTCTACATCCAGGCATTGCTTCTGACCACCCTCTAACCCTGAGAACATTCCATGCTTAAAAAAGCATCTTTAAGCTGGTTAATCACCGGGTTGATGGCTGGTGAATGACTTTAAACTGAGCGATCACCCCAATTTCTCTTTTTACCACTTTTAACTGAACATTTACTCCCCTTAGCAATTGAAATTAAACATTTAGGCTACCATTAGTATTGCCTTCCAATCAAAAGTGGCATGGTCTAGTGGACTTAATTTGTAGAAGAAACAATATAGCCTGATTCTGGGAGCAATATCTGTACCTGTTACTTCTCATACTCCAAAAAATAAAAAAATAAAAAGAAGTAGAGAGTTTCACAAAATGAAACTCTAAATTTCGATTGCTTCCCTTCCTTGTGATGAGGTAAGGGGCTGGAGGTGTGGTCCTCTCCTGATCTTGAAGGAAGAGGTATACTAGGAGTGATGCCCAGCTTATCTTCTTCATTTTTCATACTGTGTTTAGAATCATATAAAACACTAATTTGAAAAGGTATATTCACCTCTATGCTCAGTGTAGCTTTATTTAAAATAGCCAAAATATGGAAACAATCTAAGTGTACATTGTGGCTGAGTAGAGAAAGATGTGTTATGTACACAACAGAAGACTGTGCAACTCTCATAAAAAAAAAGATGAAATCTTGCCATTTGCAAAATGAACAGAACTTGAGGGAATTACGCTCCATGAAATAACTGAGCTGAAGAAAGACAAATACACTATAAGAATATCTATTCTTACCACCAAATGTAATGTAAACATCCGACACCAACCACCAATTCTACTCATTTCTTTGTTACCACTATTCTGAAGTTGTCAGAGTCTTAAGATTTGCTTTTGGTTTTGTTTTCTTTATATTCCAAAAATGAGTAAAATCATCTGGTATTTGTCTTTTTTCTTTGGGATTATTTCGCTTAGCATAAGCTCCTTCAGGTACATTCATGTTGTCACAAAAAGCAATATTTAAACTTCTTTTACAGCTGAGTAGTGTGAAGGGGCATGTGGGCTGTTCCATATCTTGGCTACTGTCAATAATTCTAATTCATAGGGGAGCATATGTCTTCTCAAGTTAATGTTTTCATGTTCTTTGGACAACTATCTAGAAGTGGGATTACTAGATTATATGGTAGTTCTATTTTCTTTTCTTTCTTTTTTTTTTCTGAGGAATCTCCATTCAGTTTTCTGTAATGGCTATACCAATTTACATCTCTATCAATAGCAAACAAATGTTCCGTTTTCTGCACTTCCTCATCACCATTTATTACTTCTTGATTTTTTTATAATTGCCATTGTAGTGGGTATGAGGTAAAATCTCATTGTGGTTTTGATTTGCATTTCCCAAAAGATAAACAATATAGAGCATCATTTCATGTAACTGTTAATCATCTGGATATCTGTGGTGAAATGTCTATTTAGATCCTCTGCCAACTTTTTAATCATGTTTTATATATTTTGTTGTTGTGTTTTACAATTTTTAAAATATATTTTGGATACTTAACTCCTTGTGTAAAATTGACTATGGAAATACTGACCTTTTATTATACTGCCTTTTTGATTTAGTGAGGTTTCTTTTACTGAACTATTTTTTTTTTTTAGTTTGATGTAGTCTCATTTGTTTATATTTTCTTTTGTTTCTCATGTTGTTAGAGATTAATATACACAGACATCACTAAGAATGACAACAGGAAATTTTTATCTATTTTATTCTATGTATTTTTTATGATTTCAGGTTTATATTCATCTTTAATACATCTGATTGACTTTTAATCAAGTCTTTAATCAGCAGAGTTGACTTTAGTATATAATACAGTGGTCTAGTTTCAGACTTTTACATGTAACTTCCAGTTTTTTCAGCATCATTTATTGACAAAATATTCATTTACCCACTATATGCCCTTGAGTCTTTTGTTATAAATAAGTTCCTCATAAATCCTTGTGGATTTACCCTGGGCCTTTGATCTGTGAACCTGTTTTTAGTCTAGTACCATGCTGTTTTGATTCCTGTAGCTTTATAGTATAGTTTAAAGTCAGAAAACATAACATCTCCAATTTTGTTCTTCTTTTGGTAAGAATTGCATTGCCTATTCAAGATCTTTTGTATCTACACAAAATTTTAGCATTTTTAAAAATATTATTTTATTTATGCATACGAGAACTGGGGTTAGGCCACAGTTGTGGGGGGGTGCACAGATTCATCAGAGACATAGTGGGTAGCAAAACAGGCAGATCTACTGAACTACACTGCTGAGCGGAGGAGCAGGCACAATAGGAGAGGTCTCCTGCACCATGTTGGTTGGCTCCCTGGCAGGGATCAAACTAATTTCTCAGTGGCTGGTGACAGCTTGATAGTGCTATGTATTTAACCCCTGTGCCACCAGGGAGAGCCTAAAATATAGCATTTTTTATTCTGTGTCAATGAAAAATTTAATTGGAATCTTAATAGGGATTGCATTGAAAGTGTACATTGCTTTAGGTCATTTTGACAATATTGATTCTTTCCATCCATGAGCACTGAATGTCTTTCCTTTCTTTGTATCTTCTTCAATTTCTTTTAACAGTGTTTTATAGTCTCCATTGTACAGGTCCTTCATTTCTTGGTTTAATTTATTCCTCAGTAATTTATACTTTTTGATTATCTCATGAATGGTATTGTTTTCATCATTTATTTCTGCTAGTTCATGGTTTTCATATAAAAATATAACAGATTTTTGTATATTGATTTTGTAACCTACAACTTTACTGTACTCATTTATTTTTTTCTAATAGTCTGTGGTGGAATCTATAGAATTTCTATGTACAATGATGGGAAGAAGTAAGCATAAATACTCCCTATTCTGCCATCTTGGATACTGCCTGGGAATTTCTTTACTTTAATCAACATATGATAAGGAATGAATGAATTCCAAGCATCATTCCAGGATTCAACTCAAATGTCACTTACTAAAGGAAGCCTTTTCTGATTACTAGATACCATTAAGTCTATCTATTAAATAATCTCATAGCAACTTGGATTTCTGAATGTTCTTCACAATTGAAATCAATTTCTGACTTGTGTGATTCTGTACAATATCTATGTGTACAAGACAAACCTGACCTAATGGAACATCTATAATCACAGAGCACATAGTCTCAGCACACACCCAAAGTATAATATATAGACCTTGACTGATGACTGCAGTATGCTAATATGCAGAGAAATACATTCACGAAGTATTCTCTTGTTTTTCATTTACTTCTCTAAAACAGAAAACTTTTCTTTGTCCATTTAAGGGTTTATTCTCTGCAGCACAAAAGCTGAAACTTGACACCACCATTTTCCAACAAGACACTCAGACTTTAAAATCTAGAGAGCCAACCTTCCCCATTCAATGCCTCTGAGGTATTTAAAAGGTAGAGGTAATTAAAAAAAAACCCTGCATATATCCTATATTTAGCAATGTGAATATTTCTCATGTAGCTGCACACAGACAGTCTTTTTTATTTTGTTAGAAGATCATATTCAGGAATGGCAGTAACATAGCTACCAACTCCTCATGTTGTGTTACATTAAGTGGACCATAGGGACATGAGTTGATACACTTACTGTTCCAGTGAAGTGTAGAGATAAATCAAAAACTTCAATAAGAGAAAACCCAGCTGTACCTTTCCCATTTGCCTTTCAGGCTATAAAGGATTTAAGTCCAGGACAAGAACATATCTTATGGGGATTTTTTCCTTTATTCTTTAAAGGAATAATAACAAATGTCGCAACTTTCAGCAAGGATTCCAGAAGGATCTTCAGTTTTGTAAGAAAACCTCATCTGCTGGTAAAACCCTGGCAAGGACAGAAGACATGGAGAGCATCTGGGGCCAAGACCAAAAGGTCATTAGTATCAGGAGCATTTGGTACTCATCTGGTCCAATCACAATTGCAGCAAATGAGGGCTAAGATTTGGTTGAAGAGATGGAAATAGCCCTTGTAAGAGCATAGATCCTGCTTTTGATCAACTACTATATATCCCAAGCCTCTGCATTCAGATATGTGAATTCAAAAGGGTTAATAACCCAACTCCTAGGTCTCCACACAGTAAGACAAACTTTTCCCGACAACAAGGACAGCTAACTCATTTCAATTTACATGGATCATTCTGCTTTGGCTCTCTAAGACTGAGATATAAATTTCTTACAATTTGTCTATTATAATGAATTGAGTATAAACTTGAGATGAAAAGATATGAGGTCAAGTTCAGATTCCATATTTATCTCAATGGATTCAACTTTAAATTTTATTTAGAGCTATTACAGAGAAGGTTCAACTTTAAATTTTATTTAGAGCTATTACAGAGAAGGTTCTAGAGGTCACAGAGGTAATAAGCCAAAGAGATGAGAATAAAGCAGCACTGTTCATTCACTCAGTTCAACAGTTGGAAGTGGAGAAAGTCCCTGACTCATAAGTCAGATTTTAACAGGTGATGGTTGAGACTCAGCTAGAGACAAAGGGATTTACAGTGTGGATATAAAATGCATGCATGTTGTTGGAAAATCATACAATCCTCAAGTTTGGGAATATGTACTAGACTGTCCTTAGTCATTATTCCACAAGTAGTCTGAAAGCAAACAATATGAGACTAAACTGTATTCTTATCTCCTGAAGAATAGCAGCCCTATGAGAGTCCCTGTTTCTGTGTGCATTGCTCACTACTCTATCACTGGTGCCTGAAAGAGGGTTTAAAACACACTGGGCCAAGATAAACATTGCTGCATGCATCACAAACAGTGAATGAGAACACACACCCAGTAGCTTATTTGTAAATTGTTTTTCATGCTTATATTTTTACTTTTATTTATTGAGAACAAATCATTTTTATATAAATGCACTGAAAAAAAAAAACATGCAATGATGCCTGTGTTGGGTATAATCCTGGGCCATAAATCTACACTGATTTTTGATGGCAGAACCTTTCATTTCACTTTTATTGTTTACTGTGACCTCAACAGTATGTTCAAAATAAAATAACACACCATATTATTTCAGGATTTTTTTTTTTTGGCAGAATTTCCATTGTTGGATGTACCGTCTCTCTGAATTCTGGGTTGCCTTCCTTGACTGTAGCCATCACCATGGTACCCAAAGCAGCAGTAGGCAGTCTGCTCAGTTGACCCCTGACTCCCTTCACAGAGACTTTGTACAGATTCTTGGTTCCTCTGTTGTCAGTTTGTCAGTATAGGAAGACCTAAGGAAATATGGCATGTCATACCAGGGGAGCCCCCACACCCTTGTTTCAACACCCTGGATGTAGGAAAGGAACCTGTTTGTAATTTAAAAATAATTTTCTAAGAGGCTCAACGTAATCTACCAAACTCTCAAATACTTCTTTTTTTTTTTTTCCTTTCTTTCTAGGTCTACCCTACCTTGTACCTTGTATCAAGATTATAGTAAAGAGCTTGAAACACACTAGGATTAATGCTTTTAATCATTCATATGCCTTATCTGGCACTTCTGTTTTCTCTGAAGAGGAGTCTAATGTTTTCCAAGCACTGCAGAGTGGACCCATGCTAATCAATCCAGTCAATATTCATATCCAAACATTTTGCTTCTGTACACACACACATACCCACACACACATACACAGACTCACCACACACACACAGACACTGCAAACTACATTAGTATTTGCAGACCTGATTGATTCATGCTTGCAATGCCACAGTGGAGGCAAGTTTAGTATACTAATCCAGACATACGCATCGATTGTTCCCAGCAGACCACCTTTCCCCCACAAAGAATGACTCATACTTTGTAAGATTACAGATGGCAAGGTGAGGTATCCAAGAGAGACCTGTTTTCAGACATCTTGGAATGTACTGCTTTTTTTATGAGTTCTCTCTTTACCAAACGTTTCTAGGGATTATTAAGGATAAAGGCTATGTTAGAAGGATGTGGTACTAAAGAAGAAGGCTTACAGTATCTTAATTCAGGCAAAAACTGTTTTCCTATAAAATGTCCCAGTATGCAATTCCATAATTTCATATGGATTAGGAGTGGTGAATAAGGGAGACACAATATATTACAGTTCTGTCTCCACTTTTATTCTCAATATGCATAGCAGTCCTTCATAAGTTAAGATGTCACAGGGCAAGGTAGAAAATAACTTCGTTCCAGTCATTTCCATTTTTCCCCCATGAATAAGGTACAAAGGTAGTCAAGTATCAGTTCAATTGAATCTTGCAGCCCTTTCTCCAGAAGGAAAATGTGTGTGTGTGGGGGGGGGGGAGATGTAGAAAAGAAGCAAGACAAAGAAACCATTTCCTAATGAAATTCTGCCGTGAATATCAATGATATAAACTGTCCCTGTTTTCACCCACTCATTTCAGTAAGGTATTAACTTCACACCTACAGAGGTCAACTAAATGGGAATATGACTAAGTAGTTGAAATCATTTTACTTTTTTAAATGGATATTAAACCCTGGAAATTTATTTTAAAACATAACCACATTGGCAAATTAAAATACACAGAATTTAGTAAATGTGAAAAGGTCTATACAATATCCAGGATTATAAATAAGTGCATTAAACTCACAGGGCTGGGAATCTTGAATTTTGCATGTTTAGACATGAGTGTATTCTGATTTGTAACTCATCACAACACTGAGGGAGGTTGTTTTGCATTTGAGATGGAGGAAGACAAATACAAACTGATGCAAAATATTACAGTGTATCAGGAGCATGAATAATGTAATTACCAAAGGCCTCAATACAACAGCATATGCTTCATTTTGTCAATATGATAAATGCAAGTAGCTGAAGTTTGTTAAATATATGTGTGTGTGTAATTATATCAATGAAGTTAATTAAAACACATATCAGGTTAGTTCAAGAAAATGTTGATGTGAGACCCAAAGCTTCAACTTTATCATTTTTAGTAATACAAATATGTTGTTGTTCTTGTTGTTTAATATATGACCACCCTCTTTTTTCTTAGGCTTGTATTAATCATCTTCTATTTCAGCTACAAAATTACCTCAAGCTATTTTGTTGGGGAAATGTAATTGCTATTATTTTGATTGTTTTTTTTTTATAACAAATAAGACTAATAATGAAACTTCTCCCCTGGGAGTTAGGACACTTGGTGTTTAGGAACAGTTTTGCCACCAGCAAGAGCTGCTACCTTGGGGAAGTAATATAACCTCTTTTCATTTCTTCATTTGCAAATCAAAGTAGTCAGTTCATCCAAACTCAAAGGCCCCTTCTGGATCGAGTATTCCAAATATCTATGATCTATGATTCTCAACTAGTTAGTCTAATTTAAAAAGGCAGTGCCAATGTTTGCTCTGGTTTCTTTTCGATTATTATAAGTATTATTGATCTTTCAGAAATACTCTCTGTCCAAAGCCTCTGAGGGTATTTGTAAAATGGAGACACAAGTACTATGAGAAAATAAAATGGACAGAAGTTTCTGTAATAATAAATATTTAATTCCACTCACTGGTCAAAGTATTACCACGCATTCTCCTCAATCACAGGAGAATCTAGGTCAGGGTCCAGTGCACAGTTTTGGGGGTGTTCTAACCCCATAAAATTCAGGAGTTAGTCTTCATGCTCCCGCATCGCTTTTCCCGGACATGAGAAAACTCTGTTGAAGAAAGATCTGGAAAGAGGACACACTGGATTTTATAAAATGCTCCACAATGTATCCGTATTATCATCCTCCTGTCCTGGTCAGCTGAACAGCTCCGCCTCCATTTTCGCTGGTGCTAATGTGAGTCCTGCTTGAACTGGCCATGGGTAGGAGGAGGATTTGGCTTAGAGACATTTTGGCTCTTTCTGTTTTACAGCTCTTCTCAGCTTGATTGGCAAAGCTCTGGATAGCAACACCACCCACCACTTTCTCTTTTTGCCTGCTGTTGCCATCTCCCCCACTTCAGTTTCCCTTGCTAAGATATAGAGAGGTGAAATCGAACTCCACGGCCAGCGATTGTGAACACAGATGCAAAAGAACAACCCAGGAGTGTGTGGTTTCCTCCAGGCAGCTCTAGCAGTGTAGCTTCTAGAATTTTCAGCTACCCCTTTTTAATAAGGAACAGCACACTCTCTCCACCTCCCTTCAAAAGGGATCACAAAGTGATTCAGCCTCTAATTGTTCTAAATGTTTATGCAAAGGACCCAGGAGGAGATACAGCTGACCATTTAGCACATCATTATAGAGTGATTAAACTTGACATTTCCAAAGAATTAGGTGAAATACCTACTAGACTCTGGTAGGGTCAAAAGACCAGGTACCTTTATGAATTTCAATACTTCAACACTCCTTTGGTTAGTGGAATGAGACATATTAGGAAATATCGTCATTTTTTAAAAAAAAAGATTTTATGCTAATGGACTATTAAACATTTAATGCTCTGTTAACAAATGGTTATTTCTCCATTAAGCACTATCATGACCTATGCATAGTTTATGAACATTCCTGTTGTCCTTGAGAGAAATCACATACTGTAAGAGCTAAATATAGCAGCTATGTGAGCAGCAGAGTGTAATTTGCATCTCGAGTTCAGCTGACATCATCTAGCTCAGAAGCTCATTCCCAGGGATCAGACTCGGGAAAAGGCTCCAATAAACTTTATCCAGAAAACTTTGGAAGTGACTAAGTCCCATTTCTCAGAGGAAACTGGCATTTTAGACTGGTGTACTTCAGATTGGTGTAAGATATAGAGGAGGACTTTCTTTGGATGTTTCAGATTCAGTTCTGACTCCCTTATTGTTAGACAGGTACGAGTTCAAAAACGACCAAGACTCAGACTTGATGCAAAAGCAAGGCTGGATTTATTGCTAGCTCGAGCTGGGGTCCGAACCCCCGGATTGGAACCATCACAGCGGCCTCCCCGGGCAGGGTTGGGACCCCTGTGGGTTAGTACAGCCACTTTTTATGATCATACATGGGGGGCTGGGCTGGTGCCTGAGTCACATGAGGCAGCTCAGCCCGTCATTACCAAATAAGGGCTGGAGTTCTGGTTTTCCAGACCTGGCTATTGGGCCTGGACCTTGATACGACAACTCCTGGGCCCTGCTGACACTCCATGGGACTTAACAGTGAGACTTAACAATGGGACTTAACATTATCTACAGTCCACAGTCCATGACAGGACAACCTTCCATAACCCTTTCATCCAAGAGAACCACACAGACCAGCCAATGTTGGAAGCCATTTTAATTTAACTGTCTACTAGAAAAAGAGAAACTAATTCTCAGAGAGGTGAACTAACCTGACCTATATCCACACATTATCTAACAATGGAACCTAGATTTTATTCTGAGTCTTAGATTTTATTCTGAGTCATTTAAATTACATGGCTTCTTCGACAGCAACCTCCTCTGTGAAGCTTGCAATGATTTCCCCAGTTAAGTGTACTTCTCCCTGTTTCATTATAGCTCATGGCACATCCTTATTCTACATGCCTTTCCATTCGATTATGTTGAATTTAAATAGGCCCTTGTTTGTAGTGATAAAGGGAGGACACAGAGCTATGGAGTTGAGGAAAGAAAATAAATGAGCACAGGATAGTTAGGTTGAACAGTGGGTAGGTACTAGGATATGAAAACAGTAGCTAGACATCATTTTGACTTACAAAAAAAAATGAAATTTCATTTGGTTAGTCTTTCTTATACATATCTATTTCTCCTAAGGTTGTATTATTCCTCCTCAAATTAATACTGTTTCATCCTAATGGCTAAGGTTAAGTCAAAATTATGTTCCAAAGCAAAAAGGACACAAAAACATTAATTCAAAAGGGTACCTGCACCCCTATGTTTATTGCAGCACTATTTATAATAGGTAAGATATGGAAACAACCCAAATTCCCAAAATAGGATCAAGAAGAAGTAGTATATATATACAATGGAATACTATTCCACAATCAAAAAAGATGAGCCCATGCCATTTGAAGCAACATGGATGGAACTGGAAGGGATTATGTTCAGTGAAATAAATCAGAAAGAAAAAATATTGGATGGATTCACTTATAGGAGGAATGTAGGGAAAACAAATAAGGGATCAGGAAAAAATATCTATAATAAATTAAGTAACAAAATTAACAGGCAACTATTACTCAGAAACACTCTTCAGGGGAGTGGGATGAAGAGGGGTCAAAACAGGGGAGGGAAGAACATAAGGGATTATGGTGATGGTGCCCAGATAAATTGGTGGTGGTGTGTGTGTATAATATCATCTATATCACACATACAAAGTAATATATATAATATAAAAATCAGTTTACATTTCTGAAAGTGGCTCATATCAAAAAGACCAAACCGACAAGTCCTGATGAGGGTGTGGAACAAAAGGAAACCTTGACACTGCTGGTTGATAATAAGGGATCTTCTCCCAGCCCATTTAATTTTGTAACAACACCTGAACAAATCACAACAGCTGAACACAAAATATACCAACTCAGCTGAATGCAGCAATCTACAAAAATAATACAATGTTGCACATAATGCTCAATGCCCTATCATCTTCCTTTAGACTCATTCATACCACATGTTCGGATCTGGAAATGTTTATTGGTGCTTTCCCAGTCTTTGCATTTTGACCTTGTCTCCAAGCTCAGCATTCCCACCCGTCTGTGTCCACCCTGTGTAAAGCTTGCCATGCTACCTTTTTCCTTTTAAAACCTTTTAATTCATATGTTATTAGATCTTTTCATTTTTATACTTGCTAGGTTTTTTTCACAATGTTGTGTTAGAGTTTTCATTACCAAATCTCTAAATTTTGAATGGTTTGTACTCAATTCTATTATTCCTTTATCTTGTTATTTTTAGAGCAAGACTTTGCAGAATATTAAGCATGTCTAAAGAAATAGTATAGCAGAAATACCCCTATCATCTAAGTGCTAACCAGGTGTAGAGGTAGGTATTATTTTCAAAGCTATAGGAATAAATAATTTGCAAAGGCTAAGATTAGGTAACTTGATTCTGGTGCTGCAAATGGAAATTTAACCCAGTTGATTTCATTTTAAGCTGCTTGCTCTTTCCATCATAGTACACTGCTCCCCAACATTTTCTTCTTTCCTCATGTTCCCTCCTGATTCCCCAAATCTAGCAACAGTGCCCTGGGAAAAGCAGGCACATTGTGTGTGTGTGTGTGTGTGTGTGTAACAAAGAGAGAGAGAGAGCTCAGGTGTGAGAGTGCACTGAGGTACATGCATGTTCCAGTAGTCCAAATCCAACCACCAGGAAATTAGATGGTGCCAACACTTAGCAGAATGCACAGTCTCACTGAACACAGTACATTCTGGGAGGAGAAACACCTGGCTGGCATTGCAGTGTCTTACTTGGCTCCACTACCAGCCTGGTGAGCAATTACAGCGATTACCACACCCTGTGCAGATGACTCAAGCCTGGCCAGTTTGAATGGACTAATGGAGGACAGAATCCAGGCGAGAGTAAAATATCTCCATCATAAACTGAAACATTTTGCTGTTTGAACAGTTGCCAGCTTTTATAACAATTTCCATCTTAAGCTGGCTCAATACATATTTAATGAATTCTTCTATAAAACCTTTAACAGCCCTCAATTCATTTC
Source organism: Galemys pyrenaicus (assembly GCA_019455555.1). Taxonomy (NCBI): domain Eukaryota; kingdom Metazoa; phylum Chordata; class Mammalia; order Eulipotyphla; family Talpidae; genus Galemys; species Galemys pyrenaicus. The sequence continues at coordinate 10,299,655 of JAGFMF010011443.1, read as the reverse complement.
AAGTGGCAAATGACTCAGCAGTTTGAAATGATAAGCCAAATGCAGTCTCTATTTTCATTAGCTAAGACGAAAAAGTAATTTTTTCAAACAAATTATCTTTCCTCCTTGTGCTCACATTCCTATGATGTCAAAACACTTATGCCTGCCAATCCTCTTTCACTCAAGGATATGTTTTTAGTTTGTTGTAATGAGGTATGTTGTATGTTTTCATGATGAAGAGTTGTAATACACTTCAAGATTACAGACTATGTAATATTTGTGTCATTATAGATCATCAAGACTTAATGACCTCATCATGTTTTTCACTCACTTTCTCATTCAGGAGGTATAATTGGGTCTATACTCCTGGGAAAGTCTCTTTAGGTGTGATGGAAAATACAAAGGTAAACCAGGCAGGACACTGGCCTAAAGACACTTTGATGCTTAGGCGGCACATGTACAGATAGTTGTGCCCAGAGAAATGAATTCTGACTTGAACCTGGTGCCATATGCACAATGCTCAACAGTTAAACTTCTGCAAACTTAGACATCTTACAATGCCAGGAAACATACTGATATTTGGTCTGAGCCATTTTTGACTTTGAGGCCCTTATCTATTACAAATGCCTCACACCAGCAATCCCAAATAGGTACACCTTTTCCTTGCCCTCAAACATACATAAACACACAAGTGAATATCTATAAATTCCTTAGAAACACTCACAGAAATGTACATCCCAAAGTGGGTGAGGCAGGAGAGGTCTGCTGCGCCATGTGGGTTCCTTCCCTGGCTGGGGATTAAACTCCGCGGCCGTGCCACGGATGCTTCACAGTGCAGTCCCCAACCCGCTGTGCCACCAGGGAGGCCCTATTTCCTCCTTTCTTGATCCATTTTCTAACCCATATTTTCCTTGTTATTTGATACACAATTAATACCTAAAACCAATAAAACAGAATTTGCTCCTGTATCTCCAATGCACAGGGCCATTACCTACCACACAGCAAGTCCTCGCCTGACCATTTGCTGCAGGATGAGATGAATGAAAGAAAAGAAGACTGGGAGATGACTGCATATACGCACTGTGAGATTAGAGGAACATGAAATAATGCAAGCTTTGTTTTTTTTTTCCTCCCTTTCCGGAGGCCTTCTGGAGACTTAGCCGACTCAGCAAACTCAGCTGATAGCCTGTAACCTTGATAATACCACCCATGCACAAAAATATATCAATTTTGTGACTATGAGCACATAACTGGCCCTGCACTTGCTCTGTCATTGAGCAGGATAAAGAGGGCAGTGTCTCCCTGCGGCCCCCTGCCACCACTACCACTTGTGAACCTCACCTCCTGCCTCAGCAACAAAGACTTGTGGTTGGACCTGCCCAAGGCTCCCTGACTCTTCTCCCATCTGCCAGCATCTGGAGCCTGGTCATGGTTGAGGCACTGGCACCACACACACCCACGTGCACGTGTGCCTTGCTTCCCATACAAAGCCATGCTGTACCCTGAAGTTCCCATCGCTTGGGCTGAAAATAAAAGGGAATGATCAGAGTGGAAGTAGAAGTTAAAATACTATAAAATAAAGTGAGTCCTGGAATCCACCGTATGTTCCACTTAGAAAACATCACCATCATTGAAACCCACCCTCTTCAACCTGCCTGAGTTTAGTTGAAATGAATTTTTTTTCCTGTGAAATTCAGACATTCTCCAGTATATTTTATAAACATTCTTTCTAGTCTCCATGATTTACATATTATATCTAAAAAGTCCCCACATCCCAACTACTTTGTGCAAAGTGAATGAAATTAAAAAGGGTTATTTATGTATCCTAATCAAGCCCTCCTGGAGTTAAAGAACATGCCTAGGAGGCAGAGGAATTACTTGTCCATCTACATCTTCCTGAAAACTTCATCACTTAATGCTGGGCTCTGACCTCATGGACCACCATGAAAATTTAACCACGGAGGTTTTTCCACTTACTGACACCATGTCCTCTATATGGTGTATGGATGGCAACAAACAAACAACAACAAAAAAAATCAAGACATGTCTGCTAACTAAAGGCGAGTTAAAAAGAGTAAATGAAAAACTGAAGCCCGCTGTAATGAACAAAGCTTCTCTTCCTGCTTTTTCTTGTTGAATTGGTAGAGGAAAGACCCTAATCAATGATGGCAAGAAAAATGCAGTACACTCTGAGACCTGCTCTGGAATGTTCTCTTGAAAGGTCCCCTTCAAAAAGAAATTGTCTAAAATTATTCTCTCAGCATTTTGGAATCACACATCTGCTAGTTAATGGCTCATCCAACAAAGGGGATTTAGTATCCAGTCAATTATATTGCACCTGTGTAATGCCACTGACGTGTCCATGCCTGAGGAGAAATTAGGTATTCATGTGCTATTGGAGGGTTCCTGCTTTCTGGGGAGGCAAATATTGCACTATTTTTCATAACTTCTACCCCTTTTGCCTTGGTCAGGGTGTTCAATAACCCTGCATACTTCATTCAACAAAAGCAAAGTTGGTTTTATAATAAATCACCAGCTCATTTACTGGAATCAGAACTTCTGAATCACCTTTGTAATGTACCCCTTTATAAACGTCACAGGACTTGCAAAGTATTCAGCTTCAAGGCTCACTAAAATACCTGGACATGAGCCAGAGATGAGCAGACTCTTCAGAGCAGTTGGTTCAGTGAAGGAGTGCGTGCATAACAGTCAAACAAGGACCAACTGCAGTGGGTGTTTATTTGAGACCTTTTCCAGAATCACACCCACAGATCTTTCCTGCCTGATCAGAATGACATAAGTCATGGACTGTTGCCTTGTTTGAGACTGAAATCAGGTAAAGGAAGAGCAGGCTGATAGTCTCTCCTCCTAACTAGGATTTTGCTTCATTTCCACTGACCTCATAGCACATCTGCAGGGTCAGAGAACAATCAGGTCTTTCCACCCTCCCACCACTGATGATGGACACCCGCGGTGCTGCGAGCATTCCAGGGTGGGCATGTGCAAGTCGGCACATGTGAGTTTGACACGAACTTAAATGGATGGCATCAGGAAGACACCAGAACCAACAGGACTGACCAACAGACCGACAGGACCGACCAACAGCGAGAGCACCAACGAGCAGCAAAGCAGCCGAGAGGGTGAGATGCACCGGGATCTGAGAGGCCTGCCAGCCTCCCCCCCGGTCCCCCAGGACCCCTACCTGCCACCTCTACTAATAAAAGTATAAAAGCCACTGAGGGCTTCAAGACTCTCCTTCCTTGATCCGTCTACCCAGAACCATCCTGAACCTTGCTCCTGTGCCGCCCCTTCCTGGCTGCTACAACATCTTAAAACCACTTCGTCAGAGAGGCCTGCAGCCCCCTTCGACTTGACCTCTCCTTCTCTTCTGGGAAGGCACTTGTTACCTGTCCTCTAGGTCAGTGAGGGGAAGAAGTGACCTTGGCTGAATCCCCTGTGTCTCCTCCTAGATGGTCATCCTTTGATCACAATGCCCCTCAGCCTGCTGTGCCCTCAGCCTGGATGCTGGGGCAGTTCCTCCCACAGGATCCAGTCCAGCCCCCTTTCCTCGATTAAGTCTCTTCTGGTTAACTCCCCAAAGAAATAATGATGCTTCTTTTCCTGTCTTTCCCCTATAATTCATACAGACCTCTGAGACAGAGACACAATTCTTTCTATTTCTATTTGTTATCTATCTCCTTTTTTAGATTCTAAGCTTCTTAAGAAGAGAATTACATTTTTAAACTTTGCTTAATGCTTACAGAACTCACAGAATACACATACTCAAAAACTTCAATGAATGAATGAATAATTCTTTGGATCTTCTGTGCCTAAACTTCTTTTATCCCTTCAGAACCTGTGGTGCCAGGAAGGGCACAGAGCAAGTTCTTGATGATTCTGAGCATACGGGACAAGGAGGGAGTCCTAGAGCCCTTGGTGGCTTTTTCAGGCTTTTATTATCAGAGGCGACCAGGTACATGGCAGGCAGGGGGGCCAGGAGGCTGGCAGGCCCCTGGCATATCTTCACTCTCATCTGCGGCTGCTTTATTTTCTTCTCTTCGCCTCTGTCTCTCTCCTCTCTTTTCTCTTCTTCTCTCTCCGCTTGTCTTCTGCTCTTCTGCTGGCATCCTCGTGATGCTGCCCTTACATGCCCTGTGTCTCAGCCCAGGTGCACTCACTTGCACATGTCCACTTAGGCACGCGTGCAGGACCACAGGTGTCCATCATCACACCAGTAGAGGGAGCGGGGGAAAGCCTGACACTTTTCCATTTACCATACAGAATCCAAGGGGTGATGGATGAGGATTCTAAACTAGGAGGACGATAGACACCAAAATGTAAGACCCTAGCAGCAAGGCAGAAACTTCAGGGGCAGGACCTCATTTGGAAGAGGCACAGCTTCTATATCTTCTAACCTAGAATTTGTGTTCCTTATTTCTAGGTATGAGTAAGACTAACATTGTAGAGCTTAGTGGGACACTAATCCCAGTTAGTCTCTCTTCTTATGCCACCTGCAAATGGGCAGTCAACAGATGGCCAAAGCCATATTTGGGGGCAAAAAAGAAAGCCTGAAAAAGCCACTGAGGACGCCAGGACTCCTCCTTGTCCGTCTGCTCAGAATCACCGAGAACTTGCTCTATGCTCTTCCTGGCACCACAGGTTCTGAAGAGATAAAAGAATTTTAGGCACAAAGCATCATAGGGAAAAAATGAAAAAAAAAAATCATCATAACAATTTCCTAAACTTAAAGATGATTTCTTTGCCTGCTTATAACTAGGACCTTGAAAGAAACTGAGGTCAGTGGGATTCAACCTCAAAAAGCAGGTAAACTCTTTGTCAAGAGAAGTGAACAATTTTGCACTATATAAAACTTCCTGACAAGGTCCAGCAATATCTCTACGACCATGCTTGTGATAACAAGATTATTGACTGTGGAGGGAATGATCACCCACCCACCCCACCACCTACAGTTGTTTTGAGAAGTACAGTGAACATGCAGATCATGCCAGTTACATGAAGCTTCTGCACAAGATATCATGTTATCACTAAGCATTTTGTATTCAAGGGAGACTGTGTTCTAGAATTAATTTCAGGGTACTTAAGAGCAGTCCCTCAAATAGTTTTAAGTAACTGTAAATGACTATTCTTAGTGTTCTTGGGGCTATATATTTCCTTAGTTTGTAAGCAAGATACAAGCAAGTCATCCTAAATGAAAGAAGTCATTTTAATTTGTAGGCATCACACATATTTTCTCCTTTGTCAGTAAATCATATTTATTGATTGAGAACAACTGATTTGATGTAGGTAATACTGAATAATGCCACAGACAATACCAATAAAGAAGGAGTTCATATTATATGCTTTGGTGTTAAACTTTAAAACAATCTAAAGTGAGGGAAAAAAAGCAGTATTTTGTTTGTCTGTTTTTATTTTTCTTAAAATCTTCCTTAGGGGGTCTTTGGAAATATACACATAAGAGACATTAAAGGATTAGATTTTTCAGCTCATCAAAACCATAGCATTATAAAAAAAAGCCTCTTAGAAATCTTTGATTTTTCACCAAACAAATACAGTTGAAATTAGCTGACTTCCAAACCTTCACATCTATTTTTAATAGGAAATGGGGCCAAATCACTGAAAATTCCATGTTGAATTGGACCATGTCACAATTATGAGACTACGGAAGGCCAAAACACATTTAGTGGAACAAACACCATCATAAGTTGTTACAGCATGCATGTTTCTCTTATGACATTTAATGGGCTCATATATGACTGTGAGCAAAGAAAAAGAAAAGTTCATTATGACACATTAAAAATGAATACAATTCTAAATCAATTCCCATTAGTTAAAGTGTGGATATTGCACATGTCTTAGAGGATTTTATTATAAATTTATACTGACCCTGTGAGTAATGGTGTTAGTCCATGTCTCCTTCTCTAATAAAAAGAAACAGGAGTCTGTATCCTGTACTTTCTTATTAAATAAATTATTGAAAAGAAGTCATCTTGCTTCTCACAGTCATACCCTGATTATGTCAAGTCAAATTAGTTAAGCATATAAGTTGCAGTAAACAAAAGTGACAGATAAATGAAATTCATGGGAACACTCCCATGAACATCCATGGACACATTACTAGGTGGCAATTTCACATGTCACCTTCTGGGTATCCAAATGAAGAAGAAGGCATGGTGTCAGTGTCAACACTGTTTTTCTCTCTGTGTCTTTGTCATGTGTTTGTTGTTTATTTGTTTTTTCTATCCAACAGCCTCTGACTTACTCGATGAAGACAAATGGGAGAGTAAGAAAGGGCTGCTATCTTCTGATATTTGCCTTTTTGTATGAATCAAGTAATCTTAATCCTACCCTTTTTTAAACTAAAGCTGCTCATTGACTTCACTGAGTACATCTCTAATACCTGGTAATAGATATTCTCAGATTTTGGTTTGTGAATTAACTCTTCCACATACAAACACCTATATGAAAGTGTGGACAATTGTCAACTATTTAGATAGCTGACAACAAGTTTCTGGGAACTAGCAGTACAGAAAAGGGCTGTCACCTAAATAGTTTATGACCTAGTGAAAGTGAAAGGCACCTGCACACACAATTAGAATAGTGCACGGTAGTCTCCATAATAAGGTTATTCAAGGCGCTATGGGAACATACAAGGAGGTTCCTAAACTGTTTTTTTTTTTTTTTTAGGTGACCAGAGAAGAGTTCCAGGGAAGGATTTAATAATTAAGAATTGTAGGATAACTGTAAGTTACTGAGGTAAAGGGACGAGCTATGGCACATTTTTCAATTAGGAGCAGGATAAGTGAAAGCACAGAAGTCACACAATGTTAAAAAAACAGTTAAACATTTTTTTAATGAAAAAAAGTAAAATGCAGTCTTAACATTTGCAAGAAACTAGTTCCTATAACTGAGAATGGGGCAAAGGTGATATAAGGAAAAACTTCTTAAGGAAGATCAAGATTGCCTATTATACCAGAAGCTAGGGGAGAGACACTGTACATTTGCATATTTAAAAGATTGCTCTGGCTTCAGTGTGGGGAATGGATTTTAGGGAAGCAAGCCTAGAGGCAGGGGGACATGCTATAATAGTGGATAGAGTCATAACAGATGAATAGTTGAAATTTATTGAAAGCTTATTATGTATCAGATACTTTTTAAATATATACATGTATTTTTAACTTTAATTCTAACTGAAGCTGCAAGAAATAAATATTGCTTTTATTCTTGTTTTATGAATGAGGAGGTTAGGATCTGGAAAGTCTGAGTAATTTGCTCAAGTTATATAGCTAATCCAGGACATTTCCAAAGTTTTAACCCGGGCAATCTCAGTCTAAAGCTCTCCTTTTTTATAATCACTGCTCTATAATATTAATATTGAGAACAGGATATAGCAATGGAAACAGTTGACAGGTTCTAAGGACTCGAGAAGCCTGTTCCAGATCTGAACCATGTTTTTAATAATCAAAGCAAAGCTGAACTGAGCGCCTAGAATCAGGTGAGTAATTCCTACTGGAAATACACCCATGCTCGAGGTCAAGCTAACGTACAGGTCAAAATAAGAAGTCACTATGTAGAGAACTAGAGAAGCTCAGACACAGACCAAGTAGAATGGAAAATTTGAAAACATAAAACCAAAGAAGAAGAACAAAGCAGGTAGTTCAAAAGATAAAGGATGTACTCAGGAACCCAGAATTCTGGGGAACTAAAGGGAGAGGACCAAGATGCAAAAGAACAGATGTGAAGTAAGTAAAGACAGAGATGCTGTATGACACAGGTTTCAGTCTCAGGCTTGGTACTTTTTTTTTTTTTTTTTAGTAGTTCTTATTGATTTCAAATCAGTGTCTTTGTGACTTCTGGGTCTGGCCCTGAAGGGTAGAATGGTAACTGAGATCATGTGATCAAATTGGTATCTGTCAGATGATGGGGAATAGCAATTAGATGAATGAAGCTATTGTATAAATATTTGTTATTAATAGATTCATGGGTTCCTATCAAAAGCAGAAAGCAGTAAAGATTTGGTGCATAAATAAATGGCTAAATAAGTCAAGTACTCATCCCTACACCAAGTATCAGCAATTAAAATAAGAAGGAGTGTCTGTACTTCTGAATGACCTTCCTACTATAGAATGATAATGGAAATCCTTTTCAATGATAAGGCCATTATTAGCTAATCCCCAGGTTCCAAACCCTTTATAAATATGAAACTTTTAAATATGATTTTTCTATGTTGTGTAGTTATTAAAAGAAAGCACATGGATACTGGGGAGTATAAATGAGGACCTAACTTTGGGAGCATGTTCTATTGACCAACCTCAATTCCATCATCTGGAAAACTAGGAGAGTAATATTTAAATCTGAAGTTAACTGCAAACAGAATTGAGGGAAGAAATAATCCATATTTACAGTCAAGTGATTATTTCACAAAGATGCCAGGGCAACTAACTCACTGGAATATTCATATATCCACACACAAAAAGATGAACTTAGATTGTTCCTCACACCATGGACAGAAATAAACTCAATGTGACAATAGATTTAAATGTAAAGGTTAAAGGCTTTTTTAAAAATAAAAGGCTATAACAGAAAATCTTCAGGATCTTATTTTCCACAGTTTTCCTACATAGGACATCAAACAAAGAATTTAAGTGATAAATTGTGTCTCATCAAAATTCAACTTTTGCACTTCAAAATAGACTATTAAGAATGAAAAGACAACAAATTGGAAGAAAATATCTCCAAAGCGCAAATATGATAAAGTACTAGCATTCAAAATTTACAACAAATACTTACAACTCAATTATAGGAAGAAAAACAATCCAATCAAAAAGCTACCCAATCAAAAAAGTAGAAAAGAATATGAACAGATAGTTTTCCCTAAGAGGACACAATGACACTTAAGTACATGAAAAGATCAAGATAATATTCACTAGAGAAGTACAATTAAAATCACAATGAAATACCTTATTCACTCACTAGAATGAATAAAACAATTAAGACAGGCAATATCAAATGGTGGCAAGAATATGGAGAAATGGAAACCCTCATATTTTATTGGTGGGAATGTAACCTGTAATCACTCTGGAAAACAGTTTTGGAGTGCTCTGACGGTTAACCCTGAAAGTGCCAATTCTACTCCTAGGTCTTTACTTTCTCTTTCACGTCATTTTATTTCCTAGGGAGCACTGTTGTGAGACTATCATGCCAGCTCTTCCCTCCCGTCACAGAAACCGTTATTTTCCATTTAAAGAAAAACAACTGAAGAAAACTCTAAGTGATCAGTCAGTTTCTACTCTTAGAAAACTCCTGTTTTGCTATGTATTCAGGACAGAGGTCTCTGCATAAGCAAGTCTGCAAAACGACTCGTTGCTTGAACAGCCTGTCTTCCCACCTCCCCTCGCCTGGCACACGACAGCACAGATGCTCAACACAGGGCCCAGCTGGTGGAGTCCAATGTCGCTGGCTTTGCTGAGTGCCTGGGTGAGGATGCTGGCCTCAGCATGTTAGCAATCCTTATTTGCTGGCTTTAATAGATACATTTTGCCTCCAGCAAAAAGTCTGCGGATAGTTAATAAGAATAATGAGCAGTAGCAGAGAATTAATGGCCTCTTTATTATGAGAGATGGAGTCCAGTGTTCAGTGTTCTTGAATAGGAAAAATGTTTTATAGGCAAAATTAACTCGAGAGACCTTATTTAGCCAATTTTAAGATAATGGGTTTTGGCTCCTAAATGTCAGTAAATGCAGAAAGAAAGATTCTAGGTAAGGTCTGAGACAACTGGTGCTTCCTCAGTCATGAAAGAAGAGATCAGGCTTGTCTCCCTGCAGCGGATGTTTCTCCCTGCTTTCCCTGCAAAAGGAAAACCAAGACAGGAATCTCTCTGGGTACACGTAAGTTTTATTTCTGCTTACCTGTCAACTCGCACATCTTTTATGTATTTTCCTGGAGATGCTGAAACTGTCAGGACGTCCATGTTATCATCATCACTGATCATAGAGGACCCATTTGGAGAAGTGACCCTTGCTTATCTCATTGTCACCACTACCAGTGCTCAACATAGTATACGTCCTGATAGTGTTGGGCCAGACTCCAGCTGGCGAGGTCCTGGGTAAAGTAGATCTGAGACTCCTGGCTGATCACAGCTCTGGACACCTAGATTTGAGGGGTGTGTGTGTGTGTGTGTGTGTGTTGGACAATGTTATGATGTGATGGTCCAATTGGCATATATTGGGTTACCCCACCAGAAACCAGTCGTTTGCATTTATTTCCTTCAGCTGTTTTTAAGAATCATGTAGCAAAAACACAATGACGAAATACAGAGCAAAATTTGTTGAAATGGTGCTAAGAAATTTCAGAATACTAGAGTCAGATTGCTTAAACTGACCCAACAAGGAGGGGACCAAATACACAGAAAGAGGGGCCACTGAGAGAAACGTTCTCTTCACTCAATTCATCAAAATTGTCATTATGCGGGCACTGCCAATGTCCCCCTTACAGGACTAATCTTTCTGAACAACTAGGGAAGTTTTAACAATTGCATTTACTTTAATTTTTTTAAACAAATTTGTACCAGCAACTCATTCTTTTACTCTTCAAAATAATGTGGTAATGTGCAAAGCACTGTGCTAAGTTTAGTAGGAAGAGACGCTGCCAACTCTACAGAGCATCAGGAGTCAAATAAAAAGGGCTACTGAAGAGCTTTAAGGAGGATGCACCTCATGTGTTCAGAATGGTTAAAAGAAAGATCACAAATCATGAAATAGGTGCAAAGTTAATGCATGGAAACATGCTTTAAAAAGTGGTTAGAGGCAAGTAAAAGGAAGGTTTGGGGACCATTCCAGAGGGAAAAAAATGAGCAAGGCCAAGAGACAAAAAAGGCAGAGGGTTTTAGGGACCAGTTAGAAGCTCAATCTCATGGCCATGTGGTAGTTTTAGGGAGTACAAAGCACTGAAGAGTGTCTGTTAGAAACAAAGGGGCTGATCTCATTCTTCCTTTGGGTAAACACCTTCATGTGCAAAAGGTAGAGCCATGTGATAATTTGGTTTCTCTGGGCGTCGGGGATGGAATGGATTTGGTTGGGAAGAGTCAGAAGGTAGAGTTTAGTAGGGAAGGTATTGGTCCCTGAAAGTTCCTGTTGGTGGCTGAATTGAAGGTATTTAGGACTGAGCCTGAAATTGAGAAGGTCATTTTACAAGCCCCTGTAGAAATCCAAGCAACACTAATCACTTGATTTCTGTTGATAATGGTCGAAAAGAGAAAACACGAATGAATAACTGGGGACATAGTATGTACTTCAAATGTATGATGGAGACAGTTTTCATGCTATTAAAAGAAATGGCTTTGTGGCCATGCCTTTCTTTACTTAGCTGCAGGTGCCTTTCTTTACTTAGCTGCATCAATTTGTTTTCCTTGTCTCCTCCCATTAAGTTCCTCCCTTGTAATTTATTTTTGTCCAAGGAAAATAAGATAAAATGCTTCTAGTTTCAAGCCCTGTTCTCCCTTTCAAAGACTGAAAAACTACTATAGAAAGGAAGATCGTGTATGTGTGTGTGTGTGTGTGTGTGTAAAACTGGGGTGTTGGCCAGAAGTTTGGTGATGAGAGGATTCATCAGAGACAAAGTGGGGAGCAGAACAGACAGATTTATTGAATTGCACTGGTAAGGGTAGCCGTGGCCAAGAGAGGAAGAAGTGGGCTGCACCTTATGTGGGTTAGCTCCCTGGCTGGGATCAAACTCAGGCTATAGTGAAAGGAAGATCTTTTGCAACAGGTTAACTGCCTATAACCTGAAAGAACTATCCTTGGCATTTTCAGTGCCTAAGACCCAGAGAAGCTTTAGGAAACACCGAATGAATGACTGAATGAATCAATGAATGATACATGGTTTCTTTATTTTCAGTGCAAATTAAGGTAAATTAATTCTAGTAGCTCTATCTTTTTTAAAAGAGTTCTCTCATAATTTAAATAATTCCCATTTCCTCCTCCTTGTCCTTCTGGAAATCCTGGCACCACCACCACCACCCTTCATTTTCTATTCTCAAGTCAGTACAATCAGCAGGTAAGTCCAGACCAAAGCACTCTGTTTCCCTCTACTTCCACAGCTTTCCTTCATGTGGCAAAGTGATCCTAGCCAGGGCAACTCTTCTGCTCAATCTTCTCAGAAAAGATTTCAAGAAAGAAGGAAATGCATTGTCTTAAACTCCCTCACAAAGCTTTCTTCCCCCAACAAAACTGCAATTAACCATATGTACCTCACTCTCACGTCAGCTCCCACTACGCGCCTAGAACCACTTCTCTTTGAGAGAATAAAAATAAAGGAGCAAAGTGGCAAGATTCTAGGACACAAAAAACATGCTGGCATAAGGCTCCAGGGTTTTATAGAATCAAGTAGAAGGTGCCACAGAGGTGACTAGCTTTGAAGGAAACTCACAGAGATAATCAATTTGATCACACAGGCCGACACTGAGGTATTTGTCAAAATGTCAGGGTTATGGATAGTGCCAATATATTTGCTTTTCAATGCATTAGTCTTTTTAAAAGCCTGTATCTAATTCGACATTGGACACAGTTCTGCTTCTCTCCCACCACAGTTTTCTCTTAGGAAATTCTATATGCTAGTTTGCTCTTGAGGGTAGACTTTAATGCATAGAGATTTCATATCATATACAAAAAAAATGAGAGAAAGCTTATTGTAGGAATGTTCAAGAGATATGCAGAATAGAAAATGAGTATTAGGCTCTTCTCTGTGTTAAACCTAATAATCCATTTGCGGAAGGGATCCAAGAGAGAAAAAAGGACTTGACTAATGGCAGAGCCTTGAACCATCTTCCTAATGAAGGCGAAGTAAAACCCACACCTTCTGGCAGCCTGCTACTAGCTATCTGCAGAAAACATCTAAGGTTCCTGGGAGATGCCTAGTTGACCACAGGAGCAAGACCCTGTGTTATCATAGGTGATTTATTGTATGCCAAAGACTTGCATGGTTGACCACCCTAACTGAGAAATTGCTTCAGTCGGAAAAGGTAAAAATAATCAACTCTTACCAAACTGACAATACTATTGTATTGAAGTGGTACTTTTCACATCAGAAATAGTAAAAAGAAATAATCTGTTGTTCCGCCAGTGAATTATTAGGAAAGCTAGAGAAAATGGTTTTAAAAAGCACCACATAGGAGAATTCTCAAAACAGAGGCCGGTCAGCTGTAAAATAAATAAATAAATAAAAAGCTATGTGAAAGACTTTATGTCTCCTGGGCCATTAATTATTTTGGTTTCTGTAGATTTCAAGGAAGATCTCTTGTTTTTCACCAAGGAAGCATGCTGCTAAATAGGTAATGCTTTCTACTGAATTCTGCTATTTTCTGCGTCTACTTTTCTTTTCTGGACCATGGAAAAGAGTTCCCCCAAACCTCCCTCCTTCTCTGCCCACATGTGCTTGAACCTACCATTCTGCTTTAGAAAGGCTGCCTATGGAAGAACTTAAGGTTTTTCCAGCTAATATCACAGGGATATTTCAGATGTATCACGGTGGGTTTTCAAAAACAACCTGGACCTGGACTTGGACCGAAGTTTCTGTCCTGTTTCCTTACAGCTGAAATCTGAGCTAAGTATCTAAAATTCTGAGTCTTATATTCTTCCTATGTAGATGATCATAATGATTACCATTTTAACAACAAGTATTTAACAAGTACTGGGTACTATTTAAGTGATTTCAATGCACCAGCCCATTTCATCCACTCTAGGACTTCAAGGTAAATATCTTAGCTCTAATTTATGGGAGAACCAGATGAGGCCCAACAAGGTTAAATCATCTGCCAACGTGAGGATAAATTGAGAGAAACTGAAAACTGTCAGAGCTGATTTTGGGGAAGGTGTTCAACAAATGTTCTCCCCTCTTCCTTCCCTCCTTCTATTTTTCCTTAACTTCTGTATACTTACAAATATTTCCTACCAGGCTAAAAATCACCATGAATATGAAGAATGGAATACAAGGCACTATTGTCAAATTTCAACCACTTCTGGAGAAAACACAAAATATGCAGTTAGAAGTGCAGATTTTACATTATGAAGAGATTTTTTTTTATTGTTCTGAAGTCTAACCTGACATCCTTTCTAAATTGTAAAATATTATCTGTATGTTTGACAGATATCTATGTTCTAATGCAAAGACATCAGGTGGGGGTCATGAAGCTGCTGGCTGGCCCAGCTCTGAAGCTCTGACTTCAGCAAATAGAAACCTGGTTGAGCCCTAAGTACAGTGTAGTATTTTGACCCAAGTTTATCCATCTATAGAGTGGGATTTATGATCACTGCTGCCCTATAACAAGGATGAAATAGTATAAGAATACATTACATGGAGGTGAAAGCAGCTTTTATTAGAAGCACCTCTTCACTGAGAAGCAACTGACCTCATATTCCCGAGGGAGGAATGAACACTCAGATGGCACATCTGTGTCCATCTCCATTGGGGAAAGGAAGACGTGGAGATAGGCTCTTTCATCATGAGTAACTTTTTTCTGAACACTATCTAGTTAGAGCAACTGAAGCTATTGCCATTTCTAGCCACAATTCAAGTGGTCATTTATATGTCTCAGCTCTGTGTGGTCTCTAGTGAGCCCACTGGATAATTTGTTAGAGAGCTATGGGCTATTACTAGATTTAGCCCAGAAGCTGAAAGATGAAAACAAATCTGTGTTCAGTGTACCTGTAAAAACAAAAACTGCACATCTTTATTCTTGTGAATGGAGAAACAGAAGACTACCTGGGATTCCTGCAGACATGATTCTTCCAGTGCTGTCTTGCTTAAAGGCAGACAATGGCAGGGCAATGGCTGCTGTCACAGTCCAGCTTAAAAACTGGAGAGCAAGAGGGGCCTCCCTGGTGGATCAAGGAGTTAAACACTTCACTATGAAGCATCCACAGCCACTGCAGGACAAGTTCGATCCCCCACCGGGGGAGTGACCTACATGGCACTTCCTGCCTTGCCTGCTGCTCCCCTCAACAGTGTATTTCAGTCAATCTTCATGTTCTGTGCCCCACTCTGTCTCTGGTGAATTGTCTCACTTCCCGTACTGGCCTATACCCCAGTTCTTGTATACATAAATAAATAAATCTTAAAAATAAAATTGGAGAGAGAGACAGAGATACACACATGCACACACAGAAAGGTCATCTGTATTTCTCTATACCTATGTATCTATGTCTATTTGGCAAATAAATCAATATAAAGAGGATAGGTAAGACAGATGATAGATAGAGAGATAGACAGACAGACAGCATGTAACCTAAAGGATCTATAACTTAAAGGACATATCAGGAAGCCAAGAAAAATTTCCTTACCAGTTTCACCACAAGAACACTGAGGCAGTTGAGAAAGGAGAACAAACGAAATTTCAGTCTTAAGTTTTTATGGTAGAAAATAAGTTGAAAATAGCAATTAATCTTCCAAAAGAGAAAGTGCAGAAATTGGTTGTTCTACAAAGGTTCAGAATGATATCGATTACTCTTCTCTCTCTCCCTTCTTTTGATATTCATTGTACAAAATGCTAATACATGAAAAGTCATCTAATTGCAGGTATCTCCAAATAACTTCTCACTCAGGTTACATCAACTCAGCTTCACTGTGATTATCATGTTGTTTTTGAAAGCATGACAGTGGAATTGCATGAATCTACTCAAAGCCTTGCCCAGGCCGCCCATGTGAATCTGGGACCAGTTGAAGGGCAGCTAACTGACAGGGTTTACTTTCAGCCTGGTACCAACAGTCATCATCAGCATTCTTTAAGAGGCCCCATGTCGAAGAGATATTTCTAACAGATTTTTCTCTATAAAGTAGCTATGCAGATGAGCAAGGGACTAGAAGTTTTGGTCAGTACAATTGTTTAAAGCAATATACATATATCACTTAGCCATTGTTCTGACTGTTGCTATAAGTGTCAAAAAGGAACATGTACCACATGCCTAGGGCTCATGGACTGAATTCTGAACAGATCGCTCCACCTGCTCTGTGCTGCACTGTCACTTTCACTCTATTTTTCCTGAATCACTTGGTTGTCAACTTTCCTGTCTAACACTTACTGTCCATGTTGCTCAGGCCTCATTTAATCCCTTCTATTCCACTCACCTGCACCTTCACCTATTTCTTTGAATCTTGCTCACTCCTTATCTTTTAGTCTTTCCTGCTTACCTTGTCTGCCAGATGTCTTTGCCCAAATGTAGATTACACTCAGACCCATCCCAACCTCATCTAATTGAACGGGATAATTGATATGGGATATGAACAAAATCTGTTGTCTAACAGAAATATCATGCATCCATCATATCCAAAGTACTCTCTCAGCTAGCAGGGAATTATTAAAACCCATAAGATGAGATCACTGGCATTGTGGAAGAGTTGCCCACATTTATCTGAGAAGAAAATATCACAACCAAGATTCCATCCATCAAATGCTGCCTTTTAGAACATAAGGGAACCAAATAAGGATCAAGGAAAGGAATAAGAACAATAATAATAATAACAATAACAGCAATAAAGACACAAAACCAAAAATGAGGAGACAGGGATAGACTGGGGACACTTGGTGGGGAGGGGAGGGGGAGGGTTGAGGGACGATGGGAGCACGAGGGACTGAGGTGATGGTGCACTGGTGAGATGGTGATGGGGAATACATGGGGATTACAATGAATGGCAAGTATATGTAAATTTAAAAAAATTTATATTAATAAAAATAAATAAATAAATAAAAAACAAGAAAAACATCTAACAGAAGATCGTTTCCCTCAACTTACCATCTAGAGCTTGAGACAAGTCACAAACAAACAAATTATCCAATACTAAATAATCACAGATCCCACAAAAAGATAGGAGATGCCCTGTGGAGGGTGTGATTAATTGCTGAATGAGTGACCAGTAAAGACTGCAAGTTCCTAAGTGGGAGGTCACCATTACCAAGTTTGGAAGTTTTCATAGAGAAGAGGTAGTGGGATTAGCCTTTCTAGAACTGCATTGAAGAAGAGTTAAGCACCCTTGACTGTATCAGGAAGAGAACAAAAATTTGTCAAGTGGTCATAGCTCAGTAGATCCCCAGGAAGGTAATCTGGGAGTACTAGCTCTATGGTGAAAATTTAAAATATAATTTGAGATAGTTATATATGTATATAAACCAACCAACCAACCCCCAAAACCCTTGATGATCCCAGGAATATAAATCTCATTTTAAGTTCTTGTAATCAGGACAGAAGAAATCATTTGATTTGTAAATAGCCTTTGGAATGACTCAATTTTTTGTTCTGTTTTACTATGTAACACTTCACAGATGAAAAGCAGCAAAGCATCATCCTTAGAAACATGAAAACTGGGCTCAAGCACCACTAAAGTGCAGCCAGGATAATGTTTAGACTCTTATCTATAGCCTAACAGGCCTGACTTACTGACTTGATGCTTTGAAGACTAACTCTGCCTTTGATCCATTCTGACTCATTATTAGTGCAGGTTATTTGATCTTTCACAGGTCACAAATAATCTGAAGTTGAAAAGAACCAGTTACTAATATAAGCTTGGATGAACCCTTCTGAAATTTCCCTTGTCCCTGGTAATCTAGCATCATCATCTACTTGGCTTTGTCACTAAGGTGCCTTAAGGACCACTGTGACATACCTCCACTGGTGAGTAATAACATGGCAGAAAGCCTGGAGAGGGAGATGCTTTCGTTAAGTTCTGCTCTCCTGATTTTAAAAACAACAGCTTGTTTAGCTGAGAGATCTGGGAGACACTTTATCTATCAGCCCTCAGTTGAAACCCAGTTGGTTTTAACAATGGGGACAGTACCACACGTAATGTAAGTAAGACCGAAGGCTGTGATAAACGTCTTACCCAGGTAGTGCCAGAAACATGATCTGAACTCACAAATCCCACTATCGTGGGAACATAAATCCACAGGGTGTCTTATCAGCAACAAAGGGCAGGGAGAAGCAGTGAAGGAGGAGTTTGTCTTTAAATCACGGCAGAGGTAAATAAATATCTTCAGAATCTAGATGATCATCCTTTCAGAAGGTGGCCCAGGAGACAGATTTATTCACCCTGCATCAAAAGTCACCAGAACTGAAAGACATTCCAATCTGCAACCATTTTTCACAAAGGTGGGTCTAGTACAGACTAATATATTTGAG
Organism: Galemys pyrenaicus; assembly: GCA_019455555.1. Taxonomy (NCBI): domain Eukaryota; kingdom Metazoa; phylum Chordata; class Mammalia; order Eulipotyphla; family Talpidae; genus Galemys; species Galemys pyrenaicus. Next base: position 10,281,494 of record JAGFMF010011443.1, on the reverse strand, counting down.
AGTGAGCCTCATATTTGGGAGTGAACACCATTTCATTTTCTGTATTCCTTCACATAAGATAGAAATGTCACAATTATATCTTTAAGTATTTTAATTATTATGGATTTTCATAAAAATAGTTATAGATCAGGGTTAAAAAAAAAAACTGTTTGATCATGTGCCAAATTTTGTGGATAGGCAATTGATGGCTGCCCTAAGCTAGAATTCTCAAACTGTGACAAGTTCTGCCTGGGTGAAAATGAAGAGTTCTTACCTACTGTGTTTCTGCTTTATGGCAAGAAACACGGGATCAGAGGAACAGACCAGGTCATTTTTATATTTCCTCACTTCAGCAATTCTAGTCATCACATCCATGACCAAAAACAAGTATAATGGCACTTCTTTATATATATCTATATATAGGTACCTATATATAGATACATTTATATATATTTATATATATTTACAGATATATTTATATATATTTTATATATCTATAAATAGATATATATATAAACTGTTTCTGTGTTTCTTACTATGCCACACAGAATAAGAGCAGAGTAATTAGTATCCCCATTTTTCAGGTAAGGAAATTATAGATAGAGAATCAGAGACCTGTACAAGCTTACAGGGTGAGTGAATTGAAGTCAGATTGGATGTCTTCCCAGGAAAAATCTGCCCTGTCCATTCTCCCACATTACAGCAGGTGTCTGTGAGTCTCCCTGGTACCCAGTGGTCACTGGAGAATAATACATAACAACAACAAAAAATGTAGCTACTTCCCAGTTCTTCAAAGACCCAAGAACCAATTTGCTTTGAATAGTAAGGAACATTGTAAGACTGATTTTTAGAAATAAAGGGACCTCAAATCTACCCAAAGGGAAATCACACTCACCTAGATTAGGACACTGTGTACTTTTTGATGTACTTCTCACAGTTGAAAATCTAGATTTAATTGTGTGTGATCACTTAATTAAGTCTGTCTCTCTCCCAAGGCTTGAAATTTCCATTAAAACAAGGATTTTATTTGCTCTTTTGCTTACACTTTTATCCCATGTCTAGCACAGTGTCTGGCACTCAATAAGAATTAACTGAATGGTTGACTGAATGGACTAATGAGAGCACTGGGATCCTAGGAAGGATTGAGAAAAAGGAAGAAAAAGCTCAGCTTTCTTTTGCAATCAGGAATCTTTCATTAAAAAAAAAGAAAAATTAGTTAATTGTCTAAAAACAATAGAGGCAATTGTCTAAAAACACAATCCATGTTTTTGATCCTGTGTTTTGGAATAGGGTCATATTATTATAGCCTTAGTTTCTACTGCTGGAACTTCACTCTAGAAATTTTTTAAAATGTGACGTTGTTAAGGGGGAAAAGGCAAGGAGAGAATGGATGCAACAATTACCTGATTGGACAAAAGTATAACTATTATGGTGCAGTAGCCACAATGATGGGGAAAGTTGCTTCCTAAAACGTGCAGTTGGACCTAGCCATCATCATCATCATTATTTCTTCTAGACTCTAACACCCTAACTCCAGTCCTAGAAGAGCATAGACAGTATATGATATTTCATGGATGGGAATTCCTTTGCTTTCTGACTGAATTTGTGCATTAAAGATGGGTAGATATATTAAAAGACTCAATAGTCAGAGAGATAGATGAAGTCGAATAATCAGAATGGGACTTAACCCTCGATCCTGACTGTATCAATAGTAAAAATAACTAAATTGAGCCAAGTGACTTTGGCTCCAAGTTCAGCTTCTGAAATTTGGTCTTCCTTGTTTCCTTTGACCTAACTGCAATCTCAGCAAGGTCATTGTGAGTTCAAGTTGACATAGGCAGCATCTCAAAATGGTAAATGGCCTATAATGAGGGAAATGACTGCCCTGCAGTCAGTGACTTCTTATAAAAGAATATCACTTGCTAATAGCAATAGAACACTCCTGGAAGTCTTCAAATTTGTTGCTATTGAACACCAAATTCCTAATTTGCTGTTCTTAAATCAGGCAGAATTTTTGCCTTAATAAAAAATACACAATTTATATGTAAGTTCACATTTATCAAAATATCTTTTTTGCTGAACAATGGGTTGGGGTGAGAGAACTGCCTTTCCAGATGTAACTAACTGTATATTAATGGTAGTTAGGAAAATCAGTAGATTATTAATTCAACATTAAATAGGAATTTAAGAGCTAGGTCCTCTTCAGCATAGCCATCTATTTTTCCTACTATGCTCCATATCCTTACTGTGTTTCTCTGTGATAAATTCTAATTTTCTCCCTATCACAAATCTCATTGTCTCAAGTTTCGATTTAGGGTCACAGGAAAATTAGTAAACACAGAATACACAGCAAGTGTCCCAAATAAATGTGTTGAAGAATTCAGTTAAGAGTGGAGGAAAATGCATAAGCCTTTTAGAGTTATTTTCCTTTTTGGAGAAACTTGCTAACATGATAAAGTGTGTTGAATTCAGATACCAGATTGAAGTTTACCTCCAGAATTTAGCAGCGTTCAGATAAAGGTATCATTGTCAGACTATTTCTAATAGGGCCTCCGCCATTTCTGGATTGCCAAGTCCTATTTATTCTTCTTCAAAGAGAGGTTCTAAGGAGTCATGAATGTTTACAAAACAGTTTGAGGTCTCCCTAAAAGGCATTAAGGAATGAAGTGCAATTTACTGTTCTTGCCCAGCTGGAGTCAAGTTTATCAAACATCACTAGGAAGAATTTTCCAGTTAATTGGGCTTTGCTTGGTTTTGGACAGTTTGCAGAGTTTTTCACCCCCATAGGTCCTTAACCATATATATTTGTATTTGTCTATCCAGAAGCCCCTGGAAAACATCCCTTGAATCATCCCATTTATGCTTTAAGCATATCCATGAATATGATGTGTGGGGAATGAATGAGGATTTGGAGGGACTTTTTTGAATTTGGACCCTATATGAAAAGATTTTCTCTGCATGCAATGAGTCTTGGTAGAGTTGGAACTAGAATATAGGTCAACTGTTCACCAAGTGACAACAGGAACTCTGACTGATGTTGTTCCTATTTACATGCAATAAAACTCAAGGAGGGGCAACATGAAAACATCTGTAAAATGGCATGGTACAAACTGAGCTCAACATGATAATCGACTAAGAATAAAAAACCCTAATGTTATATGTTTAAGACTCTATCTGATCTCTAGCCCTGTGGATACTAGAGTAAATTTCCTGATATCACCTATTGGTCACTCTTTGCCTTATTAAATGACTGTAGATCAAAGAGCAGGCTGGTTCAGGAGACAGTTCCATCATAGAAAAGGCAAATTGTAGACCAAGTTCAAAGCAACACACCTGACCTCAGGAAAGTGTTCCAGTTTATTACTTTGCATGACTGTGTGTTTCAATTTATTACACTGATGACTTACCTTGTACTACTCTGTGTTCAATTATGTATTTCCTGTTCTCATTACAGACCTTCAAACGACCGCAAAAATATATTCATTTAATGCTTTTTCTGTTCTTTTAAAAATTTTATCACTCAGAAAGGAGGAAGAAAATGGCTTAAGCATTAGCACCGGGTATAAACTCAGACTGATTCTGTGTACTTAAATTATTCTGATAATTGGAGCAAAGAAACTCTTTCATCTGAAATAGTAGCTAGAAAAGTATATGTGGGGTCTGTCTTAAGTAATCATATACTTTGCATACACTCAAAGTAGTTCAATACAAAGAATATAAAATTTGGAGGGCCTAAAGTGTCCCACAAACAGTGTGGGATTTTGGGAAAAGATGGAGGCAATAATTTAAACACATGCTTTAGTTCAGTCTCACACTTAATAAGTGTGTGATTAAGGGGTATCTTATTAGGGGAAATCTATGTATGATCTATGTAGTAGTCCCCATTCTTAAATTTTATGGCAATTTTTATATTAAAAGTCAAGATTAGTGTAAGTCAAATTAATTAATATTATGAGCAATGTATGAGTCAGTGTCTTTCTCCATAGAGAAAGAAGGACAATGAAGATAATCTAGGCATTGTTTTATGTTAAATTAGATTCTGTCAATGGTTTATGGAGTAAGGAACAAAGAATATGGCATTTGAATCATCACTATAATTCTCTTTTCTGATGATTGAAATAAATTTATTAAGTACAACAATGAACCATGGTTTAAATGCTCATGTGCTGAGAGAGGTAACCCAGTTACTTACATTCATTCTGCGGGATAAATGAATGATTTCAATGTCATATATCTTTAGGGAGGAAAAGAAAATGGCATTTAGTAGGTAGGAGACCTAGATATAGGAAGAAGAAAGAGTAAATAGAGTAAATGAAAACAGTGAAAGTGAATTTCACTTTCCACTTTGAATTTGTACCAGGTCTGATGATGAGTAGAAGAATGAAAGGAATTTAATCTTAATTTTATTGTCAAAGAATATGATAGGTCTTTTTGAGGTTCAGATACCTTTCTTAGATTTATGCACATACAGTATGAAGAACAAGTTAATTTCGAATAGTTCAATCCTTAAGTCGCTGAAAGAGTGTTAGGTGAGCTTTTAAGAACAAATACCAAGTGACAAGATGACTGGTACCCAGAGGATTAATTTCCTGTCCTCATAGATGCACAAGTGGAGACCAGGGGTGAATACTGTGAATGTTGGGCCACTGGCTGCCTCTGTAAAAGGCACTTGCTCCTCTTGAAACCCTGCTATTCCTCTGTCTGCCCACAATCTCTTTTTGCTGTTGCCAAGAATGAACAATGCTTGTCCCTAGACACTAGGTACCTTGTGGGAGGCTACTCATTGATATTTCTAGTCCTTCCACACTTCAAATATAATCATTTGTCTATATGGATATTGTCAAACTCTTGACCAAAACCTGATAATGAAATAATTTTATTCTTATTAACCAAAAATGCATGTCATTCACCATTTTTAAGTTGGAAATAAATGGTACTGTCACAATGAGAACAGCACATTATTATGACTCATTACCAGAAACATCAATTTAAAGCAACAGGTTGAATATGAAAAACATTGGACAAGCAACCATTTGTTTAGGTCCCCTGCTAGCAAGCAATCTACTTGTTCTCTGACTATTTTTTTTAACCAATTTAATACAACTTGGAAGTGGCAAAGAATTAATTTAGATGATGTGGTGTATTACTATCACATGCAATTCACTTTCGCTGTTTTCATTTACTCTATTTACCTGATAAACATCATGAATTCCTAAAACATTGTTGAGTGCTAGCTATATGGACATTAAAAGAGAAGGCTCTTTGATGCTATCTCCTGCTAGTGCAGGGCTTCTTGAGATTGTAATCGCCATCTAAACTTGCCTTGTTCCTCTGTTCTTAGGATGTTTTGAGGATCAAGATTTGGAATTATGCAGCTTTCCAAGATCATCGGAACAAATACACACAGCATTCCCATTATATAGGGCATTCCAAATCATAAAGTTATCTTGCATCCCATCCAGCACCAAAACTCAATTTCTACCTCACCCTGACTTTGAGGAACTATTTTTTATTTAAATCATTCTTAGCCTGAGCTCCTTTTTTTAAACATCACAAAGCTATGTCTTAGCATCACCCAGCTGTGCCTCTTCTTTGCCACCTTCTTGAGGTGAAAGCCTTTCAGTGGTGTGCAAATAAGGAAACCTCCTTGAAAGGCAAACACACAATCTGGAGCTGCATTGGCTGAGAAATTCTCCTCATTATAAAGGCATCCAATAACCTATTTTGAAATATATAACAGGCCTTTCAGGCTGCAGTTGAAAAACATAGTATTTTAAGAATTGTCTTGAATGCTTCCTTTCAAAGGTTGCTTAATGAATTCTTGAATTTAAAGGGAGTCAGAAAGGGAAAGTTTCCTCTTTGCCTTTGTTCACTTAAGAAATTAATGCACGTTTTGATTTATGGAAGCCACTCCTAAATGTGGTGTACTTAAGAGCCTATTTGCTAGGCACATCTTACTGCAATTCACTCTTAGAACTATTTTTAGGGATGGATAATGTACCAGGAATTCTCCCACTAGGAACAAATGGCACCTTCAAGTAAGTTAATTCAAGGAGATTATTTCACAAAAAGACCTACCAGAAAGGTGCAGATAAAATTTTGGGAAATCACAACAGATGGGGAAAGATGGCAAAAGCTGTTCATACTGGCCCCAGATATGAAGTGATCAGGGAAGGAAAAGGCTATGGGAACTTGGAAGGAGAATGAGTCATGTAAGTAAGTTCCCTAGAAGTGGGGAGTGACCTTGTTTGGAGGGACACAGTGTGACACAACCCTTAGGGAAGGAGCTAGAGGAACAGTTATTCCCTCCCTCTATTCCATCTCTGACCAGAATTTCCCTTTGGTTGAATCACCTTCAAACCACAGGACACAAAAGATCATCAAAATTTCCTTACAGGCAGGCTTCTAGGGAAGAGAATGAAATGGAGACAGATAAAGAACAGACTCAAAGGGGCAAACGGAAAAATTTAGCACATCAAGACTCTGTCTCCCCATCATCTCCTCAGTACATCCCAATTGGTCACCCTGCTTTGAAGCCAACATAGATTCCAGATTACCCAGTACTATGACTATTCTGCATAACTGAGAATATAGTGGATTCTCTGCATCCATAGCTGTTGCATCTGCAAATTCAACCATCTGCACATACTACATATATAAAACACCTACTACATCTATAAGTTGAGCACTTATTGTGGTCAACTTTGTACTGAACCTATACAAACTTCTTTTTCCTTGTCATTACTCCATAAATGATTCTATTATCTAACTGTGAAGCAATTATTTGCATAGCTTTTACAGTGCATTATATATGATATGTAATTTAGCTATGATTTAAAGTATACAGAAATGTGTACAGGATTTCTACAAATACTAAACCATCTTATATAAGGGACTTGAGCATCCACAGATTTTAGTATCTGTGGGGTGTCCTGAACCCATCTCTTGTGATGCTAAGGAATGAGTGTAGTGCCAATTTTGAAATTTTAAAGAACTCTCGTTTAATAATGATATGACCATCCTTCCCTTTTTCAACTCTTCATCCATCTACTTTCTTCAATAGTCACCAGAATGACTCTTTAAAACAGAGATCCATTCGAATATTGAACCATCCTTGTGTTCCTGGGATACATCCCACTTGGTCATGGTGGATTATCTTGTTGATGCATTGTTGGATTCTGTTGGCTAGAATTTTGTTGAGGATTTTTGCGTCGGTGTTCATTAGAGAGATTAGTCTGTAGTTTTCTTTTTTTGTGTTGTCCTTGTTCGGTTTTGGTATTAGTGTGATGTTGGCT
>JAGFMF010011443.1:10244079-10271577 GCA_019455555.1 Galemys pyrenaicus | reverse complement strand
CGAGGGACTGAGGTGATGGTGCACTGGTGAGATGGTGATGGGGAATACATGGGGATTACAATTAATGGCAAGTATATGTAAATTTTAAAATATGTTAATTAAAAAAAAGGAAAAAAAAAGAAAATGCCTAAAGGTTAAAACAAGAGAAAGATTTGCTTTAAGAAAATTCACATGGCAATTGATCCCACTGCAATGGCTGGCAGATCTGTATTGTTTCATGAACTCTATAATCCAGGGTAAGAGTCTTTTATTGTTTTCTAGCCAACCAAAAGATGGAATGCTACGCAACACAACATTCTGCCTGAACCAGCTATTGACTTGATATCGTTCACCTTTTCTTTGACAATCTAAGACAATTTATTAATCTGGAGAAAATTTGAAACTCAAGCTATGATTTAGCTTATGATTATTCAAGAATCTATTTTCTTATAATTATTATAACCCAGAGCCTCTGGTTGCCCCCTATCCTAGTCCCCAGTCTTAAAGGAAGACATGGTTTGATGGTTTCCTCACTGGTGAGGAAAGAAATGAGAACATCTGAGCAGTGACAACTCTAGGTCCCATTTAAGTCTCATAAGTACAGTTTTCACCATTTTGATGGCTGCATATTCTGAAGCCTGGCACACTTACATAACTTGCTCATAATTGCTTACCAATTCTGACATTTAATAAGGCCAGAAGGGTTCTGACACATATCTCCCTCTCTCTAAAAGTCATGACCTTTTACTTAGGCCACGAATCCTTTTTGCTTCCAGACTTCTGCAACTCAGAGGACATTTTATTGCCAAGTCCATGGCCAGCCCTACCAGCTCAAGGATCTAAAGAAATCTGAAAGAATCAGAGCTAACACAATTGAATTTAAAACCAATTTGTTTCTACTCTCTTGAGGAAAAGAGATGCCAGTTATTACCATTCCAACCATAAAACTTTATCACTTTGTAAGGGCCACCTTATTATCCTCACTGAATTCTTGAATCCTTACATTTTCATCCTGAGCCCTAAATGGGGACTCACTGTTTTGCCTTGAAAACATGTAAGCAGGAATATTCTCTGTAGACAGAACTCTTCCATTAGGTTTACCTTTCCAAAGTGAGATTATGGAAAGCAGACATTTATTAGTGAACATCTAACTCTACTGAATAAGTTTAATAATTTTTCATACTAAAAGTAGATTATTGGGCATAAAATATTTGTCTGGAGGTCAGCTTTTGCTTTTGAGCTTCACTTTTCCTTCCCCAAACCAAAAACACAATTTATTTTTAACAAAAAAGCTAATATTTTTATTCTTATGTTTATCAAGAATATACCAGGTTTTTTGGGAACATACTCGGTTTAATAAGGATCTCTCAGTACTATATACAGTGTACTTACTGGAGAGCAGTAAGAAGATTTGGTATATTCTGTAACCTTTGGGGAATTTCAATTTCATACAGGAGACTAGATATATACACACATATGATAAATTTCTATTTTAAAAAATCTGTTGTATGATCGAATAGTTTGTGGCACAGCAAGCTCTTAAAAAGGATTGGGGGGAAATGATAACAAAAACCCACAGAATTACCAGACAACTATAAATCAGAGACATTCTGCAGGGGAGGGGAAGGATCAAAACAGGGGAGTGATGAGCACAAGGGACTGGTGGAAGTGCACTGGTGAGTTGGCAGTGCAGATTCTACGGAGACTACACCTGAGAGGAGAAAGCAGACAGTGTACAAAAATGACCAATGATGTAAAATATAAACAAACAAACAAATAGATAGATTATATTAAAAAATCAAACTGGTGGCGCAGCAGATTGAGTGCTGCACTGTAAAACAGCCATGGCTACAGCAGCATGAGTTTGATCCCAGCTAGGGAGAGGACCCACATGGCACAGCAGACCTCTCTTGCCTGGCCCACTGCCCCCCTCAGCAGTGTGTTTCAGTAGATCTGCCTGTTCTGCTCCCCACTCTGTCTCTGGTAAATCTTCTCAACACCTGTGACTTTGGCCTGTACCCAGCTCTTGTATGCATAAATAAATAAATCATAAAAAATCAAAGTAAAAACCTACAATGTTCAGGGGAAAAAAAGTACAGAAGAGCCCTACAGGCAAAAGAAATCAAGGACCAACTGACAGAACTTGTCTAGATAATAAAAAAGAGGTAGTTTTATTTTTCTGGGATCTCAGCAATGTCTTGGTGGTACCATATCCTCTCCATCCTGATTCCTATCGGGTTACTATGGGGCTTGTGCTGTCTGTCCCAGCCCTTTGCTATTCAAAACTTGAAAACTTGTCAGAAATGCAACATGTTAGATCCCAACCAGACCTCCTGAGTCAACGTCCCCAAGTACTCATATATGTGTTAAAAATTGAGGCACACAGATTTAGTCTATTACAATAACCTCCCCGAGAATGGTCAACATATGTCCACTCTATATAAAGTCAGCAAAATAATCTTTCTGAAAGGGAAAACTGGTTCAATCATTCTCTTGCTGTAGGTTCTGCAAAAGTCTCTTTGCTTACAGTGTTAAACTCTACACCATGGCTTTGGTAACTCTATCACCCTAGCTTTAGAGGTTCACCCATCTCTCCTGCTATCTACCAGCCACCTTGCATTTCAACTCTGAGACCCTGGGCCAGTTCTCACACATTTTTACATATTTGCATGATCTTGCTTTTAGAGTCAGACCATTCCCACCAATTTGGGAAATATTTTTTCTTTTTTATAACATTTCACATTTTCTATTCATCTTCCAAGGTCCTGATCCAACACTAAGCTCTTTCTCAGGGAAAATTTCTGAGGCTCACACTCAGAACTAATAGCTTCCTCTTCTGTGATCCCAAGACCCTTTGTTCAAAACTCAGTTATTCCACTTAGCTCAAGGTTTGATCCCCTGGTAGAGTGAAAGATAGAACTGCACTTTTATTTATTTATTTATTGGTGGAACAGCCTTTATTAATAATACTGCACTTTTATCAGGAAACTAAACTATATACATAAACTAACATATATGTATATGTTGCTTCTTAGTGATGCACACTGAAACTTAAATAATGCCATCATACAGTGTAATTTCAATTAAAAACATAGAGATTAAAAAAAGGTTTTGTTCCCAGCGGGATCTAGACTTCAACATGACTGATGATTTTAGCTTAGGCAGCTGAATAGATTGCAGGTGTCATTATGTGTTAGTTTATCAGTTGTATTCTAGCATGACAACTGGGTCTGCATAAGCAAAGTGAGTTTGAATTTTAAGGCAATTGCCCAGGATAGTTTGGTCTTTTTTTCTTTCTTTCAGCATGATGCAATGGAAAGAATATGCATTTAAGAGTTTATAAGACTATAAGATCTAACTCTGTTTCTTTTTAGTGGCATGATTTGGCTAATCAACCTCTCTAAGTTAACTTTCATCATCTTTAAAATATGAATAATAATTAGAGCTGTTTCCCAAGATGATTGTGAGAAAAAGAGATAATTTTTATGAAAGCATTTAGATAACTAGAAAGCACTGTATACACAATACTCATTATTTTTCACATATTTATTCCCTTACTACATTTGAGCATATATTATTTCTCCAAAATTGTGCTAGATATCAGAATTATCAAGATTTTTAGACACGGTTCAATAGCAAAGTATATCAGAGGAGGTGACAAAGGAAAAACTTGCACAAAATGTATTAGTTGCTACTCACGTGGTATACAAACTACTTATTCATTAGAAATTTGGGAAAAGACTTGAAAGTGGAGGTGATAGTTCACTTAACCCCCCTGACACCAAATACCCTGATTAAGGATAAAACAATAAAAGCCCTAAACTAAAAAGATCTATAATTATTGGCTCTTATTTTATCTAGACACTTGCAAAATTCACATGTATCTAAAATCTTAAAGTTTCTAAGTCATTAACGCACAACTTTTCTTTCTCTTTACTAAGACGCAGTTCTAAACTCTCCTAACTGATTTCTCTTGCTTTCTCCTCCTACCTGACTTCCAGGAACAGGGCAAACTGTTCCCCTCGTAGGTTGTTCTTGGCCCCAATCCCAAGTTTGTGCCCATGTTTCTGTTCACTATAATGCCCCAGGGTTTCATCATCGACAAGTGTCATTCTCATGTTCAATCACTGAACGTCCTCACATCCTCAGTGAGGTATCCCGTGCTTGCTCCAGTCCCAGGGGGTGTCTGTAGTTCTTGGCTGGATCACACAGCAAGTCACTAGATCATATACCTGTGCTGCCTCTGCACGTTCTTATATCTATGCAATTGCTGAACTGAACTAAAAACTCCATGAAGGATTGAGTCTTGGTGTTACTCCAACCCAAATTCCCTATTTCTTCCTCTGAGACCTTGAGCAGAACTTCAACACTCTACAATTCAATGGCTCTACTTCTGCATCAGCAAAATAAAGGTGTTCCACTATAAGATTAGACTGGGTGATTTTCTAGTTCGCCTATAGTTGAAACAATCTATGACTCTTTCCATGAAAGTGCTCTCACCTCATCTTTATAAAGCTTTTTCTAGTGCAACTGAGCACACTGTGAGCCAGAAATCATGTGCACCCCAGCCCCGCCTCTGTCCTGATATTCTGAGAGAATAATGCAGTCTATTTTGCAGACTCTGTCACTATTCTACCACATAACATCCTATTATTCTTCTGAAATGGAAGATTAAGTTTCCCAGCGTGTCTGACTGAAGGCCCAATATCACCAAATACATAACCATTTGCCTGCAATTCCCCTGGGGAAGGTTATTAACAACAACTTAGTCCATGATAAATGACTATGTTTCTAAGGTGGTGGTTTATATCAAGGTTCCTAAACACACATCATTTAAATTTACCCAGACAGCCATGTGTCAAACAAACAGCCATTGATTATTAAAAACACACTCATTCTTAGGCTGGAGGTCGCTGTGCAGCCCTGAATGTGCTGTGTTGTTGGTTTGCCTGAGACATAGAAGTGTATTTAATAATCAATGCCCAGTCTCCTTTACCTTACTGAAGAAAGCTTACAGTGTTGCTGAGGAAGAAGAGTGATTCATGGCTGGTCACCTGAAATCCAGAATCATACCTGGGAACATGAAATTAAGGGTTACAAAGTCCCATAAAATGTCAGGGTTAGAAAAGCCTTCTAAGGTAAATTCATTTAATGACCAAGTACCTTCAACTGTTATTCTCACAACGATGAACATGACTGTTTGTGAGTACCTACGACCAGGAGACAGTAACCTCTTGAAGAGGGAGCTCCTCCCAAGTGTGGAAAGTTCTTGAGTCTTCTTTTAAAGGTGTTTCTCCATATCTTCTTACCCTTGGTCTAGTTCACCCCCCATTCAAAATAACAAACCACCATGTAATAATTAATTTTATTTGCCCACCTGACTGGCCATGAGGTACCCAGATTAAATATATTTCTGGGTGTTGTCTATGTGTTCCCCAATGATAATAGCAGAATGGAAGCAACAGACCCAGTAAAGCAGACTGCCCATCCCCAGCGTGAGAGGACATCATTTAATCCATGGAGGACCTGAATTGAACAAAATAGAGGGGAAGGAGGAATTTGCTCCTTTTCTTCTGCCTCACTACTGAGCTGGGTCATCTCCCATCATCTCCTCCTTCATCCTCTCTTGAACCAGAGAAATCTATTTCCCTGGTTCTCAAGCATTTGCACAAATTAAATCCACCACTGGTTTTCCCAGGTCTCCAGCTTAAAGATGGCAGGTCATGGGATTTCTCAGTCTCCATAACCATCCAGTGCAAGGCAATTCCTTATTATTGTTGTATAATCTAGAGTTCAATAAAGATCTTCTGACACTAATAGATGTAGAGTAGATAAAAACTGAATAAAGCAATCAACCAGTTAATGAATTAGTGAGTAGCCAGCCAAACTAAGGAAGACAGACAAGACGCACATGAGAAAGAAGTGACCTGAGTTTTCTTGACAGCCTCAGTTGGAGAGTACAAGGATAAGTTGCCTTGTTTTCACATTCCCAGTTAAGGAAGGAGGCCAATTCCCTGTGTGCTGGGCATCAAGATGAGAAATGTTAGGGGTTTCTTACTTCTCATGCTGAGGTTGCCCCACCTGGTTTGACAAGTGAAGTGTTCCCTACTCTCCATTTCATCCAACTCCATTCTTATGCCTTGTTGCTTCTTCTTCTGGTGACTCCTCATGTATCCACTCCACTACCAGCACTTTCATGAGACCCTAATCTCACCCTTTCCTAAAAAGTGCTATCAGGCCCAGAACTGCATAAAGTTTCAGCATGTCTACTACTTTGAACTTGCTTCTAAGCTAAGAACCAAAGTTTCCAGATTTTTCAGAAATGAGGCACTGTTCAAGACCCATGGAGAAAAATGAAAATGATTTTGTTAAATAATTTCACTTACAGAACTGATAGATGCCAATTTAACTTTCTTGATCATAACATTTTCTCTACATTACCCTCTCCTCTCTGCTCCCTTCCCCTTTTAGTACTTGGGGTGTATTCTGAAGCTCTTTTGTGAAAGCCCTATACTACAGGGATCCCCTTGAGTCTGGATGACAGGAGGAGATGCCAGAAGAATCAAGCTCTGTTGTAGTTTTCTGTGGTGGGAGCTGATTCATTCCATGGTTGTAAATGCATCATTATAAACTCAGCGTAATGAAGCCATAATTACCTAAGAGGTGATGAATTTGGGGAGATTTTCTAGGCTAAATGACTGGCAATGTATAGTATTGCAGCAATTAAGCTAAAGTGATCACAGCAATGCTACACTTGACTGGTGCAGGTCTCTCAGTTCTTCCCTTTTCCTTCATTCTTTTCCTCCCCTCTTTTTTCATTCTCTCCCCCTTCCCTTCCTCTTTCCTTCTTCTCTCCCCTGACTATCCTGCCTTCCTTTCTTTTCACCGTCTCCATCATATGTCCATCTACTGAGGACTTTTTTAAATTTATTTTTTTAATATTTATTTATGCATATAAGAAATTGGGGTACAGGCCATAGGCATGGGGGAATTCACCAGAGACAGGGTAGGGAACAGAACAGGCAGATATATGAAAACACACTGCTAAGAGAAGCAGTGGGCAAGACAGGAGAGGTCTGTTGTGCCATGTGGTTCACCTCCCTGGCTGGGGATAGAACTTCTGCTGCAGTGGCAGTGGATAGCTTCGCAGTCTCTGACTTAACCACTTATGCCACCAGGGAGGGCCCTCCACTAGGGATTTGAATTGCTTAGCATATTGAATTTTTTGGTAAGGACTCAGGCATTTGGATAGTGTCTTTAGAACTGGATAAAGCACATACACACACACAAACACACAATCACACTTCACAATGCCAGTTAGATTTAAAAGTTTGCACATTTTAATGCAGCGCTGCACCCTCCCATTACACTTGGGTACATTATAAGAAGAACTTTCGGTGACATCAGTCAGGTAGAAGAGACAAAGTTCACAGCTGTCACAGTAAAGTTTAGATACTTTCTTTCAGCCCCAATCTATAAAATGTGCTTCATTCTTCAAGACCAGAGACAGAGCAATTAGAACACATCATTTTGGCCCAGAAACTACTCCATGGACTTAATATGTCATTAGGACAGTGGAAAGCTCTAATTGGACAACAGATACAAATCCATCAGGTGAACACTGGACCTCAGGGAGCATTTTGGAGCATGCATTTGATCCCCTATGTCAAAAGTTTTCTTGAAAACACTGTGTTCTCTTAAGAAACTCTTTATCCTATTTGAGAGAAACAGAGAGGAGAGATGAGATGAGGGTAGTAAACCCAGCAGTATGAAAGTTTGATTCTAAATGTAGCTTTGTTCTGAACCCCTGGTTGCATTCCCAACATTCAGACCTTCTCTCCCACTGTCAGCTCTAATTAAGAGAGAGCTCTCTCTCTGGCACATCTAGCTTCCCTCCATAGGTTGTCATCTCAGTTGAATAGGCCCCTCATGCATTTTCTCAAACCTTTCCCTTCACTTACTCAGAAATCATCCTCCAAGGTCATGTTGACATTCACACCAGCATAGCCATGCCAATCCCACCTAGAGACCATATCTTCCTCTCTCTATCATAAATACATGGGTAGATAAGTAAATATCTAGACAGACAGAGAGATGATGTTTTGACTTACATTAAATTGCAAGTAGGAGCTTATAGGCATCCAGTATCCAGGACATTTGGTTGCCAGCGATAGAAACCAAATTCAAAGCAGACATTACTGGCTCTCTTAACCATGAAAAGGACAGTATGAGAGATGGAATTCTAAAGAAAGTGGATGCAAGAATTCAAACACTAGGTCTATCTCCATTTCTCTTTCTCTCTACACATCAACAACCACAACTGTCAGTTTTTCCACATGGCAGGAAACCGTCATTCATTCCATCATTTAGTATTTTGACAATATGCTGGGAATACATTTGTGAATAAAACAAAGTCCTCTGATTTGAGATGCTTATATTCCAGTGGCCATCAATAACTGCCAGGTCTACCTTTTAGAGCCAACACACACACACACACACACACACACAACTTCATTACTCCATAAACAGAAAAACACTTTTCTGTTTATATATTTAAAATGCTAGAGGATGGCTGTGACTGGTCAAGTGCGTGTCCGATATGAAGCGAAGTATGTAAATTTAAAAGGAACCCTGAGCTAGGGTGTGGCCAGATATGGCAGTTGCCATTTAAAAAACCTAGTAAAAGTAGGAGAAGCATTTCTTAGAAATGGAAGGATCTCAAGCTACCTAACTTCTACCTAAATATTACAATATCTCTTCAATTATCCCTTTAGAAATAATTTTCAAAAAGGTAGTCTACAATGTCTCCACATTTTAAAAGAGATCTTTTGCTTTCCATTACCTTGACCTATATAGAGGGACTAAGTATGTCAGCTTGTGCTACTATGCTTGCCCATAGCAGACTGTCAGCCAGAAAACAGAAGCCTGACCTTCCTGACTCTGTCTTCTTTGTGTAGATTCTTGAACACTGCTTGACTGTAAACATGATGTCACATTCAGTCTACTTTGGGAAAATAGCTAGTTTGGTCTGTGATGCTAATCTGAAATGTACTAAAGGAAAGACATAACTAGAGGATGTTAAACATTAGAATGAAGAGCTGAAAGTGGGAGTCAGTGACTAAGAAAAGACAAATTATTTGAGAGGCAAGGGAAATTCTGGAGATGGAAGTAGCTGAGAGCCAGGCTAGCTGCTCTGGGCAGAAGATAGAGAGCATCAGTTGTAGCTGTCCTCAGTCACTGCTAAGGATTTCAGGGCAGCTTCCACTGGCACACAGTTGGGTGGCATGGATTCAGAAAGAGTAGGGTCTAAATTCTTTTGAATCCACAGAAACACTGGGGAATTACAAAGCGTGCGTGTTTTATGAAGCAAAGTACTAAATGAGAAGAATAAGAGGTAAAGTGAGGCAACCTGAGGTTAAGTTCTGGTTCTGCTATTTGCCCCCAGAAGGAAATGAATGTCTTTGTCTGTTCTATAGTTTCCAGAACTGTAAAATAAAGATTATAACATACCCACTCTCTCTGACTCATGAAAAAGTGTTTTCCTGGAAGAAAAAAAAAAGACTTCTCACCAAAACTGGCCACAACTTGATTTTGCATCTACCTTTGCTTTCCTCTAAGCCCCATATAAAAAGGGGATTTTGAATAGCTGCATAGAAACTGGAAGGAGGCCTACAAGCCCCAGGAAGAAACCAAAATACCCCATAGGTTCAGAATAAATTATTTTAAAGACACCACCAGCATATGAAAAATGAAAAAAAACCTCAGACCAATAGCCATTTCAACAACACCCTCCCATGACATATAGCTTTGGGGATATAGCATAACTCCACCTGGGCTCTACCTATCTCCTTCCATACACCCTTCAAGAAATGGCTGCATGTCATGGCTGGGAAAAGTGATTTCCCCATATGCTGTACACAGCTCATAAAATACTTTGGGATTCTGCTAGAGGAAAGGCACTAAAAAAAGATATTATTACTCCACATAAATTTAAAAAAAAATCTCCTTGACAAGGTAACAGTATTTGATCCATTTTCAATTTCTTGGCAGCCTCAACACCCCCAGGGTTTTCAGTTTTCCCATTATACTCAGTAGTAGACAGGTTAGCTCACACATGAGGGGGAGCACAGGAGACCTGCCTCCCGTATGGAATGAGAAGTGATATCACTATCAGTGGCAGGGAAAAAGACTGCAGTTTAAGCCAAGCTCATTACCTCTTAGTATGCAGTGTCAATTCTCAGGGTTAAAAATAGTCCACTCTGATGTCTTCAGTGGAATAAAGCTTCACCAGAGCAATAATGGAAAACAAACTGTATGAGATTCTAATACAACTGAGTGGTTGCAATCTGCGTCTGCACCTTGTTGTCGAGTTGAATTTGATAAATATCAGAATAATACAAAACACGGGCTCTTCACAGCTGCTGTGATTGACAACTGTCAATCACACAGTGACAGATCAGGCTGTATTTCAGGAGACACATGATTCATACACCTCATTACAGGTGGATGGATGGAACACACAGACCAGACTGGAATGGGTCTCTGGGTACTTATTCTCTGAAGTACCAGTGAGGCGTACATATTTGTATAAATGATCAAGTCAGTCCCTTTAACCACTATACCCAATAATCTTTATTCTACCTACTGAACCCTTCTATAGTTAGCAGTTGGGTTTCCATGTTCAACCAAGTTGGCAGCTGTTTCTACAGAGAGACTTCATATCAATGAACTTATTTATTGTGTGTCTGTATCTTTATTTGTGCTATTTATTTTCCAACCCTCTGTATCTGGCTATTGATTTTTTCGTTGTTGTTGTTCTCAGGCTACTGCAATGACTCAGAATTTAGAAATGACTTACAATTAGATTTCTCTTGCCCAGAAGGATTCTGGGTATCATTCAATTTGAGGTATTCTCTTTCTCTTTAGGCTACGTACATGACCAAGCACTCCAGGAGGTTGATCACAACGACTTATCAAAGCTCAACTGAAGCAGGAGGAAGGCAATGGGAATATGAGAGAGGCGTTAAAGAACAGAAGAAAGTACATATGTCCGTGGATTCTGCTTTAGAGATTTTTGCAAGTGACATATGACTAGTTAGAAAATATTTCTTTTTATTGAAAGGGTAAACATATGAATCAGTGGTTGTGAAGTATCCGAATTATCAGCTCTGTGGATGGCTGGGTGCTAAGAGCAGACTTCTTCCCAGTCTCCCTGAGAGGAACTGCCTCCTGGGGTGATTGTCAAGAAATCCCAGGGGCTGGGAGCTATGTGCTAAGTTTCCAGACCTGTCAATCTCTAGCATCAATTTGATGTAAAAAAATTAGGGAGAAAGAAAAATTCGTAAAGCTATATAGAAACTCTCAGCTTTGGCATTCTCTGTGAGAGTTTTTCTGAACAGACATGATGATTTGAAGAAATCTACCCTATTTTTTAAACATGCTAAGAATTTGCCTTCTTAGAACTCTGATGAATATACCTCTAGGAACACATGAAAATCATGTATTTTTATAATTCAGTATGGTTAAAAACAAGTCAATCAGATTCCATTTCAGTTTTCTTAAAAGCTCTGTGGTTTTATTAATTGAAATCAGGGTCAGTCTTATTTCTGACCCTAACATATTTTCTGTGGCTCTTCTGGGAAGATTTCCAACCAGACTGCCCTCATTTTAAATAATCTATTTTGCAGCAATATCATAAATCATTCTTCATTTTTATTATTAGCATCTCTAATAGTAACATACACACTTAGTGCATTGGTATTCCTCAAACTATCCTCTCATGCTTTATCTTTATTTAATCTAACAACTCTAGGATATAGGGGATCTATTATTGCAGAGTTTTCAGAGAAAAGGAAATTAAATACAAACCCATTGTGTGAAACCTAATGACAAGCGATACGTGAATGGCAAAGCTGAGACTTGGACCTTCCGTTCTTGAATCCCAACACACATTGTTTTCATTATAACAGGAGAACCTATATGACACGCATAGGGACAGAAAGGAGAGTCTCTCAACACCATGAACATGTATGCAGTTTTATTTATACACGTAATGTGTTTTATTTTCTTCATGAGAAGATAAGCACCAATGGACTAGATAACAATGCTACCCTTTTCCGGTTGTAAGAGGAAAATATACTCCTAGACACAAAAAGACTGGTGGCCAAAAGACTGTGTCAACCCTTAATCAGTTCATCTACAACCGCTTTTCCGCAATGAGGAGGTAAAAGGAGACCAATTTTCCAAAAACTGATATCAAAACTAGAGAAATATATACATATGCTAAATGTTATTTAATAAGCACTTTGATTCAATTACTTTGAATCAAAAAACTTAGTGGGGCACTGTAGAACCTCAAACTCACAAAAGAAAAACAGAAAAATTAATAGACCTAACCCTTGAGGCATTTTTTGTCTAAATCATACACCATATAGCAAGTAAATTGGAAAGAGTTAACCACTTTTGCAATGTTATTTCTTTAGCTATAAAAGAGGATAATAAGGGCCTCCCCTGGTGGCGCAGTGGGTTAAGCAACGCACTACGAAGCAAACCGCAGCCACTGCAGCACGAGTTCGATCCCTGCTGCCGGCCAGGGAGGGGGACCCACATGGCGCGGCAGACCTCTCCTGCTGTGCCCGCTGCTCCCGT
This sequence comes from Galemys pyrenaicus, assembly GCA_019455555.1. Classification (NCBI taxonomy): domain Eukaryota; kingdom Metazoa; phylum Chordata; class Mammalia; order Eulipotyphla; family Talpidae; genus Galemys; species Galemys pyrenaicus. The sequence goes on along the minus strand of JAGFMF010011443.1, from coordinate 10,258,950 downwards.
CAGTGGTGTGTTTCAGTCAGTCTGCCTGTTCTGCTCCCCGCTCTGTCTGTGGTGAATCCTCTCACCACCCCCCACACCTCTGGTCTGTGCCCCAGTGCTTGTGTGCATAAATAAATAAATCTTTAAAAAAAAAAAAAAGAGGATAATAAAAGCTGCCAGAATAAGTTAATATATCTCAAATAATATGCAACTGGTCAATAATATCTATGTGGAGCTTCTCACTAGGTTGTGTCAATTGGTATTATTTTGTATAGAAATCCCTCTTGACAGTCATTCCCTCCTCAATAACATGGTTAGATGGAACCACACCCTCCCCTCTAGATGGAACCATACCCTCCACCTCCAGTCTGCTATAATTTTTTCCTATTTTTTTAAAAGGAAGACAATAGTAAGTTGTGTGGTTTGTTTGTCCCTCCCCCCCTCCACACCCAGGATCAACTCTAACTCTGTAGACAACAGTGAGTTGAAGCAACAATTTCTACCTGCCCAACAACTGTTTTTGATTCAACTGGAAAAAAGTTAATAGATAAATACTTTATATGCTTGATAGAAGGTCTGAAAGAGTCATGATAAAAGAAAACAGAAACTAGAACAGGACTCTAGCTCCATCTGACCAGTGGAATTTTGACACTTACATAAACAGGGAGAAGCATACTGCTTAAGTAATAGCATTTGAAGTACCCCAAACTATGGGCCCTTCACCAAATATTTTGGGTTACAACTGAGGTTCTCTGGGTGAAAGTTGCTGAAGGATAAGAATTAACTTAGTTAGCCAAGAGAGATCCTTCATGAATCAACCTAGAGCAGACTCTAAAAGTTCCCTCAAAGATTGTGCAAATTATTAGGTAGGTCCTTTCCACATGGGGCACGGCCTCTCCTCTCTGCTCAGTGCAATCTGTCATTCTCAGTGGCAAAGCCACGTATGTGTTCTCTAAAAGCTTGCTCAAAGATCTCAGTGAATGCTAAACACTATCCACTGTACCTTGGGTCACTCATCTGTTCAATAGCTCTTGTTTGATCCTGCTGCTACAATGCATATTAGCAGTGCAAAGTCTGAACACACAAAGATAAATAAGATAGGTTTGTCTTCTTCAGGGTCTTAGCATTAATGTCTATCCATCCTTCCATTCATAAACCAGCAATTAAACCACAGGATGCTGTGGCCTACAGTCAAATAGGAACACACTTCTATATTCGCCCAGTCCAAGCCCTGGAACACTGGGCAAGTACTGTTAGAACTTTAGGAATTCAAATGACAAAGAAGGGGGTGAAAATCAATCTAGATAAGGAAATAGCCGGTATATAGGTAGGTGGAGGGAAAGCATAAATGATTCAGTGTGACTGGAGTATAGGAGTAACTGGGGGAAAAGAGGGCCTATAGCAGAAGTCAGATCAGCAAAGACTGAACAAGCCATTCAAATTAGTTCAGGTTTTCTCCTTTGGGCAGTGGGGAACAATTGAAGTGCTCTAAGTGTGGAGACAAAAGGTCTATTTTGCATAATTCATAAAGACAAATATTTTGGTGGCTATAAGGAAGGTAGTACAGTGAGATGGGAGTCTAGAAGCTGGATTTGGAGGTTGGCCAGAAGAGAGAAAATTTCATGCACAAAATATGGGTGTGGTAATAGCAATAAGGAAGAGGGAATTGCCTCATGATCTAACACTTAAAATGGTAGATTTGACCTACCATTATGATTAGCTGAACACTGGTTTTCTGTGTCCTCCTTGAAATCATAAAGTTCTTCAGGGTAACAGCTGATCTTGTTTATCAAAACATAATCTGTTGAAATAGTTGAAATTAAACACATTCCATAATGAAACCTCTCAGTTAAAACTTGCATTGAATTTTAGTCGGTAGAAGGTGTGGGACTTGGTTTGATGTTGGTCACTGTCCATGAATCTGCAGTCAATAAGAGGCATGTGTTCCAACTGCACAGCTGAGAAATAAGTACTAGCTTCTTAGCTATCAGTATGAATCCCCAAATTAATAATCTGGTATGATTGTGTCTGAGATGAATTATATTTTATGCAACAGGAAAATACAGGATAACTAAGTTAATGCTCCATCTTGGTACCATTTTCCCATCTGGAAACTAGATCGCAGGCTGTATTCTCAGGGGAATGATGTTCAGAACTTCAGAATTGGGTCACTTCCCATCACCATCATTAGGCAGGAATGAGTGAGGCCTCACTGGGAATTCAATGAAAACTACAGTCTCAAAATTGAAATAAGACTGTGTGCAGTGTGTCCTATGGGAGACGGCATCCACAATCATACAGGTAGTGTCCCTGAGGGTGCTTGAGGGACACACAAACTGCATTACTTATGAAAAAGCAATGCAATTAATCCATTTTGAAAGTTGGTGGCAGGCAACAATAGGTTACTAGTAGGTAGGCTATATTTATAGGAATCATAACCATGATAAAAATAATCAAGGTTTACAGATCTGTGTACTTCCTTTGGGCACATAGACTGTGGTATCTGGAGTCCTATTCTACTAGTAGCCTCATTGAGCAGGAGTGGAATTGGCTAAAAATAAGCCATGGTTTCCTGATTAAACAGGCTCATGAACAAGTCACATATATCTTTGGACAAATTCTATGGAACTTATATACTGACATGGATGTTTTCTTCTAAGATCATCAAAATTTGGAGTTATATACTTATTCAAAGGCACTACCTGATAAAGCTCACACAATTATTAACTTTCCTCATTAGGCCCTACCTGGAATACAAGAATCAAGTGAGAAAAAAAAAATCAGCCTCAATACTATTATTAGGTTAGTTACATCTCACAGGAGTCTAGTTTTATTCTGCAGGCCAGAAATTTGATGCTAAGTCAAGCAGGTAAGAGCCACCTGTATATCTCACACAAATAAAAACAGACCATATGTAGAAAAACCACATGCTGGCATGGAATGCATAAAAACATGAAATAAATATCTCTTTGAAATAATATGACAATGACCAAATCTCAGGAAGAGGAGTGCCCAATGACATAAAACCTGTGCTATGCCTGTGGTATCTATCTCCAGCAACTACCAGTCTCAGCCCTAGTAGGTATGTAGTTGATAATAACTGAATTGCTATGTGTCCTAGTTCTTGCTTTCTTTTTGTTGCTTATGGTTTCCTGTGACAAAAACACTCCCAACTTCTTTCTGTCTCTAGTTATCCCTACTGCCTTCTTTCCCCTGTGGTGAGAAGCACTTTTTCCAAACCAGGAAGTGCTTTAAATAGACACATGGGAAAAGGGAAGTGGGTTTGCATTTACTTACACAGAGTGAAATTTTGTAAGACATAATGTAGTGTGAATTGTACAATTGCCTAGCTAGAAGTCTAATGGAGGTATAAATGGGATTCTGTAATAAAACATTCATAAATAATCTATGAAATAGAATCTTGAAAATGGAAAGATTCTGATGATTTACATGTGCTTTGTAAATATATCAAATATTATGATTCAAGAAATTGGAATGAAGTTTCAGTAATGGGTCTCATTCAGCTTCATCTACTAATCCCAATTAGTTATCAAATCTACTGACTGCTTTCTCAAGCAATCCAACACTGAATTGGGTGCTTGGGGATTTCTCCTTGCCTAAATGCTACATTTAGTTAGGCCAAAATATCTGATCTTTATGAAGTCTGCCCTAACATACCATTAACTTGCAAATGGCCAAGATAGAAGAACTTCATTCATTTTATCGACCACAGATCTTTAAATATTTAAATATGATCCAGGTGCAAAATCTCATCATTCCTTGGAGGTGGAAGACGGAGGTTGAGTGGGTGAGAGAGGAAAGAAAACTACAGGAATAAAAAAAGCCAATAATCATAACTATTCCAGGTGGTTTTCATTGATGTAATTTCACTGCTAATGAAGTCTAAGATCATTTATCCCAAGAGTTCTGTTTTAGTAATGTGAATAACAAAAAATAAACAAAAATGGGTGAGTTGAGATCGGTGTTATGTAGGTCATCTTCCCTAAGGATACATCGCTAGCCTCCCAACTTTAGCTGATAGCTAATTAACACTATTTAAAGTAATGGTCCAAATCCCAAAATAACTGAAGTTTAGAACTTCTTGAGAACATAGGGAAGACCCAGTGGTCCAGAAGACCTCAAGAGGAGCCCTAATTCCATCTTTCTTGGTTTTTAGTCAGGCTTGATGTTGGTCTTCAGAGTTTAGACATTTACAAAAATCCAAAGTTTCTTGAGTAATCATAACAGTAGCTAATATATGTTGAATTGTTATATGTATTAGGCTAAAATTCAGAGCCATCTTTACATTTAATTCTCAAAACAATTCTGCGAGGCTTGTGAAATTTTAATCTCTATTGTAAAAATTTGGAAACTGAAACTCAGATGAATAATCACCCAAAGCCATTGTAGTAAGAAAAAGAGCTAAGACCTCAAAACTGTATCCTTCCAATGACAAACTTGGTGTTCTTTACACTGTCAATCTTGATTTAAGTCATATGCCTTTTATATAGTAGAAACATTATCCATAGAGATCTTGGAGTAAGAAAGTCTACATAGAATGTTATCATTGTTTTTGTATTCTATTATGATGTAAAGATGATTGTTTGTAAAGATGACTGTTTGATAAGCTGATTTTGTTGCTGTTAGTCCGTATAGAATCACCATGTATACAAAGACTATCTCTTGGGAGAATTCCTGCTTATATTTTACTAAAACAATTATAGCAGATATCAAATTTCCTTATTGGCATGAAAACTACATTTCTTCACAATCCCTTATGCCAGTTGGCATTCATAGAATATGTGAAAATTCCAAGTTTCTGATCTATGAACAAAACTTTAATGATTGTTATCAAGAATCTCACTGAACACCATTAAACCACATAAGAGGTGGCTGAATTTCCATATAGGAAGATCATTGCTAAGGAAAGAATGGTAGGAAAAGATTACAAAACATTTAAAGAAGGGGCTTCCCTAGTGGCATAAGGGGTTGAGCACTTCATTGTGGGACTTCTGCAGCCACGAGTTCAATCCCCGGGAGGGGTCACATATGACCCAGCAGACCTCTCTTGCCTCTCCTGCTGCTCCCCTCAGCAGTGTACTTCGGTAGATCTGCCTGTTCTGCTCCCGGTTCTGTCTCTGGTGAATCCTCTCACCCCCTGCACCACTGGCTCCCCAGCTCTTGTATGCATAAATAAATAAAATTAAGGGAAAAAAAGAACATTTAAAAAAGATACAGATAATTCTACAAGTTCAATAATCCTCAGATGTTTTGAATTTCAGTTTCTTAAACACCAATTTTAACTGAATTTAAAGAAATCTCAAGTTAATCATAAATGATCAGCTTTATAATTCTTTGACCATACTGTCCTGATGGTGGACCTGAAACTCTTAGGCAAATATCAACATGGACTTTGTACAAGATTCTCAAGATCTTGTGGACTCTAAAATGCTGACTGTAACTCAAGTGTTCTTCTGAGAGGATTCACTCACCTATTGTTATGGGCGCTATGGGTAGCCACCCAGATGCCCCAACAGGAATAACTGTATTCCTTCCTGCTAATAATGCTTCCTGAAGGACCTCACCTATCATCTCTACTTTGTGATTGACTGTATCAGATTGACTAAAGAAAAATTTCTTGTCCAAAGTCACACCTTCCAGACATCCAAAGTCTGATGACTGATCGATTAGCATAAAGCTCTACTCTTCTGTGCTGCAACCAAACATCCAAACTCCAAGAGCTATTGATGGGTCAGTTGAGAAAGTCACTAGAACATCATCTATCTCATCCTATATCCTTGCTTTCATTCCTTGAGTGTTGATATCAAGAGTTCATAATTGAAGTCCTGCATGCTAATCTCTTCCTTATACTCTGCTTCCCAGAAAATCCTACTTGTCATACCTGTACTAACAGAATTTCTTTAAAAATCTTTTCTCTAAATGATTCTCATATATTAACAAGATATGGGAACCTATGGGAAAGAAATTTGAAAGCGAAATAATGGGAAATGTAGAGACAGACTATCAAATTAGCAAAGAAACACATTCACCCTCTTGGGTTGCCCAAATGTGTTATCATTCAAAAAAACCTGAATTCACAGTTATACCATCACTGAGATTTTAATTCATACAGCTAAACTACCCTTGATATCTCTTGGTCCATACCATGTGAGGAAAAACTATTCAGGAAGTCTTTTTGCTTGTGGGAACAGACAAAATAGGCTAAAAAGTTTGTCAACATATTTCCTAGTGGTGAATTTGAAAAAAAGCTATCAGAGTCTAGAATACATGCTCCCAACTCTCAACTCTTCTGCTATCCAAGTTTCATCCCAGTTCTTAGTCTCCAAAGACAGACAGACAGAAGACTAGCTGGGCAGCATGCTATCTTTAAGAGATCTTGCCAAGTCATCTTATTATTTGGAGCAAAGGACTGAGTAGTAAAAATACTAGTGCCACAGGTAGTAAGCAGAGGAAAAGCCAGAGAGATGTTAATATCCTGAGCGTAGGGAATATTCTGTATTGCTGGTGAAAACTCATTACTTTCCTGCCCATAGCTCCATTTTCCTTATTCCAATTGTGAGAAAGCATAACACCTGCTGTCATTGCTGATATGGAAAAATCATATCAAGTTATTTCATACAAATAAAACAGTGTACCTTTATAAGGTAACATCAGTTAAACTGCAAATTTAACTAATATGATACATTTATTTTAAATAGCAAGCAATATTGTGTAGTGTATTGGTATGCAATATAAACTGCAGGATCTAGCATTATATCGAAGGCCAAGGCAGCTACAAGGACAGAGAATCTGCATTCTAATTAAGAAGGGGGAGAATGTAAGGCTTAAAAAACCTTTGGGGAAGAACAGGGTAGAACTAATTAATATTCAGCAAATGAGAATCAGGGAATTTGTTAAACATGAAGTTAATATACCTATCTTCAAGTCAGCTTGCTGGAAAGGGACACAGTTCTCAAAGAATTCAAGCTGTTTTACAGAAATATGTTAAAGGTATTAGCCTATCTGGGTTTCTTAATGCAACCAACTCTTGGGGTTGGTGACTTGCCCTTTGTCCCGTAGAGCAATCATCTTACACTTAAGCAGGTGGAAGTATCTCAGGTGACCGGGGCTACCCCCAGCACTTAGATCTAAAAAGTTTAAGATGGAATTTTTGCATTTGCAACAAATTACTAGTAGTGCTGATGCTGCTACTCTGAGATCAAACTGAAAACCACTGCTGCAAAGAAAAAGAGTCTAATGTTCTCCTAGAATAGGTAAAGACAAGGTGGATGGGGACACAAGGGACAGGAGGCAATTCCTTTATTTCTTCAATTAAAGGCCATAAAAAGAGAAATTTGAAGGACAAAGGTGCACCTTTCCACTAGGGGAGAACCTTTCAAAAGAGGGGAGAGCCCAGTGCAGTGGTATTGTAAGGTGGGTTCCAAGCAAGCAAAGTGGGGCAGTTGGGGAGGGGAAGAAATGGCCAGATAATGTTGGTGCTTGTTGGTTCTTCTTAAAAGTTATTGCACATATTGTTTAGATTTTGCAATAAAAAGGAAATTAAGAAAATGTGATTTCTATCTAAAGAGAACATGTGGGTATAGATGCAAATGCACAAGGATAGAAAACAAACTAGAAATTGGTGAGTAAAGTAACGAAAATCAAGGAGAATCTGACCCCCCCTTTCCTCTGGTCTCCTGCCACACATTGAAAGGGAGAAAGGAAGCTAACAGAATAAATGGCACACAGTAATTTAGTTGCTTTGCAAAGTTCTTTAAGTTTTAATAACAGCAGAAAGACTCCTTTTTAAAATATGAATTTCATCTCGTCTCTGTGCCTTTAAGGGAGCATAACTTATTTATACTTTTCTCCTTTCTTCTAATTTACTGACTCCTTGCATCTCTGGTGTTCTCTGCCTTTCAACTAGAACAATAGGGTTTTGAAGATGGATATGTAGTAACAGCGGCATCTTCAGTTCTCTCTATGACTCCTCATTATAAGGTTATTTTCTTGTGTTTTGAAATAGAAATGCTGCCTTTGATGCTACCGTTTAAATTTTCCTCTTTTTCTTTTTCTAAAGAAAGTATCCCCTACTTATTACCTGGCCTTGTCACCTTGGCACAATGTGGTAAATAGCATTCTAAATAAATATTTCCTAATATGCCTTCAAGTACAACTTTCCTTTTGAGTGCAAATAGGATAATTGGGCTGAGAAGAAGAAAGCAGCACTGAGTGCCCTGTTTTAAGGAGGTGGGGGCGTGTGAGTTGTGTTTGGCTGCTCCAGTGTGGGTCTCATGAGCAATTTCCCGAAGAGCCTGGGGAACTCATGAAGCACATTTTAGCAACTGGGCTGCCTGCATTTGAATCTCAGCAGGGTCAGAGATTTGACCAGAACATGAAACGTTTTTCTCGTAGTACATTTCCGCCTTCCTGGGCAATTCTGTAGTTTTTTCAAGATCAAATGACTCGTCTCCACTGTCCACTTTCACTCTGCTCTCGGTGCCTCCTAGAATCTTTCCTCCTCTCTCTCCATCCACCAGTCTCAGCTTCTTTACCTCCCTCTCTTCCCCTCAGCCCTCATATTTGTTTCTTTCTATCTGTCTCTCCTATGTTTCTACTGACATATGGATGGATCTGCTCAACTTGCTTCTGAGTTGCTGCTTTTGGCCTCCTGACAAGACAAGGCGCTGCCACCCTGACAGGCAGCAAAAGGCAGGGAGAGGCAGGTGTATGTTAATGTAAGGGAGGTGCGGGCAACAGATAAGCTGTTGCCAGTTCCAAGCATAAGTTACTTAATTAAAAGCCAAAAACTCTTAGCTCTGGTTGTCACTTGCCTCCTCTGAGAACATTGTCATCCCTTTGGTGTCCTCGCTTTGAGACGCACCTGTCTGGGCTTCTCTCAGCTCTGTGAAGTTTAGTCTCGTCTCCCCAGATGACAGGTAATAGGCAAAGGAGGAATGAAAGAGAAGCCTGGAAGCAGCAAAGTGTGGAACATCCATTTGCATGTCCTTGCACCACTAAATAGGAACTAAGATACTGGACTTGCTATATTGTCTCCTGACATGGACAATGTGCTCTTAGGAGCCCGCAGGGTCACTGAGACAGACCAGAGCGATAAGACTATGCCTATGTTCCTATGGAGACAGTGTCATGTGCAGAGCCAAATATATAAACAGCTACAGGCTTTGCCATCCCCAATGCAGCATGCAAGCCTGAACACGCATCTAACCTCCGTCCCAGCTCCAACCAGGCTCACCCAGTCCACATCACTAACCCTTAAACTGTTTCTTCCTTTTACCACAAGGTTTTGGTATGTGCAAATCTCTCTCCACTTCAACTCCAAATTCATTCCTAGCCTCCAAATCTTAATTCAGAGTGGCAAGTGTATCCCTGTTTGCCTGGGATTTTCTCGGTTTTAACTCTGGAATTCCTGAGACCTAGGAGCACCTCATGCCAAGAAAAATCAGAATGGTCCCTTTTCCCCATCAAATCTGACAAAGACAAACTTTAAAACCATCCCTTGGCAGCTGACCATAGAGCTGCGACTTTCACAAAGGGAAAGCCTTGAACATTAGCAAGGATGTAAAACAAAAGTACTTTGATTACAATAAATACATTTAAAAAAAAAATCTTGATGATAAATACTGTCTTAAATGACAGCCTTATTGACATATAATTCCTGGACCCTAGAATTCAACCTTTTAAAAATGCACAATTCAATGTTTAGTAAATACACAGAGCTGTGCAACCATCACTAATATCTAATTTTAGAACATTTTCATCAATCCCCAAAGAAACGCCGTATCCATTAGCACTCACTTCCCATTGCCTCCTCCCATAAACCTTTAGCAAACACTAGTCTACTCTTTGTTTCCATGGAGGTGACTAGCCTGACCATTTCAGACAAATGAATAGATACCACCTTTGGTATTTTGTGACTAATTTCTCTTTTAAAGGGATGCTTGCAGGGTTCATCTATATGACAGCGTCAATGAACACTACACTCCTTTTCTTCATTAAATAATACTCCCTTGCAGACACAAACCACATTCTGCTTATCCATTCATTAGTTAAATATTCATTCATATGGATAGGGGCTTTCATTTATAGATATTGCTGTTCTCAGTTTTTGGATACTCTGAATAATACTGCTATGAATATTTCTGAACCAGTTCTTGACGGACTTGTGTTTTCATTTCTCTTGGGAATGTACTTAGAATTGCTATGGCATTACTAATGCTTTGTATGTCTACTCTTTCGAGGCACTGCCAAAATGTTTCCCAAAGGGACTGCTTTATTTTGCAGTGCTGCAAGCAATGACTTGGGGAATGTTGATTTCTCCACATCTTCTCTAACACTTGTTATTTTCGGCTTTTTTTTTTAAGCAATCCTAGTGGTTTTGAACCATACTTTCCAAATGAATAATGATGTTGGGCATCTTTCCATGCGTTTATCAGACCTTTGTATATATTCTTTGGAACAATATATAATTAGGTTCTTCAGCCCTTTTAAAATTGGGTTGTTTAATTAGTGTTGATCTCTAAAAATGTTTACTATATTTGGTGGATATACTCCCTTATCACTATGTAATTTGCAAATATTCCCTCTCCTACGTTTTTCTTTTCTCATTTTCTTAAGAGTGTCCTTTTAAAGCACAGATATTTTTAATTTGATGAAGCCCACTTTATTTTTAATTTGGTTGCTTGCACTTTTGGTTTGTTACCTAGGAATACCTAATACATTACATAGAAAGATTTGTTTTATGTTTTATTCCAAGAAGTTCATAATTGTAGATCTTATTTTGAATTCTCTAATATATTTTGAGTGGGTTTTGCATATGGGTGTAAGTATAAGTTCAAGTTCCTTTGCTTGCATATGGTAGCCAGCTGTCCCAGCACCATTTGCTGAACACAGCATTCACATCCCACTCAATAGTGTTGGCACCAATGTCACAAATAAGTTCACCATAAATGTGATGGTTATTTCTGGACTCTCGATTCTATTACATTGGTCTATAGATATATCCTTATGCCTAAGCCACATTGTCTTTATTACTCCAGCTTATATCAACTTTTGAAATTCTTTGTGTGAATCCATAACTTTGTTCTTCATCTTTTAAGATTTGTTTGGCTCCTTTGGGTTCACTGCATGATCATGTGAATTTTAGAATCAACTTTTCATCTGCAAAAATGCAACTGGAATTTGATTGGCATTTGTATTACATAAGTAAATCAATTTGGAAAATAGTGTCATTTAACAATATTAAGTTGTTAAACTCATTCCTATAGGATGGTTTCCACTTATAATATGTCCTTTAATATCATTCAGCAGTTTTGTACTTTTCATAGGATAAGCTTTGCACTCTCGTATTTATTCATATTTGATTATTTTTGCTGTTATGGCAAACTAATGTTTTTTTTCTTAATTTCGTTTTCAAGTTTTTTTAATATAGAGAAATATAAATGATTTGTATATTGATTTTACATCTACAATTTTGTTGAACCTCCTTGTATTTCTAATGATTTTTCCATGGATCCTTTGTCTGCAAGGATTATCTAAAGATGATAATGTCATCTGTGGAGAGATAAAACTTTACTTCTTTTCTAATTTGATATTATTTACTTTGTTTTCTTGTCTGTTCTGTTTAGAACCTCCAGTACCTGCCATGATGATGGCAGACATCTTTATATAGTCTCTTTGAATCAGGATCATTCAATGTTTTGCCACTACTTATGATATCAGTTGTGGGTACAACCAAGACATCCTGTTCCAGCATGAAGATATTCCTTTCTAATCTTACCTTTGTTTGTGTTTTAGCAGGAAGAGGTATAAGACTCTGTAAATGGTTTTGTGTATCTAATGAAATAATTTTATAGCCTTTTTTTGTTCTATTAATATACTATATTACATGTATTGATTTTTATCTGATAAGCGAATCTTGCATTCTTGGGATAAATTCCACTTAGGCAGGGTGTACAATCCTTGCACTTTGTTGTTGGATTCAGAAATTTGTTAGTGTTTGGTCTAGGATTTCTGATTTATATTTAAAAGAGTTAATAGTCTATTATTTTCTTGTGATACTTTTATTTGGTTTTGATATTAAGGTAAACTGGTCTTATAATGAACTGAAAAGTATTCAAGTCTCTCAATTTTTGTTAAGAGTTTATACAGCATTTGTGTTAATTCTACCTTATATCATGATTAGAATTTACCAGTGAGTTCATTTGGGTGTGGAATGTTGTTTGTGGGAAGTTGTTGATTATTAATTCAAATTATCCATTGAGTAGTGAGTCTACCCAAATCTCCTTAGTGAGTAACTTTCAGTAGTTTTTGCATGAATAGTTGTCTTTTTACAGGTGCATATCTACTTTACTTAATTTGTTGGCATACACGTTTTCATATAATTTCCTTATAATTCTTTCTACTTCTGCAAGATTGGAACAAATGTTTCCCTTCTCTTTCTATCATTCCTGAGTTTAGCAACCTTAAACTTCTATTTTTTTTCTTTGTTAGTCTAAAGTTTCTCCAGGTATGTTAATCTTTTCACAGAAAAAAAATCTGTTTCATTTATTTTTCTCTATTATTTTCCATTCTCTATCTTATTTATTTTGCTCTTTTATTATTCTCTTCCTTCAGCTTGCTTGGATTTAATTTGTTCTTGAATATTTAGAGTCTTAGAGTACTAGGTCTTTCTTCTGTAACCAGCATAAGGTTGGATTTATTTTTTGACATCTTCCTTTTGTGTTTTGTTCAGGTTCAATTTCCATTGTCTTATATGTTATTTCAACTGAACATTTAATTCATGTTTGAAGGATATGCTAAGGTTAGTGTATGATGGACTCTTTTTTTTTTCCCTTTTGATAGTCTGATCTCAAAGTCTTCCTGGTAAGCCACACTGTCATTGTCCTCCTCCTCCATGTTGTATAATTTACATGTCTGTCACCCTATTTCTTTTGTTGTTGTTGCTTTAAAATAACTTCTTTAAACAATGATAATAACAATAACAGCAATAAAGACACAAAAACCAAAAAGGAGGAGACAAGGACAGACTGGGGACACCTGGTGGGGACGGTTGAGGGAAGATGGGAGCACGAGGGACTGAGGTGATGGTGCACTGGTGAGATGGTGATGGGGAATACATGGGGATTACAATTAATGGCAAGTATATGTAAATTTTTTTAAAAATTATATTAATAAAAAATTTTAAAAAATTAAAAAATTATTAATTTCCAAAAAAAATAACCTCTTTATTACTTCTTTCATGTATGGCTTAGTTGTTGACAAATTCTTTTAGTTTTTGCTTTTTAGTGAAGCTCCTCGGCTTTCCTTCTGTATTGCAGTATGACAATGACAACCTTGTAGTATAAAATATGACAGGCTAGAAATCTGTCTTTCAATATTTGAAACATCTCCTGTCATTCCCTTTCTTGCCTGTAAGGCTTCTGCTGAAATGTCTGTGGACATTCCAATCACTTTTACCATATATATAAGCTTTTTTCACTTGATGTTTCTAATATTCTGTACTTGACATTGGTTTTTAATAATTTTATTATAATGTGTGGAGTGTGTCTGTTGAGTATTATTTTGTTTAAAACTCCTTGGGCTGCTTAGGTGACAATGTCTGCTTTTGTGTCCCACATTAAGATTGCGATCAACATTTCATTAAACAAATTTTCTATAACTTTCTTTCTCACTTATCTTTATGGAACAACATAATATTGATGCTATTTTTCTCTTATTCCAAAGAGCTCATGCTGCTTTATTTTTTTTCCTTCTCTTGTTCTATGTGTGTGTGTTCTCCACCACAGTGCTTTCAAGCTCACTAATTTTCTCCATTGTTTATGTTTGTCTATTGTTGAGGCCCTCTGTTATATATTTTTATTTTGTTGTAGTCTTTTTGAGATTAGTTGTAAGTGAAGCATGCTCATAATTTCTCAGTCTTTATACTACTGCTTTACATCACTCAGTTTTCTTCCTTTAAAAAAGCAAGCAACACCAGTGTGGCCCAACTCAGAAACCTGGCGTGTTCGGCCCCAGGGGAGTGCCATATTGGAATTCCTCGCGCTGGGGGAACCGTGGGAGGCGGAGCCACACTGCAAGCTGAGATCTGAGCTATAAAAGTCAGTCAGAAATAAGAAGCCTCGCTCCATATGCAGAAAATCCTCTCCAACGTCTAGATTCAGAATCCAGGACATCCGGAGGAGGTCAGACGGGCATATGGAGTTTAGGAAAGAGGCAGATAGTGCGCCGGCTGCTACATGGCTACTTTCTCCCCCTAGCAGAGACTGATATTAAGGGGAGCCATAAGGAACCAGTCCCTATATAGGAGGCTGGTTGGGAACTCTAGACCTCAGGTGAAAGGAGTTCTTAGGAACCTCATCACCCACCCATTTACCACACGGGCCCTCATCTGCTGCTGCGAGTCAACCAGCACCATCCCTCCCATAACCCCACCCTAGTGGGGTGTTTTTTTTTGTTTTTTGTTTTTTTGGTTTTTTATTTTTGTTTTTTCTCTTTTGTTGCTGTAATTGTGGTGACCTACTAGTTTTTGATTATTTGTTTGTTCTGATTGGTTTTGGTTCCTGGGATTGTTTTGCTCCAGTTGCTATTAGCTTTTGGTGTTTCTTCTTTTCCTCTCTCCTCCTTTGTCTCCCTTGAATCTTGTCCTAGCCTTTTTTTTTTTTCCGTCTTCTTTTTATTTATTTATTTTTTCCCCTTTTTTTCTCTTCTTTTTATTTTTTTTCCTTCTCTTTATTTCTTCTTTTTTCTTGGACTGATTTTCTTTTCTGTCACTCTTAAGTTATTCCTATTGGTCTATCTATTTCTTCTTCATTCTCTCTCTTTCCCTTTCCTTTTTCTTCCTGTTTAGTTTCTGCCTTGTTCTCTGTTTTT